>CM067064.1:0-110000 GCA_033980235.1 Diadema setosum
AGGAAAATGTATATCCATAATTTCCTCAAGCGCTCGCTCGCTTCGCTCGCTCGCGAACATCGACATACACTGTAAGGTATGGCTCAGACGTTGACAACGTCAAATAGTGTAGGCCTACATGTAAACATGCTATATGACGCGAGTAACTGGGGACCTTCTGCAAACAAACAAACAATAACAAAAACTATATCGCCATAATTGAGCCCCCCTCCATTTCCTGAATCACCTCCTGAGAAACGACAGTGACTGATGACTCAGTCACTCTCTAAAAAAAAATCGAGTGAAAATTTTTCACTCTAAAAAGAGTGAATACAAAAAAGAGTGAATTTCGAGTGAAATTGGAGTGAATTTTGAGTGAAAATGCTCATTTTTACTCATTTTGGAGTGACGTCAGGGATCACTCAAAGATTTTGGAGTGATCCCTGACGTCACTCCAAAATGAGTGAAAATGAGCATTTTCACTCAAAATTCACTCCAATTTCACTCGAAATTCACCCTTTTTTGTATTCACTCTTTTTAGAGTGAAAATTTTCACTCGATTTTTTTTTTAGAGAGCTATGGGCATACCGGCCAGGGAAGATCAGGGGTGTCGAATCTTTTTTTTGTTTTGTTTTGTTTTTTTTTTTTTTGGGGGGGGGGGGGGGGGCAAAGGGGCATTTGCCCCGCCCCTACGGAAGTGTTTAGGCAGACAAATCATTTATTACCCAAGCAATTCCCGAGATGAGTATAAATCTTGAACTTTCTTAATGGAAAATTGTCCAAATATCGCCAGAACTATGCACCAGATCGTTGTATTGCAATCATAAACCTGCAAAAGCTCCACTATACAGGATCCCTTTCGATAAACTTTGTACACTTTTGACATTGACGTATGTTTCCCTTATCAAAGAGTGTGCAGTAGATCTTTCACTTAACAAAAGCACCCTCATAATGATGCAGAGGCGTCGATGGGGGGGGGGGAATGGTTCCCCCATAAAAGTGGGACAAGCAAAAGCAAAAAATATAGCTAAAAAACGGGAGTTTTTGGAGTGTAAAATGTCAAAATTTTAAAGCTCGCTCGCTCCGCTCGCTCGCATTTAACCGCTATGCCATTCTCCTGACGTTGCCAGTGACTGACAGCAGTGCGCCCGGTGCGCCCCCCTTAATTTCCAAAGCGTAAAATGTAGCTACAAACGGCAGTTTTGGGACTGTAAAATGTCAAAATTTTGAAGCTCGCTCGCTTCGCTCGCTCGCATTTAATCATTCTCCTGATGTTGCTGCAAGTAATTGCCAACAGTTTTTGCACGGTGCGCCTCCCTTAGTTTCCAAAGCGAAAAATATAGCTACAAACGGCAGTTTTGGGACTGTAAATTGTCAAAATTTTGAAGCTCGCTCGCTTCGCTCGCTCGCATTTACTTAATGCCATTCTCCTAATGTTGCTGCCGTTATTGCCAGCAGTTTTCGCCCGGTGCGCCCCCTTAATTTCCAAAGCGAAAATATACAGCCACAAACGACAATTTTCAAGCTCACTCGCTTCGCTCCCTAACATTAATTTTAATCGTTATGCCATTCTCCTGATGTTGCTGCCAGTTATTGCCGGCAATTGCGCCCGGTGCGCCCCCCTTAACTTCCAAAGCAAAAAATATAGCTACAAACGGCAGTTTTTGGACTGTGAAAAGTCAAAATTTTGAAGCTCGTTCGCTTCGCTCGCTCGCATTTAATCATTATGCCATTCT
This sequence comes from Diadema setosum, assembly GCA_033980235.1. Lineage (NCBI taxonomy): Eukaryota > Metazoa > Echinodermata > Echinoidea > Diadematoida > Diadematidae > Diadema > Diadema setosum. The sequence goes on from CM067064.1 coordinate 1,716, forward strand.
CCTGATGTTGCTGCCAATAATTGCCAGTAGTTTTCGCCCGGTGCGCCCCCTCAATTTCCAAAGCGAAAAAATACAGCCACAAACGACAGTTTTGGGGACTGTATAAAATGTAAAAATTTTCAAGCTCACTCGCTTTGCTCGCTCGCATTTAATCATTATGCCATTCTCCTGATGTTGATTGCCGGCAGTTGCGCCCGGTGCGCCCCCTTAATTTCCAGAGCGAAAAATATAGCTACAAACGGCAGTTTTTGGACTGTAAAATGACAAAAATTTCAAGCTCACTCGCTTCGCTCGCTCGCATTTAATCATTCTCCTGATTATGCTGCAAGTAATTGCCAACAGTTTTTGCACGGTGCCCCTCCCTTAGTTTCCAAAGCGAAAAATACAGCCACAAACGACAGTTTTTGGGACTGTAAAAAATGTCAAAATTTTCATGCTCACTCGCTTCGCTCGCTCGCATTTAATCATTATTCCATTCTCCTGATGTTGCTGCCAGTCCAGCAGTTTTCGCCCGGTGTGCCCCCTTAATTTCCCAAGCGAAAAATATAGCTACAAACGGCAGTTTTGGGACTGTAAAATGTCAAAATTTGAAGCTCGCTCGCTTCGCTCGCTCGCATTCAATCATTGTGCCATTCTCCTTACATTGCTGCCAGTAATTGCCAGCAGTTTTCGCCCGGTGCGCCCCTTAATTTCCATAGCGAAAAAATACAGCCACAAACGACAGTTTTTGGGATTGTAAAATGTCAAAATTTTCAAGCTCACTCGCTTCGCTCCCTCGCATTTAATCATTATTCCAGTCTCCTGATGTTGCTGCCAGTAATTTCCGGCAGTTGCGCCCGGTGCGCCCCCCTTAATTTCCAAAAGCGAAAAAGAATAGCTACAAACGGCAGTTTTTAGACTGTAAAATGTCAAAATTTTCAAGCTCGCTCGCTCCGCTCGCTCGCATTTAATCGCTATGCCATTCTCCTGATGTTGCTGCCAGTGATTGACAGCAGTGCGCCCGATGTGCCCCCCCCCCTTAATTTCCAAAGCAGTTACAAACGGCAGTTTTTGGACTGTAAAATGTCAAAATCTTCAAGCTCACTCGCTTCGCTCGCTCGCATTTAATCTTTATTCCATTCTCCTGATGTTGCTGCAAGTAATTGCCAACAGTTTTCGCACGGTGCGCCCCCCTTAATTTCCAAAGCGAAAAATATAGCTACAAACGGCAGTTTGGGGACTGTAAAATGTCAAAATTTTGAAGCTCATCCGCTTCGCTCGCTCGCATTTAATCATTGTGCCATTCTCCTTATGTTGCTGCCAGTAATTGCCAGTAGTTTTCGCCTGGTGCGCCCCTTAATTTCCATAGCGAAAAAATACAGGCAGTCTTTGGACTGTAAAATGTCAAAATTTCCAAGCTCGCTAGCTCCGCTCGCTAGCATTTAACCGCTATGCCATTCTCTTGATGTTGCTGCCAGTGATTGACAGCAGTTGCGCCCTGTGCGGCCTCCCTTAATTTCCAAAGCGAAAAAGTATAGCTACAAACGGCAGTTTTTAGACTGTAAAATGTCAAAATTTTAAAGCTCGCTCGCTCCGCTCGCTCGCATTTAATCGCTATGCCATTCTCCTGATGTTGCTGCCTGTGATTGACAGCAGTGCGCCCGGTGTGCCCCCCCCCCCCTAATTTCCAAAGCGAAATATATAGCTACAAACGGCAGTTTTGGGACTGCAAAATGTCAAAATTTTCAAAGCAAAAAGATTTCACCGTGGAGGGGGATATCCCCCTACCATACCCTCTCCCTCTCCCCCCGCTTGCTTCGCTCCCTCACATATGCGCTCCTCCTAAGATCAAATTCTGTCTACGCCGGTGATAGGCCCAATTATTAGGCCTTCACAGTGATGTCGCACGGGCGGAGCAAGAGCTGAAATACCACGATTTAGTCATTCAATAATATATTGTGAATATTTCATTTTCTTCTTTTTTTTTTAAGAAAAGAAAACAAAATTTCACCAAAAGTGTGCACCAGATCGCTGAATTTCAGGTCTGAAAATGCAAAATCTTCCTCGTGTGAGAGTGGGATCCCCCCCCCCCCCATACACACCCTCCCCCCGTTCGGTGGTTCCGCTCCCTCTCACAGATATTTCAAAAACAAAAACAAAAGTTTTCATACTTTTAAGGTCTGATTTTCCGCAGAAATTCATCTGAGAAGGAAAAAAAAAAGCAACAAGAACTAAAAGTCTTCATATTTTTGCTGCCACTTTCCTCCCACTTTATATTTCATGCAAAAGAGTGCATGAGACATCCGATCCCTGTAAAGTGTGTGTGTGTGTATGTGTGTTGTTGTTGTTTTTTTTTTTTGGGGGGGGGGCACCAAGCTTCTCCCCCCCTCCCCCCCCCCCCCCCCCCCAAGGCTGCGCCGTTCCGGTTATGGGCTTGTAATCGTGGTGATGGTGACCATCCCCCCCCCCCCCACTCCTCAGTACGGATTTACGCCGTTGATATTATGCATGCTGTTTTTTTCCCTTTCCCATTCCCACCAAACCAAATGTACAACCTTGAAATGTATATTAATTCTTTTGCTTGCTTGTTTTACATGTATATTAATATTTAAGCATTACTGGGGCCCCTATTTATAAGCACTGCTTCTCCTGGGGTTCCCACCATCAAGTTTAATTGTTTTCTGCTTGTTTTTTTTTTTTGTTTACTTTGTATATAGTTATGTATCTTTGTGTATCTTTTTTTATTGTATACTCCTAAATTGATGATGAATAAAACTGAACTGAACTGAACTAATACAAACATGTTTCGAAGCGCTTTCTATCTGCCAAGTTAAGTTTGATGAAAATCCATCATAGATTTTTCAAGGAGATGCAAAAAAATGTGGAAAATCCCCGTGGAAGAGTCCGTTGTGGGGTTTACAAGAAAAAGAAAGCGGTAAATAAAAGTTCATGAGCGCTTTTGTTTACTTAGTATGTTAGACATCGAGTTCATCCCGTAGTGCGTATTGAAGAACATGATTACATTTCCGGGCAGCGTTCTTACATTTCCCGGCAAAATTGAACATTTTCACATTTCCCGTTGATACAATTTTCGAGATTTTTTTTCATTTCCCGGCGAGAATATAATTACAGTTCCCGTCGTTCACAAATCCCGGCGTGACACCATACCGTGTAATCCCTGTGTTGGTTTACAATCCCCGCGTTGTAGTAAATCCCGGCTCCATACGGTGCACGCTACGGTTGTAATTGTAGTTATGGAGTCTGACTAGTACGTCTGCATGACATACAGTTTAGCTAGTATCCAAAGAGGTTCTAATCTCGGCTCTTTGCATAGTTAGACCTTATCGCAAATAGCTTCACAACATCCAGGACTGCTGTACCGTAGTGTAGCACGGAGGGAGGTTGCAGGTTCTGGACCTTGGTCATTTCAACATGGTGACATGCATATGACGTATCTGCTGCTTTGTCGATATTTTTACCATTTAGTTCATTGATGAGTGTGAACATGTCATAAAAAAATGACTTCAAGTGCAAGAACACCGCGTCGAAATACACCTTCTCTTGGAAGCTCGCACTCACAGGTATATAAACGTGTGGGACTACGTATGGTTGGGTGTCCAACACATCGACCCCCTAATGTTTTTCTGTCAATAGAAACTTAAAATATTTCACAATTTGCCTGAAATTTTACTCAAATGTAAAGAAAATACTCTGAATTCACAAGCGCCCATTGAAAATGCGATTTGTGGTACATGCTCCAAGGTAACTGCTTCGAACGCGTGGGTTGTTATTTTGACGCACTCAGTCAGTCGCGTGTGAATCCAACACCCCGCACCCGCACGCCCTGTTAGGCTCTAGCTCTATTACCTGTACGTGTGAAATGCACCTAGGCGCCTAGCGCCTAATGCTTTTCCAATTCTAATAGGTCCTATGTGCATTTATAATCTACGGTATCATTGTTTTGCTGTTGAACTTGTTTATTATCGGGTCTTTCAGTAATATTTGGACATCTTTAAATCCCCAGTGAAGAATGCAAAACCACTGCGCGTAGTTGCATACGTGAAAGTTTGTTCTTTACGCGCAATTATAGAGGGGACTGTCGGTTTTAGTGCACAGTCAGTGTTGATGTGTTGGACACCTACTACCTCATGACCTAGCTAGAGTTATATGTATATATATATATATATATATATATATATGAAGGGTGTGTTTGCAAAAACTGGTAAGTCCATTTTTGAAGATTTTGAAGTACGATCTTTGTCATAAAATACTAAATAATACCTTTTAAATGATATATTGGTCACTACTTATAAAGGTATATTTTTGAAGTTATGGTCAAAAGAAGCAAAAATTTTCTTATTCTCTTTAATTTTCTTGACCTTTAATCGCAAATATCTCCATTTGGCAAATATGGACTTATCGGTTTTTGCAAACAAACTCTTCGAATATATACAGAAAACATGCAAACTCATTCTGTAAACTTTGTATACTATAATACACCCTTTAGAAAGTAGCTGCAAGACATACTCGGGTTGGGATGTGGATTTAATAAGGGTAGATGGGCACGGCGTCTAGTACGTTTTGAGATAGTTTTTGAACTATATTGAGTACTATCTACTGTAGGTCCTAGAGATAGGGTCCCCCATCAAACCCCCGTGCCGTGGTGCTCCTTCACACAGTTATGTGGCATTTGGGCTGGTCGCAATTACACCCCACTAGCACTTGTAGCAGTCGAGCTGGGTCTAGGAAATGGACAAAATTGATGTATAATTGCAGTCACTACGGTATTGCTAGTCACTACAGTAGGGTTTCCAGTGCCATAGAGGCCACTTCAGGATGGTGGTCTTGACACCCTTGTGCCTTGAATTTCAGTTTTCCCTCAATCCCAGTACAATTGCAGTACCGGTACTAGACTCATGAATGTCAATTTAGGAATGTACTACCTATACTAGGGCCTAGTTGCTAGATAGGCACTGCATATTGCTGCATCTATGGCATGCTCTCTGGATCTGTTGTATGAGTATGAGCTTCAGGTTCAAGCTCACTATTAATGACTGTGTACCAGTACTGTAATTTACATCGTCAAGGTAGTTTTAGTTCTGAATTGAAGGGAAATTATTCTTAGATTTTTTTTTTTTTTTTTTTTATAATGCAGGAAATTGTAAGATTCCTCTCAAAAAGATCAGTCACATTTACTAATCTGTGCATGCTTGTATTGGAAATTATACCCAGTAATACAGTATTTCATTTTTGTGCATACTTCTAGTGGATATTCATATTGGTACATGCTGGACTAACTCAAAACATGAAAATTTTGATGTAAGAAGAAACTAGCATGAAAATAAAAGCACACAAATATTTTTGCTTGCCATTGTGTCCCAGCAGTTAATGTCTTGATTCTGCAGAATTAGAACTCTGCAAAACTCCTCTTTCCCAGCTAAGCATGAAAAAAATTACTCATGCAAAAATATCCATAAGTTTAAGTACTGAGCATTATTTGGCATAATGAACATTTGCAGTGAAACAATGCTCAGTCATGTTATCTTGTAAAATCATATCAATACATATACAGGATACTTTGTGGCCTGGTAGTTTTGCTGTAGAAAAAAAAAAGACAACAAGAATAATTGTATTTGATCCACTCACTGAGAAGCATGTTTGCTTGTCTGTTGTGCTGATTAGTGGTGTTTGCTTTTCAGTTTTAAATCCTCAAGCACCTCAGTCCAAGGAATCTAATGTTAGCCTCATCTTCCAAGGTAAAACTGTGGCATAAAGATGCTGTTCGTGTTTGAAGTTGTTCTTAAATTTTGTTTTTGTCTTGTTTGTGAAACAGTACTATGGTACTTTTATACATATTGTATATCAGTGGTCAATGTACACATTCTGAGGTCAAAAGTGAGTTACTTTGTACTTCAAAAATAATCTTTCTTTCATTTCCATTATCTGATTTCAGCATGAAAGTCACCACACCATCTATTAGACATGTATTTCTACAAGGACACAATTTGGAGCCGCATTTTGCCAAGAAATTATTGATACATTATGAACTATGAAAAACATAAATGTTGGATAATTAATTGTAGGGTATGGGGTGGGGGAGATAACCAACTGCAACCAAGCAGGTATGCAAGACTATTATCCGACAACTTTGTTGGACAAATTTGCTGTCGGCCAATCAGATGCAAAGATTTCAGTAGCTTGTAATAGTTTGTCAGAAAAATATCAGACCAAAAAGCTTCATGAAATGCCCCCCAGCTAGAGCTGCAATGTGTTTATATGACGCTGATGTGATCTACAATGGTGTTGCACAAAACAAATTTTTTCCCGCATGCCTAGAGAAATTGTATTCTTAGATTATGGTTGTTATTACCTAAATTGTAATATCATTATTATGACCATCTTCATACTTTTTCAGCCTGACATGATGAGAGCAGTTACAATATTAACAACAGGGCATGATGGATATCAGAGTCTAATGGATTTAAATCATGTTAGAGCACATCACCAATATTTTTGGCATTCACCACATGATTTTTAATACAGCTGGACTTTATACAGTATGCTGGTCAGTTACCCCGAGTCAGTGCCCCGCTCAGTTGAAATAAACCAGTATAAAAATTTGGCCTTATTTTAAGTCGTTGAGGAGGGTTTGATTTTGCGACAACACACATTTCCCATAGATACCTACCCGAGTATACTCGGGACTTGTCCTCAACAGGTTAATTGGCTTAAGCGACAATATTTACAATTTCAAATTAAATCACTATAATTTGTTTTGTTTCATAAAACAGACATAGTAAACTCATGATCACTATTAACATTGCTAGTAATCTCTCAAATCTCTTTAATGTTGAATGTCTTTGATTGTAAACTGCTACTTGTTTCAAAACTTTCTAGAGTTGTTTCGTAAGATGTACATGACAATGTTTCATGATACCCAGTCCATGTGTGAGTCTGCATGGTTTATGAATATTACCAACTATATGATGTATTTCGTATGCTTGTCACTCTTGACATTGTGCAGCAAACCCCTACAATTTGAAGATCATTGCATGCTTAATGGTATTTTCCATTTTATATGTGCACATGCTATGTGTTTTAATTTGTTTGTCACCATTGTTTGAGGAAAATGTAAAGTTGTAATTTCATGTAAGTACATGTACAACTTTGTTGTGACTCCACAACATTGTTTACAATTTAAAAAGTTCTCAGAAATTGTAAGTCTGTTTGGTTCTTTCATGCATTTTACAACTATGTGACCCTGCATCACAAAACCAACAAAAATTGGCACATTCTCATTTTACGTGAGGACTCGGAATACAAGCTGTGTGAAACGGATCAACCTAATCAACCTTAAGTTTTGTCATATTTTCTGAAAAAGCAATTCTTCTACACAATGTCATTGTTTGAGATCATAAAACAAATGGAATAGTAGTGTTTTGAGCAATGTTTTGTAGAGCACTTTTTGTAGAATAGTGTAATTAAACCATATGCCCTATACATGTAGGCCCCTTTTCATTTTTTAATAATCTTTTACATGCTCTTCACTTTCAAATCTAATAACTTTTGAAAGGGTGGTCCTGCTTTGAAAGTTAGTGTTTGTCATGGACAGAATGTGTTAATTATAAAGCGTAGTTAGTCTCAGCCTAATCTGATAATCTGTTTATGGTTGTTGCTATAGTGTGTACATCCTGGTTGTTTTTTTTTTAGTCCCATTCATTGCACAACTAGCATAGCTTGGTAAAGATTAAGTCCTTGAATAGACCCTATACCTCCAAACTTCTTTTCTCAGTACACAGTTTTCCAAAGTGTGTGCCTTCTTTCCAATATTTAGATAAGATAAGAGAGTCAGTTTGAATTGATTTATATAATTTAAAAGCTTGACGTCTGCTCAAGATTTCAGAATCTGCCCTTATAACTAAAAATCCATGTCTAGTGACTTTTTGTTGGTTTTGTGTTGCAGGGTCACAAATAAAGATGTTTCAGACTCTAGATAAAGATGATGTTATGACCAATCACACAATATGTTCACATCTATTCACAAGTTAGAATAGAAATGTTTGCCACTTTTGTATGTAACATAGCCAATACTTCTTGATGATATGTTGCCCTTTTGATTCCTATCACATAAAGTAAAGATCAAATGTCAGTGAAACATTTGATACATGTGTGTTATATGGTAAGTCTATCAGGTTGCCGTTTTCATATCGAGGTATTCACACTCTTTGATAAGTGTTTTTTTTTTTTTGTTTTTAATCACAGTATTCCAGGCTGCTTATTCTGACAGATGATTAATTTATCACAAATTGATCACGAATGCATTGTAGAAAAACCCATTATTTTTTTATTACCCCATAAACATATTTTTATTGTCATTATTGGCCACAACAGGAACCAAACAAACATGATGTCACCTGATATTTCATATCAAAAAGAAATGCGAACACTTGTATATTACAAAGCTTGATACCAAATATTTGTGAACAGCTGTTCTCCGTGAATATGTATTAAAACTAAACTCTTTTACTTCCATTATGCAGAGCTCCCTCCATAGCACAAGCTGGACAGATGACTTGCCTGTATGTCGGCATTCTGGCATTGGTTACTCAAATAACCAGATTTACCGTGCAGATGGCGGCAGGAATGAGGACCATGAATTTGAGGACAAGTTCTTCCATTTCAAGTAAGGAGAGAAAATAGCACACTACACTGGGCAATTTCAAGTTTGGAGCTGGTGCTAGTGTCATCGACAAAACAAAGTCTGCATTAGATTAAGCTCTATACACTGATGCAAAAGATACTATCATTATCACTATTGATCTCGGAAAGTAGAGTTATTTTCACACCACCACTTTAAAATCTGCGGAATGTGGATGGAACTGCATCTTGAGTAAAATAATTGCATTTAATAGTCCAAGTCTATGTAACAAAGTGCAGCTATGAATGCTTAGCTTAAGGTGCATGATGAGAAAAACAGATTAAAATGCCACAAATTCTTTAATACTGTTCTTAACAATCTTGATAGCAGACAGGCTAAAATTTATTAGGCCTTGTTTACTGTTTTTGCGTACATTCCGTAGGTGGCTAGTTTACAGGGGATCTAGCATTGGCTCTGTACATACAATTACTAGTACTGAATGTGAGTGGAGATGGCATCTTGTATGTTTAACCAGACTTCCAGCAATGCCAAACTTGACTTCCACAACTTTGATTTTGTATAAAAATTACACATTCTTTCAACAGGTTAATATATTATTCCCCCTGCCTTGTTAAAGAGTTTGGTTAAGTGCTCATTCATTATTACCTCCGCCAAGGGAGGAGGTTATATTTTTGTTACCGTTGGTTTGTCTGTTTAATAGTTTGTTTGTCCGTGTGCAAAATAACTCAAAAAGTTGTGCACGGATTTGGATGAAACATGCAAGATAGGTTGAAAATGACATAAGTAACAGATAATTAAATTTTGGTAGTGATCCAAGAATTTTGGGGGAATTTATGAAGGATTTTTGATATTTTGACAGGTAGGGTCAATGAACTTGGGAGTTCAAGCTGCGCATTTTTGAGGTTTTCAAACACGCACTAAAGTGCATGCTTTAGTTTCTGCTAGGGCGAGGTGCGCTGCGCTGCTGAGGGTTTATGACGTAACAAAGGCTTCTTTATTGGGAAATTGGGCGATTTTTCAGCATGTATACCTATGGGTGGAAATCACTGATCTCTATGGAAGAGCCCACAAAGAGCTTTTCCCCAGTGGTGGAGAGGAGAAATATCTCTTTGGGAAGAGCAAGATCATCGGTGGAAAGTAGCTGCTTGGCGGAGGTCTGCGCTCTCAGAGTGCTTTTCTAGTAATGATGATAATTTAAATTTATGTAGCACATTATAATCTAAAAGATTTTCTATTTGCTTACTGGAAGAATCAAAGTATGATTTATTCTCTGTATATTTTCTTTATATTGTAGCCTTACTATGACATCACAATTGTTGTCTTATTCAATGATAACAGCACATGAAATTATTCAAACTTTTGAATTTCATATTAGAAAAAAAACAACAACAACTTCTGAACAGATTGTCCAATTTTCCTCAAAGTTCATTGCTATCATATTTCTACATTCACTGAATCCATAGTGGTATCTTCCCCTTTAAATGTTCAAAATCATTCTCCTGTAATCATATGTCGGGTGACTAATGGAGCTGCAGTGTTATTGTTTTGAAACATCAGCACACATATGGGATTGTCATGACTGGGGCTAGACATAATGTTTGTCATCATTTTCAGTGTTCTGTCCTAGCCATGTTAGCTTCTGATGTCTAAAACAAGCAAACAGTTTTCTCTGTTGTAAACTCACAAGGAGAAAGAAGGGTTTTAAACCATGAGGCGGAGTCTAAATATGTTGACAATCCTTTTTCCATCTGCTTGGTCGTAGGACAGAGCAAAATGACTACCTGTATGCCATCTTTGATGGATATGATGGAGTGCATGTGGCCAACTTTGCTCACCAACGACTGCCAGCAGAGCTTCTGCTTGGACAACTGATGGATGTACAGGATGATGCAGAGGTGAAACGTATCCTACAACAGTCATTTGAAACAGTGGAAAGGTGTTACTTTGAGCAGCTGGACCACATTCTAGCTGAGAGAACCAACCTGAAACTCTCCCTACCTGATGTAAGAATCTTCTGCTACCTATCCTATTTTATCCTATTTAAAGTCATTGCATTTGCAAAAAAACAAAACAAAACAAAAAAAACCTAACTTTTAAGAGTTTCCAGGTTTACAAGTCCCAGATGGTCTGTAGGATGACATTGTGCACCCCATGTGAAAGAAAGGCTCTGGATACAAATCACAGTAATCAGTGGATGTAGTAACAATTTTCCGTACAAGTACCGTAAAAGTGGACATTATTGCAGCGTGGAAATTTTTTAGCATTTCGCACTATCAGAAACTAGCGTATCCGGGCACTTACCCCCTGGGCAACTACCCTCCGGATAACTACCACCCGGATAATTACCCCCCAGGTCTATTCCCCCTTAGGGCAACTACCCCCCGGACAACTACCCTCCTAGGGCAATCACCCTCCAGGGCCATTACACCCTAGGCCAACTACCACCCGGTCATCTACCCTCCTAGGGCAACTACCCCCAAGGGCAATTACCCTTAGGACATCTACCCCTCGGATAACCACCCCCTGGGTAACTACCCCCTGGATGACTACCCCCCGGATAACTACCCCCCAGATTACTACCACCCGGATAACTACCCCCTGGATAACTACCCCCCCCCCCCCGATAACTACCCCCTGGATAACTACCACCCGGAGAACTACCCCCTCGATAACTACCCCCCGGATAACTACCCCCAGGATAACAACCACCCGGATAACTACTACCCGGATAACTACCCCCCCGGATAACTACCCCCCGGATAACTACCACCCGGATAACTACCACCCGGATTACTACCCCCCCCCCCATAACCATACCCCGACCCCCCACCCCTCCTGATACTTACCTACTGGACAACCCTTCCTCCCCGCCCTCCAAAATTTCCCACCCTTTGTAATTTTTCCAGAAGATCATAACACCATATCAGAAGATGCACCTTTCTCTTACACTGTCATCATTTACTCTTTTGGCTTGTCATTTTCTACCGTTATAACACATTAGAAGATAAACATAAGAAAAGGAGAGTTGATTTCACTGCAATTTACATTCCCTTAACATTAGCGAGGGACCCTTCGATATAAAGCCATAATTTCTGATAGGATCCGGGCACGGTTTTATGAAGTCAGTCCTGACAAGCTGTCAGTTCCACACAATTACCAATCATTGTAGGTCGATCAAAGCAGGTCGATGGTAACAAGTCGGTGACTCGAGCTTATCAATCAAGCAGAACCCATGGTTTTATTGAAATTATTAGAGACTAACAATATGTCGTAACTGGCAACTTTTATCAAACGGTGCCCTAGTTTGTCATAAGAGTAAAATTACAGCTTGTTTTACATACAAGTAGAATTGTGCTAGTTTTCAAATCATATCTTCTCGACACTTTATGGGGAAATCCAGTTCAAATATAAGTTAGTCTGATTAGAAAGAGTAAAATATTACGAGTTTAACGGTATTTCTTTTTTTTTTTTTTACAAAACACCCCTAGTTGTTAACGAAGTCTTTTGTCCTGCACCCTCTTTTTTAATACATCTATAGAGAGTTGTAGTTGACAGAATCCTTTTGACATTAAGGGCTGCTCTGTTTTATCCCGGCCATTTCAAGAGTATTTTTTTTTCACAAAAACTTGAATCCTTCTTGGAATAACATGCTCTTTAATATTTCGTAAGGGGTTTCTAATTTTCTCACCCAAAAGATGTTTAAAACCTGAAGTTAGGTCTCGACCAAAACCAGACGATATGAAAAAATGATTTTTTTTTTTTTTCAATTCAAATAGCAAACGTTGTTCGAAAATAAAAATGAGAGACATAATTTTCTGGGGGAGAGTTATTGTAAGAGGGGTGACTGTTTGGAGCCTAATTTTAATAAGGAGTAATTGTCAAGGGAGGTAATGCTCTGCGGTGATCATACCAAGGAGGTGACAATCTCTTCCCACATTCTTGATATACTAGTTGTTAATGCCCAATGATGCAGTAGAGCAAATCTGAAATGAGCGTTAATGGTATAACAGTAAAATAGTTACAAAATTGATGAAACAATGCAAAGAAAGCAAATTAAGGCAGAGACAAAGTACACAAATAAAGATACAGTGCACTCCCGTTACAACGGACACGGTTATAACAAAATTTCGTTATAACGAAGCAAAACTTCTGGTCCCAAAAGTATCGCCATTAAAGTCTATGGTACAAAATTCGCTTATGACGAAGACGGTTATAACAAAATTTTCGTCATCACGAAGTCTTTTCTGAGCACCACTGACGAAGAAAAACAAAGGAAATGTGCTCCGTTATAACGAAATGCGGATCGCATTCGAAAATGTGTAGCGGAACAAGCATTTTTAAAGCGTCTCTGCATGAGCGAACGCATCACTGAATGTTCACTCCGTGTATCACGCACAGTTTCCGAGGGGAACTTGCGTTATTGTAATACAATAATCTGAATTCAGATAAGGTTTGTTTCATTGTTCCGAAGTCCTTTAATACAAAACACACAGATTCTGATACACCTAAATGTCCGTTAGTTCGGAAATGAAATAGGGTTTTGTTAGCACATTTTGGCGTTATTCCAAAGGTTCGTTAATCCGATAATAAAATATGGTCCTTATTCTCATTCTTATACGGTTCGTTAGTCCGAAAATGATAGGAATTCAAAACGTTCGTTAATCGGAACATTACAAAAGTATCGTTAATCCATGGTGGAAAAATGAGAGTACACTAACAAAACTTAAGAACTGCAATCCTTATAATCGTCTTAAGATAAATAAATCTTCGAAATAACTAACCTTTCTCATTTTTTTTTTTCATTAACAAAATTTCTTCGGAATAACGAACCTTATTTCATTTTCAGATGAAAAAGCCTTCGGAACAACGGGCTTTCTGAATAGTGAACCTTTCTCACTTTTTGATTTATAAACCTTCAAAATGACGAACCTCATTTCATTTTCAGATCAACGAACCTTCGAAAAATGAACAATATATTATTTTGATCTAAATTATGAACTTTCGGAATAATGATTCTTCAGAAATGCAAACCTTCAAATAAACAAACCATCGGAATTCCGGGAATGGCGAAACTTTGGAATAAGGAGCCTTCGGAGTAACGTACTTTAGTAAGAAAAGAACCTTTGGAATAGCGAACTGTAACCAAATCCTACACCGTCATTTTCTACACATGTGTGACAACACAAACAACTTTATGCTCTTTTTAAAATGTAACATTTAAACGAAATTAAAAAGGTATTCTCCCATCTCACATAGCCTTCCAGCGTATGATGAGGATTCAACAAATATAATTTTTTATGCGTGGTTTCCTTCTTTTCGTTATACATTGCATATTATATTTGTTCGGTTACAACAAAATTTCGTTAAAACGAAAAAAAAAAAACTGCCGGTTCTGAGCATTTCGTTTTAACGGGAGTGCATTGCACATGAACACACACGAGATAAATCCCTTGTAATGAGAGAAAAAGGAAAGGTGAGTAATGAATGACAGGAATAGACTACCTTCACGGTGGACAGAGAAAAGCGAGAGGGAAGAGGAAGATGATGGGTCAAAACCAGGGCACGTGAGGCATGAGATATAAGCTCCTCAAAATAAAAAAGTGTTACATGGAGTTGCGGTAAACGATAGACGATTGTGGTTAAAAAAATATTGCAAAAAGTATAACTCATTCTGAAGAGTAACGTTTCTTCAAAATGTCTTTAATTCAATGGTAAAGGCTTTCAAACTTAAAACTTCTTTTATACTATACTATCAAGAGAAATCCGAAATTTCGGAGCAGTAAAAGAAAATACAGATTTAGCAAAAATAGTTTTGGTTAAAGGCATTGACATTTCACTGGATTACCGGGTAGGATATGAAGGGACAGCTTCGTGTTTTATGAACATAGAGTCAAAATACAGAGGGAGAAATTAAGCTTGTACATAAATCGTCCTAAATGCAAATGATACAAATCGTAAATCCTTAAGATGTTGTTTTCATAAGATGATGTATCAGTATGGCATCTCCGTGATTCCTGTCAAATAATACAAAGAACTTCGTTTCCTGTAGTAATGATATCCTTTTTATTAAAAGTAAGAGTCGGGGGGGGGGGGGGGGGGAGGGTGGTGGGGGGAATAACCCGGGAGGTAGTTACCCAGGGGGTAATTGACGTGGTGCACTGTCCTAGGGGTAATTTTCCTCTTGATAGTTATAGGGGAGGGGGAGTTGTAGGCCTACTTATCCGGGGTAATCATCCATGGGGAGTTATCGGAGGGGGTAGTTATCGGGTGGAAGTTATCTGGGGTCTAGTTATCGGAGGAGGGGGTAATTAACCTGAGGACAATTATCCTGGTGGTAATTATCGGGGGGGGGGGGGGTATTTATCCAGAGGGTAATCATCCGGGGAGTAATTATCCAGGGGGTAATTATCCGGGGGGTAGTTATCCGAGGGGTAGTTATCCGGGGGGTAGTTATCCTGGGGGTAGTTACCCAGGGGGTAGTTCTCCTCGGGGGAGTTACCCAGGGGGTAGTTCTCCGGGGGGTAGTTATCCAGGGGGTAGGTTTCCGGGGGGTAATTATCCAGGGGGTAGTTATCCGCGGGGGTAGTTATCCAGGGGTAGTTATCCGAGGGGTAGTTATCCAGGGGGTAGTTTTCCTAAGGGGGAATTGCCCTGGGGGGTGATTGCCCTAGGAGGGTAGTTGTCCGGGGGGTAGTTGTCCTAGGGGGTAATTACCCTGGAGGGTAATTGTCCTTGGAGGGTAGTTGTCCGGGGGGTAGTTGCCCTAGGGGGGAATTGTCCTGGGGGGTAATTATCCGGGTGGTAGTTATCCGGAGGGTGGTTTTCCAGGGGGTACTGTTCCTAGAACCGAAACTAGTGTGAAAATAACACATACAGATATTTTGCTTGTTGTATGTAACATTATTTATTATTACCTATACGAGGTAGTTTTGCGAGGCAATTCCAGTTGTTATTTTGCAGGGTCAAAGGTCAGCAGTCAATATTCGTTTCGCAACGTCGCTGCATGTTGGTTACACACACCGTACCGTACACAAAACAATGTGTGCAAACAGTGCAATCTTCCGGTTTTCGCCATTCACTTTACACAGGGAGGTGGAAAGAGAAAGAGTGGAATCTCTCTCCCCACCTCATTCCGATCGACCACGATAAGAAAACATTCCAGGAAGTCGCTGGGTGTCGGTTACACGCACCGCAGAAGAACGCTGATAAATCAACTCATACAAGGTCGACCACTTACAGCAGCACTATGCGTCAAACAATGACTAGTCCATTTGTGCTCATTAATTGCACATGTGACCATCAGTTTTACAACTCTCCAAATGTAAACTTAAAACAGAAGTAGAAATAAAGTGTAAAAGCGTTCAGAAGTTCCTCTGTTACAACTATATGTATCTTTGAAGTTGGAGTTGAATGATATACATTGATGAACAATTTTTTCAATTATTCGACATGTTGATGATCTACAGGTAGTCAAATGTGGTTTGATCTATATCATAGTGTATAGCCATATTCACATATTTTCTTAATTTACCTAGGGGATAGGTAATAATTATGATATTGACTGGCCTTCTGGGAGATACCAGATAAATATTGCCTGCACTGAAAGAATATTGCCCTCGTCTTCGACTCGGGCAATATTCTTTCAGTTTGGGCAATATTTTCTGGTTCCTCCCTCGAGTCCAGTCAATATTATATAAATGTTTTGATTTAGTGGAATTAAAGACACAAGATTTATCTTATCTGGCCAAGTGTGTAAAATTCCTCAAACGAAAATTTCTACTTTTACAGTAAGAGAATCTCTTGTGAGTTGTGATACAATGTCATTCAAAATAATGTCAGTGATTGTGTTAGATTATATGACATTCTGGAAGTTCTTGTAGTGTGTCATGTTTATTGTTTGAGGTGTTTTCTTTCATATTACTTGTTCATTGAGCATGATACACATTACCGCCGCCAAGGTAGGAGGTTTTGTTTTTATCGGCGTTGGTTTATTTATTTGTCTGAGTTCAAAATGAGTTAAAGTTGTGAACGGACTTGGGTGAAACTTACAGGAAAGATTGAAAATGACACAAGGAACAGATGATATAACTATGGTAGTGATTTGGGAATTTTCATGGATTTTACAAAGGATTTTTGATATTTTGGTAGGTACAGGTCAGTGAACTTGGGACTTCAAGCTGCGCATTTTTTGAGGTTTGCATTCTATATATGATGACATAAATGGTATCCCGGGGTACCAAATAAAAATCAGCCATTTTATTGAAATATTTTTTTAAAAAGATTGTACCCTGGATGCCAAAAAGAGGAAATTATTTTGGTGCTGGAGCTAGCATGCGCTAGCCACTGCACTGTGCTGCACTATTAAAAGCATACGCTAGTGGTATCACAGCTTCCATGCACGCATAGTATAACATGCAGAGGCATGGGAATGCTATGTACACGGCTGTCCTTGAGTGGACGTGAGGTGGTGCTACACAACGCAGTTACCCGGGATACTACGGTACCCCGGGGTAATGCGTGATGCATCATATGCGCACTAAAGTGTGTGCTCTAGTTTCTACTAGGGCAAGGTGCGCTGTGCAGCTGGAAGTTGATGACGTAACAAAAGGGTTCTATATTGGGAAATCGGGCGATTTTTTGGCATGTATACATATAGGTGGAAATCACTGATCTCCTATGGGGAACAAGATCAGTGGTGGAAATGAGCTGCTAGGCAAAGGTCTGTGCTCTCAGAGTGCTTCTCTAGTTTGGATATTTGCTTACATATTTGGATATTTTTTGTTGTGTCAGTGAAATGGAATGGCATTCTTGTAGACAGTAAGCTAGAGTTAAACTACATGTACATGTATGGTTATGGTTATGGTCATGGTTAGAGTGAGGGTTTGCCCAGCTTTAGATCCCAAGCTGGTGCCATGTGTTCACTTGGTATTCCAATTAAAAGAGACTAGTCAATGCAATGTTGCTCTCAAAGACTATGAGGAAAATGCATATTTATGATTGGTTGCCTTTTGTCTTCTTTCACCTACTCCTTTCATAAACTCATTTATGCAGATGATATCGGCATTACTAACTTGGTCATAAAATTGGAGCGAGAGGAGAGTACTGTAAAACGAGGAATGTTCGCATGCATTTTAATTTCGGGAGAGCCAAGATGCGAAATTAAAATGTATGTGAAGGCTCTTGTCTACACTATGATATGCATTGAATGCCAAAGGCACTTCACGAAAATTTCATGCTGTGGAAAAGGCCGTTGGCTCCATTTCATGAAAATGTCATGCTGCTAAAATATCATATTTTACAGTGACCTGCATAATTTTGATCCTGAAGTTATTTGCATGATATTTGCATCAGGACAAGAGGCCGTATGTATGAAAAAAAAAAATAAATAAAAAGTAGCAATTGCATGCAAGCAATAAAAATTGTGATACATGTATAGATGACAGAATAAGATTACAAATATTTGATTGTTAATCACAATAAATAAAAAATAATGTGGCTGATTATGCCTGGGCAAAATAGTGTTTTAATCACTACAGCTTTTATGCCAGAGAGTGCCGATTGTACAGACTGACAGCATGTTGTGTCACATGAAGTAGGTGTACAGCAGTTTTACACTACCTTGCTCTCTTTCAGGGCCTAACTGATTATGAGCTGTATCAGAAGTTTCCAGGGGAGATGGACAAACTCCAATCTATGGATGAAGAACTCAGTGGAGGAACATCGTCTATTGTAACCCTTATCCATGGTGACAAGCTGTATGTTGCCAATGTTGGTAAGTGGAGTTCCCTTTTTTGCCTCCTCCATGAAGTGTTGCCTTAGGCATAATTATGTTTTTGGTTCATCCGTCCGTCCATCCATAATCAATTTTTATAGATGATGTAACTTTAAAGAATCGTTGAAGTACATCCAAATGAAACTTAGCATGTATTTGATGAGTGCACAAAGCTGTGTGTATCAACTTGTAGATGCACATGCTCAAGTTTAAAGCTGATAAAAGTTCAAATTCTAAAATTTCACTAATTTCCCCCTGTCTCTGCAATGTGCCATGATGTAAATCCCCTGTGTGCCACATTATTCTGAGACAGCAATGCAGTCGTGCTTTGGGAGAACATGTATTTCAAATCTATGTAACTTTTATTGATTTTTCTTACCCTCGACAACACAAAATGAACAAAGCTGTATAGAAAATGCCAAGTTTTGCTTTGCTGTATTATTGCATAACAAATCTATGATTATTTTTCTTTCAAATGATCTGTAGCTACATTATTATAGAGGCATTACTTGTTAACACAGAACAGCGACAGAAAGTTAGAATTTACCCTCAAATCAAGTAACTCTGCTTGATATTCAATCACCATGTGAAATGCAAGCTACATGTGACAGGATTGGAATCTAAAGAAACACTTTCATTGTACTCTGGCATTTGGCAATTTGTTGATTGGTTTGGGCGGGTTTGTGCGTTTGAGCAGAGTATGCGAAGTTGGCACACGGTCAACTGAGTCGGACGTGGGAACTTGGCACATAAAGAGTTAAAGGTACATGGTCCCGGTGGTTTAGTCAAATGCGTACGCGGGCGCACTGCGCAAGTTTCCCATAGAGACCTACACTATTGACTCCTCTTTAGCGCTTACGATGTGGCCCACTTCCCCAAGTCCGAAGAAGTCCGATTCACTGTAGTCAGTGGTCCGATCACAGTTCGGCTCATGATTCGGCTGAGGGGAATGACAGCTTTAGCAAACTTCTTTTGTGATGTCATAATAACAAGCACATATGCATGCACCCTGGCACTACTACAGACTGCGCGATGCGCAGAGAAGACAACGAAGGCAACGTTACTTAGCAACACCTACGCACTTTATTGTTGATGACAGTTCAACTTCGGTAATCTCCATATCAATGATAACGGTGATCGGCAGTATCATCAACAGCGCCCTCTACATTACTGGGTTAGGGATGACAATAAAAAGATTTGAAATGGAATGTTCAGGGATGTTGCAGAGACTAGCAGACGGTGATCCTTAACCTCAACAATAGGTATCTTTGAGGATAAGCTCTGGCCCCTAACTATACCATACAAGTGTTCACACGACAGAGCTTATCCTCGAAGGCAGCTATCCCAGAGGATAGGCTCACTGCCCCCTGTAACTATGAGCGAGTTCCACTCAATGATAAAACCACAGAAACGGAAATTTTACGATGACCCCAGAACTAACAAGCGTGTGACATGTTTGGACTCCATCCATGTAAGCACAATGCACTTATAGTGTATAACGTTCAGGAGGTTGATCTGTAAGCAGAGAAAAATGTGGGAGGTGGGGGAGCTGAGTTCATGGAGTGGTCACACTTATCTACAGTTCTGTCCACACGATGCTCATTAATAGAGCTTACTGTAAAGTGGAAATTTTCGCGCATTTCGCGCACCCAGAAACTAGCCCGAAAATAAAAGCACGTGAATATTTTTTGCCTGCAATATGTTCCAGTTGTTGATGTCTACCAAAATAAAAACACGCAAAACTCTACTTACCCAGCTGAGCGTGAAAAATTAGTCGCACGAAAATAGCCACCTTTACAGTATCCTCTATGATATCTTTCTCGAGGTTAGGGATCCCCGTTTGATCATAACTGTTGTGAAGAATCGTCGCTGGGGCGACAAGACCTCGTATCTCAAAAATGTCAAATGTTCAGGAGAGCCAAAAGACATGGCGACCAAAGCACTATACTGAATGGGATAGCCGTTCCTTTGACATGCCGTGGTGGCTTCATTTTTGGGGTAAGACAGCTGGGATTTGGACAGGACATCACTTAACCGATTATTTGACCACTAATGCAAAAAAGTCATTTTCACCAAAATTTTAGATACAAGGTCTTGTTACCCCAGCGACGTTATGCTGTGTTCACATGTTAAGGATTTTCAGTGGGTTCGGATTGCCCTTGAAGTATTTATTTATTTCTTTTTTATACCCCCGTCACACATAGTGTGAAGGGGGTATATAGGAATCACCGTGATGTTGGTCGGGCGGGCGGTCGGTTGGTCGGTCGGTCGGTCGGTCGGTCTGTTGCAAAATCTTGCGTCGAGAACTCCTCCTACAGTTTTGAAGCAATTTAAACGAAACTTAGGGTAAATGATGATATTGAGGTATAGATGTGCAAGACATGTTTTTTTTGTGTTTGTCGGACAATGCGCTGCCATGGTAACCATAATTTTACCAAAACCTTGTGGATTGAATAACTTTCATAGTATTTAAGCAATCAATTTCAAAATTGGTATCTATGATGATCTATAGGTGTAGTTATGCAAGACACTCTTTGTGTTTGTACTTGACAAAGTGTTGCCATGGTAACCGCATGTTTTTGTCGAAATCTTGTGGAGTGAACAACTTCCACAGCCTTGAAGCAATTGAAATCAGATTTGGTAGGCATTATGGCCTTGAGGCATAGATGTGGAACACATAATTTTTGTGTTTATCGGACAAAGTGTTGCCATGGTAACCATAATTTTACCAAAACCTTGTGGATTGAATAACTTCCACATCATTCAAGCAATTAAGGTCAAATTTAGTGTGTATGATGATTGGGAGATGTAGTTATGCAAGACACCAATGTGTTAATATAAGAAAAATGTGTTTCCATGGTAACCACTCATTTTTGTATCAAATTGAACCATTTATTCTATGAAGGTGAAATTTGGTGTGTATGATGCTCTTTAAGTGTAGTTTTGCAAAATGTCTTTTGTATTTGTATCGGACAATGCGTTGCCATGGTAACCACATTTTTTTTTTTAAATCCTGTGGAGTAAACTTCTTCCACAGTTTTCAAGCAATTGAAACCAAATTTGGTAGGCATTATGGCCCTGAGGTATAGATTGGAACACATAATTTTTGTGTTTGTCACACAAACCGTTGCCATGGTAACCACAATTTTACCAAAACCTTGCAGATCGAATAACTTTTCCATCATTCAAGCAATTAAAGTCAAATTTATAGTACAATTGTATGTATCATGATCTAGAAGTGTAGTTTTGCAAGACACCAATGTGTTAGTTAAAGGAAAATGTGTTGCCATGGTAACCACTCATTTTTGTATCAAAATAAACCATTCAAGCTATGAAGGTCAAATTTGGTGTGTATGATGTTCTATAAGTGTAGTGATGCTGGGGGAAAGCATGTTTCCATTTGCTGTAAGTTTTATACTCAGTGTCACCTCTGTAATTATACAGTAAACTAAAAATATTCTGTTTCCAATTCGACAAGGGCGCAAACTTGGTATCAACGTCATTGCCCTCATGACATCACATACTATAAAGCAACACTAGGGGCGGGGGTATTATTCACCTTCAGTGATAATTCTAGTTTCTTTTACATTTGACCAATATTACTAATTAGAGTACTGTGCACCTGTTCTGAATTTTAGCCTATCTCTTTCCCAAATACCTGACCTGTAGATGACATTGAAAACATCTACAAGAGAGCTTGTCACCTCATGTTAGGATCGTGTTGATGTTGTGTTTCATATGCCCTTCATGTTTGTGATCTGAGTTTGTGATATGAGGTTGTGATCTTTGATTGAAGAGAAGTCCTCTGTGTGCAACTGGCAATATTGGTTACCAGCTACTCGAGCTACTACATCTTATCTTGCAAAGAAATAACAAATTGACAGAGATCTTTGTAAAACTGAACATTACATGAATAGCCCAATACTGTACATGATTCGTCTCCTGAAGAAATCATAAAAGGCTCTCAGTAATCCACTCACTCACTCATTGGGAATTGCTATTACTTCTCTCTCTCCCTCCCTTTCTCTCTCTCTCTCTCTTTCTCTCTCTTCTTTTCTCCATCCTTTTAAGTTCCCATTTCCCTCATTGTTAATATGTAGCATTGATATTACAACTGTCACCAACAGCTCTCTTTGCAAGTAACCAGGATTTACTCTTTTGTTCAATATCACTTACTTTCCTCTCTCCCTCTCTGTTTTTCTCATGCTTTATTCTCCTTCCTTTTCTTTTTACTCCAGCTTTTACTTCTTCCCTTTTTTTATGCCTCCGCCACGAAGTGGTGCCGGAGGCATTATGTTTTCGTGTGGTCCGTCTGTCCGTCCTTCTGTCCGTCCGTAATGAATTTTGTGGACAAGGTAACTATCAAAACCTGTTGAGGTATCCTAATGAAACTTGGCATGTATGTGTATTAGGGGATGAAGGTGTGCCTATCAACTTTTGGGTGCACATGCTCGAGGTCAAAGGTCAAGGTCAAATACATAAAATTTCACTATTTCCACCATATCTATGCAATGCCTGAAGATATTTTCTTGAAACTTAGTGTATACATGTATTACCCAATTAAGATTCTCTGGTGAAAGTTTGGGTCATGAGGTCAAAGGTCAAAGGTCAGAAGGTCAAGTAAAAACATTAAAACTTCTTTTTTTTTCTCCATACCTTGGAAAATTGTTCAAGGTATCTTTATGGAACATAGTATATACATGTACTGACTGGCAGTGATTATCTAGAGAATGTAGGGTTCATGGGGTCAAAGGTCAGGGGTCAAAGGTCAAGTGCAACACTTCAAAATTTTACTATTCCCCTCATGTTTATGCAATGCCAGCAGGATTATTTTTTTTTTTTTTTACACTTGGTATATGCATGTGTAACCTAATAGAAATTCTCTGGAAAGTTTTTGTTTTCTTTTTCTTTCTTTTTTTTTGCCTCAAAGGTCAAAAGGTCAAAGATCAAGTGAAAGTGCTGAACTAACTTTTTCCTCCATATCTCGGAAGTGGCTCAAGTTATCTTGAAACTTACTACATATAATGCATGTTCCACCTGAAAGTGATTATTCTATGAATTTTAGGGTCAAAGGCCAGATGAAAATGGTAACAGTTTACTATTCAATACAGAAATTGCACTTTTTCTCCATACCGGTACCTTGAAAATTACTCAATGCATAAATGTATGAATGGGTCAAAGTCAAGTTAAAGTCCTTAAATCCCCAAATACATGCTCTCCTATTCATCCAATTAAACCTAGGTCAAGGAAGGTGAACATTCAACACATTTGTGACAAACTTGTCATTTTAATATTTTGCCAATTTTGTGAAAATGTAATCACACATTGTCCACATGTACTATCTAGACCTATTAGGAGAATCATGCATTATGGCGGAGGCATACCAGTCGCCATAGCGACATTTCTAGTTACAGATAATATATTGATGATTAAGTATGAATGCTTGAGCATTTACAACAAAAATAGTACATATTACATTCAATATTAGTCCGTATGTGTTTGGAGAAATATCAGTACATGAAAATTTCCTATGCTTTCCTTATTTTATCTGTTTTGATAAATGCAAACAAAGGGAAACTGACAAGTTTATTAATGTTTATTAAAGTTTATTAACATTGATATGTAGGAGCTGATGTGAGTGATATGTTGAGATTACGATTTAGCATTGGCTTTGCCTTCATTTGTTGGATTCAAGTTATGTATCTACTTTTAAAATACTATATGTCATCTCAATCTAAAAGTTTAGGAAATCTTTGTCATAGGAGAACATTTGTACATTGGAGTTTTTTATGCTTTCCTTATTTTTATCAATGTTATGATACATAATTAAAGGATATAAGAGCTAATGCAAGTGGTACTTTGAAATTTCAACTGAGTAATATCCTTGCCTTCACTTGTTGGATATAGGTTGAAATTCTCCAGTCTATTTCCCCTCATTCTTTTTCTTTTCTTTCTCATTCTGTCTGTCACTCTCTCATTCTATCTCTGTCAAGCATTTCTATTTCTATTTTCTCCTCTCTTTTCCTCTCCCTCTTCCATTCTCCATTTATTTTCTCTGCCTTCAGCATTCTCCTGTAATGTTTGCTTCTTGTCACACATGAATGCAATTTAGGATAGCAGTTATCAGGATCAAATGGAATATTTCTTTCACCTTTGGTCAGTATGTTAATTAGAATGATTGTATATTTTCTCCCCTTATTACATGGCAGGATATTAGGAACCAGATTCATGTTCAACTAATTCTAAATATCTCACTTTTTCTTAGTTCAGCTTGTATATGGCTGTCCTAATATTTATCAAGGTTTCTTTATTCACATCTCAGACTTTTTTGTTTGTAACTTTAATTCATTGCGAAGTATAAGAAGCACTTCAGCCTGTTTGATGCTACTATGTTTTACTTTATATGTTTCATTTATCAGTAAGCCACCTCTAATATTTTTTCTAAGATAATGGTGTAGGGATAATCATATTCAATTGATGATCACTAAATTGTGTAAGGGATGTTAAAACAACATAATTACATGCACATGCCTCTTATATCATTTTGGGAGAATTCTTAGGCTGTGGTCTTGATCAGAAACCTAAACTCTGTCCTTTACCAGGTGATTCCCACGCCCTACTCTGCACTCTGGAACCAGATGGCACCACCAAGGTACGCCAGCTGAGTGTGGACCACACTGTCCTCAACCAGGATGAATTACTACGGCTAAGCCAGCTTGGTGTGGATACTACAGTCATACAGACGTGCAAGCTCTTTGGTGACAAGAATGCTACAAGAACTATTGGCAACTACATGGTGAAAGGAGACTTCAGAGGCATGCAAGTCTTTCGGTATGCCTGGCAGCATTGTTTACTCATCTTTCCTCAACTATTTCTAGCTAATGAAGTCTTTTGAGAGCCAAGACAATGTAATTTTTTTATTTAGTGCAAGCACTTTATTACATCTTTTTATGCCTCCGCCACGAAGTGGTGCCGGAGGCATTATGTTTTCGGGTTGTCCGTCCTTCCGTCCGTCCGTCCGTCCTTCCGTCCGTCCGTCCGTCCTTCCGTCCGTCCGTAATGAATTTTGTGGACAAGGTAACTATCAAAACCTGTTGAGGTATCCTAATGAAACTTGGCATGTATGTGTATTAGGGGGTGAAGTTGTGCCTATCAACTTTTGGGTGCACATGCTCAAGGTCAAAGGTCAAAAGGTCAAGGTCAAATACATAAAATTTCACTATTTCCACCATATCTATTGAATGCCTGAAGATATTTTCTTGAAACCTAGTGTATACATGTATTACCCAATTAAGATTCTCTGGTGAAAGTTTGGGTCATGAGGTCAAAGGTCAAAGGTCAAAAGGTCAGGGTCAAATACATAAAATTTCACTATTTCCACCATATCTATGGAATGCCTGAAGATATTTTCTTGAAACTTAGTGTATACATGTATTACCCAATGAAGATTCTCTGGTGAAAGTTTAGGTCATGAGGTCAAAGGTCAAAGGTCAAAAGGTCAAGTAAAAATATTAAAACTTCTTTTTTTTCTCCGTACCTTGGAAAATTGTTCAAGGTATCTTCATGGAACATAGTATATACATGTACTGACTGGAATTGATTGTATCTAGAGAATGTATGGTTCATGGGGTCAAAGGTCAGGGGTCAAAGGTCAAGTGCAACACTTCAAAATTTTACTATTTCCCTCATATTTATGCAATGCCAGCAGGGTTATATTTTTTTTTTTTGCACTTGGTGTATGCATGTGTAACCTAATAGAAATTCTATGGAAAGTTTTTTAGGTGATCCGAGTATCCTCTCGGATCACCTTCTGTATCTGTACTGATTCTTTATTCTTCTTCTTTATTTCTTTATTTCTCCCCAAAAGTTGTGCAGAGGTCAGCTCAGAAAGTACTCTGCCTATCAATTTCAAAATTATACCATGTATGCATCATGTCCTAAAGACAACAAATCTAATGTATCATTGTGATCAGTCGACCGTGACGTCACTATGACGTCATTATATGAAAACACATTCTCAATCATATCTAATTAATGGAATGGAATTTTTCAATGAAATTTGCGTCACATATATTTCAAGGAATGCGCATTCTACTCATATTCTCAAAATTCATATTTTTTCTAAAAACGTGCGCGTACGCGCGCGTTGAAATATTTGCATACTGCAATCGAGCTCAAATTTTTTTTGCACACGTTTCAGACCATTTAGAGCATTTTTTGAAAAATTGAAAAAATTGGACGGACGCGTACGCGCGCGCGCATATGCGCACGCACGGCTCAAATGTCATAGAAATTTCCCGTTTTTTCACACTTATCGGATGCCTGAAATGTCAAGGAATATTTCTACCAAGTTTCAAGTCAATCCGATTCAATATGACGTCATACGGGCCCGTCAAAGTTGAAATTCCGCGCGCGCGTCAATGGCGATATACAGTTCAACTATGCCAAAAAACCGCCAATTTTAAATCTGATTTTACTCGTCGGGATGGACGATGACCCCCCATTTTCTTTACGTATTCTGAAAGCTCATGAGTTGTACATGTCATCTCATGGATTGCCGATGCTGGCAAAATGATTAAAAGGTATCAAATTTCACAATGAAATAAAAAAACTAAAATTTGAAAATGACGTCATCAAATTTCAAGTTCACTCGAGCGTATCTCCCTTATCCTTGGCCGATTTACCCCCAGATTTCAGTATGTTGTAGCTTATTAAATGTACTTTCAAAGTTGTGATAACAATATTTTAATTGGATGATGGTATCACCTGTAAAAATGGATTGAAAGTAATTTTGTCAAATTTGACCAGTTTACGTGTTATCTCTATGGGAGTGCAGTTTTTCTGGAAATGAAAACTGACATGACTATCTTTATCGAGCACTAGCTCACTTATGCTTCGGTGAATTTCTCCCATATTTTAGTATGTTGTAGCTGAGACTTTGGGCTATCGGAAGTGTGCCCTTTGTTTTTTCATACGGAGTCGGCATCACTTCCAAAAACTTGGTTGAAATTCAAGCTTATCTTCGATGTATTGAAATATTTCTTTCTTTCTGTAACTTTCTTTGCAATAACTCAAGAAAAACATATTCTATCACCACCATATTTTGCACATGTTTAGTTCATATCACGTACATTATTTCACAAAATAACAACTACTTGATCGGACACCATCTTGGGTATGTAAATTAGGGTCAAAGGTCATAAATGTTTCATCCTGTATCTTCGTGAATACATGTCCTATCTTTCCCATATTTTGCACACGTAAAGACCATGTTACAGGGATCATTTAACAAAATTACTATTTTTGGCTCAGAGACCATCTTGTCTGTGCAAAATGGGGTCAAAGGTCATATGTACTTCTTCCTGTATCTTCGTTATGACGTGTTATCTCTATGGGAGGGAATTTTTCTAGATGTGCAAAATTGACATGATTGTCTTCATCGACAACTAGCTCACTTACCCTTTAGTGAATTTCTTCCAGATTTTAATATGTTGTACCTGAGACTTTGCGCTATCGTTATATACCCTTTGTTTTTTCATACGATGTCGGAATCACGTGAAAAATCTTGGTTGAAATTAAAGCTTATCTTCGATGTATTCAGATATTTCTTTCTTCTGCAACTTTCTTTGCAATAACTCAAGAAAAACAGCCCCTATCACCTCCATATTTTGCACGTATTTAGTTCATGTCACGTACATTATTTCATAAAATTACAACTACTTGATCGGACACCATCTTGGGTATGTAAATTAGGGTCAAAGGTCATAAATATGTCGTCTTGTATCTTGGTGAATGCCTACCCTATCTTTCCCATATTTTGCACATGTATAGACGATGTCGCGAGAATCATGTCACAAAATAACCACTTTTTCCTCAGATGCCATCTTGGGAGTGTAAAGGTGGGTCAAAGGTCATATGTATTTGTTGCTGTATCTTCGTTATCTAGTGTATACAGAATAGTACCAAAGATGGCAGACATGATTCCCTTTTCTAAATGAGAATCCAAACATCACACGGCCAATGTCTCTAAACACAGCTGAAACCTGTATGGTCATGCCTATTGCGATCAGGACTCGAATCATTGATAAAAAAAAAAAAAAATCGGATCACCTTAATTTGTCAGTGATGACAAATTACAATCTCTAGTTTTTTTTCTTCTTTTTTTTGCCTCAAAGGTCAAAAGGTCAAAGATCAAGTGAAAGTGCTGAACTAACTTTTTCCTCCATATCTCGGAAGTGGCTCAAGTTATCTTGAAACTTAGTACATATTATGCATGTTTTACCTGAAAGTGATTATCTTATGAATTTTAGGGTCAAGGGCCAGATGAAAATGGTAACAATTTGCTATTCAGTTCAGAAATTCACACCAATTCTCCACACCTGTACCTTGAAAATTACTCAATGCCTAAATGTATGAATGGGTCAAAGTCAAGTTAAAGTCCTTAAATCCCTAGATGCATGCTCTCCTATTCATCCAATTAAATCTAGGTCAAGGAAGGTGAACATTCAACACATTTGTGAGAAATTTGTTATTTCAATATTTTGCCAATTTTGTGAAAATGTAGTCACACATTGTCCACATGTACTATCTAGACCTATTGGGAAAATCATGTATTATGGCGGAGGCATACCAGTCGCCAAAGCGACATTTCTAGTTTTTTTTTTTTTTTTTTTTTGGGGGGGGGGATTTGTTTTAAAATGTTTGAAGCTCTTCCTGTAGTAATACAATCATCTCTCTAGTATGTATCATAATTTGATTTTTTAATAAAATTTTTTGGGTATTTTTGCCATATTTTGACTCACATCTTTTTTTCTTTCCACGTTTGCACGTACTGCCATAACATGCACTTTATATATTCTGACAAGTGGGTAGAAAGGGACATGTAGGTCATCAAGTAAGTTTGTCAAAATAATTCTCATGATTGGAATAGTTGAAGAGTTTGTTCGCAAAAACCGATAAGTCCATATTTGCCAAATGGAGATATTTGCCAAATGGAGATATTTGCGATTAAAGGTCAAGAAAAATAAAGAGAATAATAAGAACATTTTGGTTTCTTTTGACCATAACTTCCAAAATGTACCTTTATATGTAGTGACCAATATATCATTTAAAAAGATATTATTTTGTACTTTATGACAGAGACCGTACTTCAAAATCTTCAAAAATGGACTTATCGGTTTTTGCGAACAAACTCTTCAGTTATTAACATTATGAAAACATGATTAATGGATGAATTCATATGTTGTCAAGTTTACATTTTTTGCTGTGATATTTGAACCTTTTACATCTTTCATATATTTTTAACATTATTGTCAAACATTTAAAAATGAAATTTTCTCTCTATATCTATGAGTGGAAGAAGTGACCTTTTTCTCTGGCATGTTTCTAATGAGGCCTCTTTTGTTTCCACAGTGATGCCAAGAGTGAACCCATTATTGCAGAACCTGACATTATTGGAGGTCTAGATATGAGACATATGACAGGCTTCTTGATGATGTACTCCAATGGTCTCAGCCACTCACTGATTGAGGCTACTGGCACCACTCAGGCCAATCTTGACCTAGCATACATTGCAATGGCAGAGTTTGAGGTCCAGGCTACCCTTAGTGGCGTGGCACAAGCTGTAGTGGACAAGGTAGTTCGGAAACATCACGATGCCTATCTCTCAGGTGGTGAACGTGTGGCCATGTGTCAGAAGAGGGAAGATATCACACTTATAGTGCGCAATTTTAACTACCCCATTGGGAGTCGTATATCAAGCCCAACAAGCACAACACCTTTCAACCAGGTTAGCCTTCCTTTCTCACCTCTCTTGCCTTCTGGCTCCCAGCCTCCTCGTCTCACCATCAGCACAGCTGGTGTCAATCCTGTACCAGCTGACACACAGACCTCCATCCCTATCACAACACCCCTGTATATACAGGTGGATAACGGCACTAGTGATCCACAGAGGTCTCCCTTTGGTGCCATCAGAGGTGACCTCACCCCTCAGCCAAGCAACCACCAGTCCTACTTTAACCAGGATGACCCACATACCACTCCCCGCCCCTCCCCTTACCAGACAGCCAGCAGTCAGGATGAGGAAATGGCAGAAGATGAAAATACAGAGGACACAAGGAGTGGTAGTACAACTTCAAATACATGCAGCAGCAATGGGGAGCCACAGAGAGTGTTTGACTTCAATCGGCATGATGAAAATAAGGCAGAGCCAGATGAGGATGGTCTCATAGATCCTTATGTTGACTTCACAGACTTCTTCATTGCCTATAAGGCAGTTTGCCCAGATGCTGTCACATCATAACACCTACAATTTCTTCTAGTAAAGTCGTAGGATTTTTCATAGATAGTAAATGATAGGTCTTTAATAAGTCTGAACCCTTCATTGGATTGCTGTGGATATATTGTTACCAAGTTACCTATACCTTGAGCAGCTTTATTGATTGGTGTACGATCGTATGTCTTGATCTGGCACCGTATGTGACTCTGCATCACAAAACCAACAAAAAGTCGCCGGATATGGATTTCTAGATAAGGGCAGATTCTAAAAGAGCAGACTCTAGACTAGCAAGGCCAAGCGAATGCTGACATTGACTTTTGCTGAAGTGTTCAGGGCGGACAAGTGCCTGACAGACATGGAATTTTACCTTCTATTTGAAAGATCGTCATTACTGTTGTTCTTTTTAAAGCAGATCATTCAAATGAAGCAGAATAGCATTAGATTCACTTTGCATTGGTATGGCATTCATCCCCGCTATATACCAATAAAACGCTCACCAGGAGAACAGTTACACTTTGGACATGCATATTGTCTATAGGGCATAGTATGATTTTGCTTTATGTCACAAATATCAGGCATGTTCGGCGAGTTTCAGTAGGTTTTCAAAATAGAAAATAGAATGGTATTCTCCTCCCTTTATGCTGCACAAATGTTTTCTGTGAGGTTGGGATATATTTGTAATAACTAGGGCTGGCTGAAACCCTATTTACAATTTCATGAAGTGTTATTCATGGTTAAAAGCTTTGAAAAATGGACAGAAAGTACACAAAGGGGGGAAAATGTTTGCTGAGAAAAGAGTCTTTGAAGTTTGGGGAATATTCAAGAGCTTAACCTCACCAAGCTGTGCCCTGAGCCATGAATGGGACAAAAAGCAGGATGTAAAACTCCAGGACAATCGCAATGAAGGGATTATCGGATTACGCTGCAATTTGGGACACTCATTGAGTACATTCTATTCATGGCTACTGCTTACTTTCAAGGCTGTAGAATTGACTTTTCAGAAGTTGCTGAGTTGAAAGTGAGCACGTGTAAATGGCTTTAAAGAAATGTTAAGACTCTGAAGACAAAGCTAACCACACTATTCACCTAAAACCTGATCTAGAAAGATTGCTAAGAAGAACACAATTTCCAATTCATCTTTTTGATCCCAGACTTTAGAATTAGGTTTACAAAGGATTGCTCTTTTAGAAAATATAAAAAAGTAAAGATTGACTAGATGGACCCATTTTATCTGTTTGACATCCTCACATAAATAGGGGAGCCTGACATTTAGTTGGTTTTGTGGTGCCTGGTCACATATGCTAAGTATATTAATCTTTTCCCTTTTCAGTGTGTCGCACCAATCTAAATAAAGAGAGTAACTTTTATTAGTAAGATGTATGCTGCCTATAAGACCTCGCGTCTGGTGTCTGTATTATGACTGATGTTAGATCATAGAAACAAAAGAAAATTAGCATCACATGAGTAAATTTTAGTTGATGGTGGTTAACTAAGTCTCTTTCCCTGTGAATAGTCAGAGGCCCATCCTATACTAATACATGTATCTGCTTTTGGTATTGTGATGTATGAATGATAGACTTCAGCTTTCGAAATGCAAATCCGCAAATAGTCATACTGTGTTTTAGTACTTTTATTTCAAAAGTAAATCCTGCATCAAGATTCTGATACTGTGCATTTCATCACCACAAATAGTGCTGTTCTGTGTTGAAATTCACTGTCATTTACATTATTCAAAGCCACAAAGGCTAGGAAACATTTATATTTGATAAATGAAACTGGATGAAAAGTGTAATTCTTTATTGCATTTACTGTAGAATGTCCATGGTTTGATTGCAAATTTACTTTATTTCAGGGCATTTTTTCTGTAATGGATGTAATAGCATGGCGATGTATTCTATATATTATAAGTGTTTTGCCAATCCTTGAAACTGTGAAATTCTTTGTAATATCCATCAGTGTTTGAAAAGATTATGTAATTTAAAGAAATATCCTGTATATATCAAATCTCTGCTCTTTTGTATCCTGAGAGACCATCGGTGTTTGAAATATATGTATAAGAGAATGTTTTATCATTATTTGTGTGTCAGTGGTCATAGCTATTAAGTAGAGTGTAGCTGTGTTTCACTGCAGGCAAAACATTGATTTGATTTTACTACTTATATAATTATGATACTGCATGTCATGTGAGTGATGACCCAGTACTCTCTACAGATCTCTTTATGAAACACAAAAAATTGATTCGAATTAATTGCAGATTATAGTGTTTTATCTCATTGAAAAGCTGTTTCTAAAATTTGCTCAAAGCTTGAAAGAGGGAAAAATGGTCTAATCTAGATCTACTCAGGTCCTCTCCCTCCCTGTGTATCACTGATCACTACGAAAGACTACGTAATGTTGCTCTAAATTGAGGAACATCCAATCAGTATAAACCTCCATGGGATAGGAATGGAGTATGTCCCTTGCTATCTAGGTTTTTATGGAATTTGAAGCAGTTCATTCTGTAGTCATGTGCCACAGAGCATGATACCTTAATGTCTCACAGACATTTGTTAATTCTATAAAATGATTTTATGGACTCATGTTGTCTCCTGTAATACAACCTGTTCGTTACAACTGGTTGACAGTTGATTGACTGACCTCCTGTTCATGTCAAAAATTGCTGCCAAATTGTTATATGTTCAAAATCAAAAGCTAGTGAGATGCTGAGATTTTTTACCAAGATATTTCAGCCTCATTTTATGATGGAAAAACTTACCAAAACATCTGCTGTAAACGCCAAATATTTCGCAAGGTTTTTATATTGCGAATTTCGCGAATCAGGTGCTATTCGCGAAATTAAAGACACACGAAAATATTGACTCTGATCCCGATGTGAATGTGACGTGCGCATGTGCGTTTCTCTGTTCTGTGCAGGACTCCACGATCGCGAATTTAACCACTCGCGAAATTGTTGGGAATTCCCGATTCGCGAAAATTTAGACTCACGAAATATATGGCGTATACAGTATAATGCTAGTAAGGTATTTATTCTGTATCTGTTAACTGAAAATGAATTGTATGTTCAGTATTTGCAAGTGATATCTTTGTGTCAATGTCTGATGTTCAGGTATGAGTAGTATGTTGCTTGTACAATATCTGGTGGATAGAATGCAGCTCTGCTATGTTTATTTGTATTTTTTTTTTTAATCCATCTCTTTTCTCCATTGCATGAAGAATCAAATTTTCACCATTATGGTTTCCCTTATAGCTTCACTATTTCATATTATGAATATTATCATGAATATCATACTGAATATTCTATCCTTGAATCAATCATGTTGACAAACTCTTACAAGTACAATTCTACACCATGTTCAAATTGACTTTTATAAGTAACCTTACAGGTTCAAGAATAGAAAGCAGCCCTGTTATTATATTATTGACTGAAAATTCATAAATACTCCTGTTTTCAAATAATTGAATAATCCAGCAATGTTACAGTTTAAATAAATAAATAAATCAGGAATCATTCCCAGATAGGGTTAGGGGGTGGGGGAGGGTATAGATAGTCTGGGCAGAAGTACAATGTACACTCTGTGAGATCATTGATCAGCCAAAGGAAAAGGAGGGGACCAAGCACACTACACTAGCTGGAGGAACCCCTGAGATACTAGTAATTCCCTCTGAAAACAGTTTATGGACAAGCTCTACACGTATGTCCAGGAATGAGTGCAAGTGTTGCCTTGAATCCCACAAAGCTGGTTTTGTACCCGAGTCTGCCATGGGGAAATTTGTCAATGCCTTTTGGCAGATCCAGTAGAATGATATTCAGCTGCTCACCACCAATTCTTTCTGCAGAATCTTACATGGCCAATATTAGTCTGGTTTCCAGACCCTTTGCCAACTGGACTCTGTCGCCGCCTTTGCCAAAGGCAAACAGGACAAAACCACCTTAAACTATACTAGTTTTCGAAGTTGAGGGCGTCAATATCCTGAATAGCGAAATAGCATGGGCAGAGGGTCTGGAAGCCAGACTAGGCAAATATGGGCTGAGGCACGCAGGATTGATTCATGTGGAAGCTTTGTTTAGCATTATTAGGTATGATGTGGTTATATCTAGGTGCTGAAGGATGCTTCTACAGGCAATCTGCTCTAATGCCTTACAAACATTTAATGTAAGGGAGACAAGTCTGTGATTCTCTCATCTGCAATGCTCACTCTTTTTATAGATATGAACAAGATCAGCTTTATTCATGTTCATAAAATTCTTCCATCTAGACATTTTCATTGCAACTGATTGACAAATAATAATCATGGCTACTACTAAAACACTGATCAATTCAGTGCTTATTTACGTCGATGTAGGGCAATTTGTTAATCCGTTGCAATGGAAATATCTAGACGGAAGAATTTCATGAATTTGAATAATTACGCAGTACCTGCTGCATGCTATGAGGATTAGAACCAACACTTGCTGTCAGGCGGAAGCTCGGTGGTCTAGTGGAGATGACGCCTGTCCAGAGATCAGGTCGTAGGTTGGAATCCTGCTCAAGATCAGCTTTCTCCCCGTCATTGGTAATTACTCTTTATGCCTAATCGATGCTTTGAAGCGAATGGTGAAAATACGTGTAAGCTTTCACTGGTAACTGTTGATCAGTAACCTTGAATACCTGAACTCTATCTGGGCCTGTTTTGTAGCCATGTGTATTTCCAATGTTGAAAGTAACGTCTATACTCCAGCTGGGAAAATCTGGATGGGATCCATTTTTACTATACATCAAGTACATGTATGTAGATATATGGGATTTCTCCTTTGTCTGTAATGGTTGTCGGGTCATCCTTGTGAGAAGAGATCTGGTCACTCAATATCGTATTTACATTCACCACACTGTTTGTCCCCATTCTAGTTTAAACTTTCAGACAGGCCACACCACTTCAGTAATTTCTCTTCCTGTTACTGAAACTCCAGAAATATTTAGGATCTGTGGAGGTCTCTTGACTTTGGGTGTCACAGGGGGGCATTTCATGAAGCATTTGTCCGACAAAGTTGTCGGACAAATTTGATCTCAGCCAATCAAATGCAAGGATTTAAGTAGCTTGTAACAGTTTGTCAGAAAAATTTCTGACCAAACTGCTTCATTAAATGCCCCGAGACATATCATGTTAGTTGTTGAAGGCTAATTTAGGCCTACATGCAGTTTGTGAAGATTTTTCCTCTCCTTGTATCTCGTACCTCTTTATGTGCCATGGTGTAAGCCCCCTGTGTGCCACATTATTCTGTAAGGGCAACATAGTCATGGTTTGGAAAACATTCTGTTTTTAAGTCTAAGTAACTTTATATAGATTTCTGTTGCCCTGAACATGTAATGAGCAAAGTTGTAGAGAAAATGACAAGCTTTGTTTGCTTTGATGTAAATTGTACAACGAATGTATTACTTTTTTTTTCTCTCAAATGCCAGAAGCTACAATTAGTACATTATTGTAGAGGCATGACTTTTGCACACAAAACAGTGACAGAAACTGAGAAATTATTCACAAATCCAGTAGGGAACACCCCTGATGATCAGTCACTACATAAACTGCAAGGTACATGTATATGTGACAGGAATGGAATCGGAAGAAATGCTTTCATTGTACAATACTGTGGCATTTGGCTATTTATCGACCAGTTTGGGCGGGTTTGTGTGTTTGAGCAAAATATTCGAACTTGGCACACCTTCAGCTGAGATGGGCATGCGAACATGGCACATGGAGAGTTAAAGTTTTTGTTTGGGTAGGCTAAAGCGTGGGCTTGCCTGAAAGCATGTTAAAACGGCTTAAATACATCTCTGATGGAACATGCTGCTCAATTAATGAAAGTACAGTACATTGTAGTGATGTGTTGATATCTCTTCACATGTCAAAGACTGAATTTTCATTGATATTGATAAATTGCTGTACAGTTGGAAAGAGAGGCAATCTTTCTTCTTTCTTTCACATACAGATTTTCTCTTCACTGGTTTCCTTTTCTTTGTGGATATATCAGAGTCCATCTAGACTGCAGTTGTATCATGATCCCCTAATCCTGGCAGCAGATTACACCTGTTAATTAACAAGTATTGGGCGACTTGTGATAACAAATCAGTGGTATCCCCCCACCACTACTATAACCACAACCCAAGAAAAGTAACTGTCTAATATAAGTCTTTTCAATGGAGCCAATCTGAACATTGAGTGACCCGGGTGCCTGTACAGACTTATTAATGTGCTATCATAATTATATGTTTTGAAAAAAAAAAAAAATAGGCATTCACATTTTGCATGGCATAGACGTGACTTTATTGAGAGGCATTATCAGTACTGACTGTTGACTCATGCATCAAACTTATAAAAGTACCGTAGGCATTTGAAATGGCAATACTTCACACACACCGAAGAGTGGTTAGCCTATGATGGCTTTAGCATTTCTCTCATAGCTGTGAATTGATGATGAATATTGCAAGGTGCAAGTAGATCTTGTGAAACAAGTTATGGCCAGCTTATTTTCATACTTAACTTCGTATTCTGCAACCACACCTCAGCCGGTTGCACAATATGTTTGTAAGACATGTACACTATGATTATATGTACAAAAGGTGTGTTTTTCAGTGACAAAATTACTTAATTGCAGCACACTGTAGATTTACATGTGTGTTTTGTCATAAAATAATGAAATTTTAATTCAGTCATATCTAGTCCTTCATTGCAATTAGTAGCCATCATTCTAATTTTGAAAAAACTTGGGATTGTTAACATGAAGACTGAACTGCTACAATGCAGAACTGTAAGAAAATTTTCAGTGACTATAAATTTGTATACTCTTTGGTAATTGTTTTCTGTGTGACTCATCTCATATGATTTCCAGAAAACTAGTACACTGTGCACACTTAATACCCAGGTGGTAGAAGAAAACTCAATGTATGGAGGTTAGAACCATAACATTTCCTGTGACTTATTTGCTGATAGCATTAGCAGTACACATAACTCATACATAGCATTGTATGTGATATTGGCCTACACATGTACGCTGCTACAAATAGTACACTTGTGCATAGCAACATCTTAAATCATTGCTCAATCAGCTTCCATGCAGTACTGGAATTTTTTGCAAGTTGTACAAACTGAGCTACTGATTACCTGCAGGTAAGAAGTGACGGTTAACTTCATTTCATCAGGTTCAACAAGCAACTTTTTCTTGAATATTAGGAGCATGAGATTTGACTACGTACAGCTTTCAGTGTACTGCCGAGAGATGGCAAAACAACATACAATTGTAATCTTACTCCAAACCAAATCTTGAAATCAGAATGCACCCCGTTACTGAGATAAGAAGCCCCCCTACCAGTGGAAAATATTAAATAGAATTTTGTAGGCATAACAACATAAACGGTGTATTTGCTGGCCCCTTCTCATCACCTGTCCATTATGAATTTGGCAGAACAATGTAAAGTACTTGCAATACATTGTTTTGCCTTATACATGTTTATGTAGTAAAACGCTGTAGGCTGAACACACCCAACAGAACCATGAGTGGATTGACGTTGTGGGACATAACATGACGGATTCTGTTTTGCTGCAGCAACAACTTGGCTATAGGTTAATGCAGTTGTAAAACAACATATGTTTTGATTAATGCAAATTATTCCAAAAATAAGGGACCTTGTGTAATCAGTTTGCATTCAACATTATTATTCATACTCTAAGGTAAAATATGAAAATGGAAGAAACAACAACACAAAAAGCTGTTATGTTTGCAAAACTGTAAACTTGACTGTAAATGAGGTTGCAAATACACAACCTCATATGCTGTTTTGCCATCTCACGGCCGTAGACATTGTATAATGCTGTAGATTTATCAATGCAGGGCATGACAGGATATAATGCAAATACACAATGTACATGTGTAGCTCTCTGATATCTAAACATCTTTCTTGGAGAAAAGAATTAAAAGTATATTTGTCAAAGGATATTTGCCTATCGAGTCCTTTAGTGATTACATTTGTACTTCACACATCCTGTACCGGTACTAGAAACCCAGGGCAGTAAAAGGACAAATACCCTCCCATCTTGTCATAGGATTAATATACAGTCAAACTCACCTGTATCGACCTTGCATAGATCTATTGTTAAAGTCAAAATTCATGTAAGTCAAAGGATTCATTCAGTTCTCTTGGATTCATCCTAGGTGAGGTTGACTGTATATCAAACCACATGGCTTTCATTTATATTTCAATTAGCTTCAATGATCTTGGCTTGACATTTTGTCCCACCACCTTATCTAGAACGTAGGCTATCTACTACATGTACCAGTATATTATTTCTTTCCACATGTTACCCATATGCTTATCTGGGAATCAGCGAGTTACCTTCATCATTAACATTTCATCTATTAAAATAATTGTTTACATGTATTTAGTTTTATTCTTTCTACAAAATATTACATTCACCATATGTAGCTGAAATTACAACTGGAAATTAACATTAAATTGAAGCCAAAGTTCAATGACCTCTGACATTTGAGGATTTGTGTCCAAAGTCCTGTCCATCATTACCCTATGGCCCATGTAATGTGGTACTGTGCCAAATATCATGAAGACCGAAAGAAACTACATGTACACTGTACATGTAACTGCAGTTACAGGATCTGGTGTCATACACATTAACTGTACATTGACACCCCTGTCACCATTTGGGTAGGGGCACAACGATGTGGACTAAGATAATATTTTTTTTTTTTAAGGGTCACTTCTTAGTTTAGGAAAGCTTTCAAATTTTACAAATGGAAAAGTTTCTGTGGTTGCATGCCTAATTGCCCAGTGATGAAAATGTCTTAGATACAAAAGTCCTATTCATGGATGGTGGAAAAGGTTTGTACAGAAAAGGGGATTTAAAGTAAAGACAAACCTTGCATGTAATGATGCAGGTAGTTATGAAATAACAATGACTCACTTTACCAACTTGAGTCAGTTATTTAAATGCTTTATTTTATTGGTATCTTGAAATACACTGTATAACATGCAATAATGAATGAACAAATCAGATACAGTTGTAATAATCAACCACTAAACGAATAAACACAAAACACCCACAAGTATCAGCATTCAAAATTGAGGATTTAATAATGACTGGTTGTAAAACTGCCCTCCTGTCATTTGTTCTTCTTTTCAACTTACTGATGATACAACGTAACAGCAATACTGAGGAGGTGAAAAATATGCACATTAAAATATGTACAATGTATAATAAAAGCAGTACATGACAGGGACTGTAACTCTAAACTCTGAGAAAATCTGCACTGAACTAATCTCTATAATACATGTATATAGCTTAATTAGGATCACGTTACAGCTGCAAATTGTTTTTAGGGATATGTACTTCCAAATTCAGATGTGTACGTGTATATTAGTAGTGGTCATGTAGGGACATATTCGAAACATATGCCTGTTTTCATTTCTCAGCAGCATAAGGTAACAATTTAAAATTCACCACTTAAATCACAGGGATACCCCCCCCCCCCCCACACACACACGAAACCAAAACAAATATTGCATCTATTCATGTACATACATGTGTCTGTGTGTTTACTTGTGTTTGTAAATGTGTCTATATAGGCCTACAATTTAAGCAGTGATGAACACAAGGACATTTACAAAGTAAAGGTGGAAAATCACATACGTTTGTAAACACATAATTGATGCAGCTAGTATACAGTGTACATTCATGAATGA
The DNA here is from genome assembly GCA_033980235.1 of Diadema setosum. Classification (NCBI taxonomy): domain Eukaryota; kingdom Metazoa; phylum Echinodermata; class Echinoidea; order Diadematoida; family Diadematidae; genus Diadema; species Diadema setosum. The sequence goes on from CM067064.1 coordinate 42,128, forward strand.
CATCTTCCTATGTCAGATCATGTGAGCCCCCCCCCCCCCCCCCCCCACTTTGCTGTTGAGATGCAGAGAGACATCTACAAAGATTTCAAAATGTGATCCATACCTTTTTTTAACCTGTTTTGAATTTCAGAGCGAGAAGGGAAGGCTTGGCTTCTTTCCAAGTTTCCATCAGTCACTCCTGAGCTGTCTTTCCGCTGGAGTGATTTCGGAAGGTCACCGTAATCTCTGCCCCCAAAACACAATTGGAGTCGAGTCATGTTCACATGGATGTTTTGTTGCCTAATTGGCAAAATGTGATTGAAAAACACCTCCGGACCATCATTTGAAACACGATTAGAATCAAGTTTCAAATACCCTCCGCGATTCCAGTTTGCATTCACGTGGCAAGAATGTCTAATTTTAAGCATGATTCTAGTGTTGCTTCACGACTACAGTGGACTCTCATTATAACAAAGTCCTCAAGAAACACGATTAGAATCAAGTTTCAAATACCCTCTGCGATTCCAGTTTGCATTCACGCGGCAAGAATGTCTAATTTTAAGCATGATTCTAGTGTTGCTTCACGACTACAGTGGACTCTCATTATAACAAAGTCCTCAAGAAACACGATTAGAATCAAATTTCAAATACCCTCCGCGATTCCAGTTTGCATTCACGCGGCAAGAATGTCTAATTTTAAGCATGTTTCTAGTGTTGCTTCACGACTACAGTGGACTCTCATTACATGTATAACAAAGTCCTCAAGAAACACGATTAGAATCAAGTTTCAAATACCCTCCGCGATTCCAGTTTGCATTCACGGGGCAAGAATGTCTAATTTTAAGCATGATTCTAGTGTTGCTTCACGACTACAGTGGACTCTCATTATAACAAAGTCCTCAAGAAACACGATTAGAATCAAGTTTCAAATACCCTCCGCGATTCCAGTTTGCATTCACGCGGCAAGAATGTCTAATTTTAAGCATGATTCTAGTGTTGCTTCACGACTACAATGGACTCTCATTATAACAAAGTCCTCAGGACCTGCAATTTTCTTTTGTTTATATCGAAATTTTGTTATAAACGAACTAATAAACAATACAAATACAGAGTTGATAATGTTGCGGCCTGAATTTTTACTTTGTTGTAACCGGAATTTCGTTATAACCGTGTTTGTTACATACATATAACGGGAGTGCACTGCATCATGTTTCAAAATCAAGCAATCTTGGTAGGTGCAGTGAAGCTAGGATAGTCTGTACTGTCAAGACAAATCAGTAAGCATACAGTAAACCTTGCATACATGTATGACCCCGTTTACGGTGAGTGAAAAGGCTGGGCTCGGCCGTGGACGAGCCCGGCCTTCATTTCACTGTAAACGTGCAAAAGGCCAAATGCAGTACTAAAATCGGCTGCGCTTTTGGCTAAGCTCTGGAGGTAGTCTTGGCCGCGGCCGAGCCCAGCCTTTTCTCACTATAAACGCAAACTGGGCCAAATGCAGTACCAAATTGCAACCGGCGCGCTCCCAATAATAGTCATTTGTTTACAAGCAGAGTGCCACTATGACAAAATATAGAAAGGTTTGAATTAAGAGCCTGGCACTGAAAACTGACAAAATTGCGGGGCCGAGTATCGCAACTGAGGCCGGCTCGGCCCGGCCCTGCACTGTAAACGGGGTCTATGTTCACAGATACAGTGTATATTGATTAGCTGATGGGAAATGAACAATTGTTTTACTTCCCTGAAATCCTCAATGTAAGTCAACATTTTCAATGCAGCCTACATTGTATGTCAACATTTCTTGGCCCCAAGTTTGCTGCAATGCCATGTGATTGTGTGAAATGCATTCACTGGTATATTGTGTTATCTTGTGTGTGTGTGTATCTCGGGCTGTTCAACATGCACTTTCGGGTCAGCTGCTACCTTAGTATATAGTACAGTACAGTACATGTATAACCTTTTCCTTGCTTTTCCTGTTGGGTTAAAATAAAAAAAAATGACACACAATATCGAAAATGTTTGTTGAGTGATGTATGACAATGAATTTATAAAGAGAAAAATGAAAGCACTGGACCTTTGGAGTTCACTCAAACTATACTGAATGCTGCTTCTGATGACGCCTTAAACGGAATCACTAGATTATTGTAACTAATTTATGAAAACAATGCTCAGTTGACATTCAACCTGCAAAACAATCTTGCAAATTTAATGCTTTTTTCTCACTCAGTCAAGTACGATTTATTTCACGAGTTCATAATTTTGCTCGAGATCGTATACACGTACTGATCTAAACAAGAAAATGTAACATTATTTGCACAATTATAGTTCTCTGCTGGTATTCATCAGCTTGAAAATCATTCATTTCTCAAGTTGACTTTAATAGAGTAAAAACAACAAATGACAAGTTGCAGTTTCTTTGAAACTAAAAAGAAAAAAAAGTGATGTACATGTACATTCACTTTTGTTTGTTATCTAAAAATTAAAAAAAAAAATCATTGGTAATTACAATATGTACTTCATAAATCTCATATTCCCTGGCACAAAAAATCTTTATGATTTTGCTTTTTCTTTTACATACTGTATCTTCAGTTAGAAAAATGTACTACATGTACGAGTATTCACATCAAACTGATGTAAAGTATCAATGAGCAATAGTAACTTTGGTAACTGAAGGGGGTTCCAGAAGATAAAATGACAACAAAATAAAGAAAGATTTGATAATACAGCTGTACATTTAGATAAGGAAGATACCAAGACAGTTTATAGATGAGGACACCATTGTGTTATCTCATTTGTAGAGCTGACAATGATTGATTTCACTCTTTCTCAAATAAGTGACAAACTTCAACATTCTCTAGCTTCCTTCCCCCCCCCCCCATTACTTAAGCAACCAATAATGTTGTATTCAATGCCACTGTCCTTTTCTTTCTTTTATATACATGTACACTCAAAAATAAAACTGAGTTTTCCTTTAAAATGTCCAAACTGCAAAGTAATGTTATAACAGGATTTCACTGTATGGTCTTTTGAAAAATAAAAAGGAAAAATACACAAATGCAGAAAAGCTTGCAAAGTTCAGTAAAAAAACAAAACAAAAAACAAACAAACAATAATAATAATAATAATAATAATAATAATAATAATAATAATAATAATAATGATAAATACACCCGTACATATAATAAAAAAAAACCCAACACATCTGTCAATTTTTTGTCAATCTAATCTCTCTTCTGCTCCATTATTGTTTGTTTTTTTCAGTTGTCAGCATACAATGTACATGTAGTTTGTACCCAGCTTCCAGCTGAACTAAAAACTGTCAGAATTGTATATTATGCTTACAATCTTAACTTTGCATGTAACAAATACTTTTGGCAGTAGCCTATACATGCCAAATGCCATTTAGTGGTTTCACACAAACAGTGGTTTACAATGCATCGTACAAGGAAACCATAATACAGGCTGTACATTGAAAGCTTGCTTACAATGAGGTACCGCTTTTCACTAGGTGAATTCGTTGGCCCCAATTTTCAATTGTATTTAGCTGGTCTTGTGTTTAGTAGAAGTACATGTGTACATTTACGTGGTGCCTGTTGTAAAGAGGTAAAATAGGTGGTCCTAGCGACCTCATTATTTAAACAGAGTTTCCCTGTAGCAAGAAATGTGTCATGCCGAACATAGGAATATCAACTGGACATCATGGAACATGTGGCCTACAGAGAAGATGTCAGACAACTGGGGGAGATATCCGCCATGAGATGGTAAAGCAACTAGAGTCTTGTTTGTTTGTCTGTTATGGTCTTATGCACTTATTTGAACTTGTTTGAGTAAAATTGAACTCCTATCAAAACTTTGGTGCCATGAAACATTCCATTATCTGAGAACCAGCAACCTACCCCAAAAGATTCCTTGCTTTACATGATGGCATTACAATTCATCTGATGATACACACAGTCCTTTTACACAAATCAGGTGAATGAGTAGGCAAAATAGCATAAACAGGGATTAATTATTTTGCCGGTCAAGAGCGTGTTTACAAGCTACGTAGTACAAATTATGGCATAAGAAATGTTTGTTTCCAATTTTGCACGCATTCTGTCTTCCTTCATTGTGGGACTAGGTGTATGCATTGGCCTTCTTGGACAGCAGTTTAAAATGTAAGAGGGGTATACAGTAATGTAAGGACTCTGATATGCAAGAGTGCATGTAGCATGGCAGCACGAACTAAGGCGGCAAAATTTGTTTCAACCAAAACTTCCCTACCACCCACATGCTTTTAGAAGTAAAAGGGTACTATTGAAAAAGGAATTGGTCCATTCTTTTTGTTTGTTTTCAAGTGATGGCAGCACTTAGGAAGTAGACAAACGGTTACTACAATAAATCACATGAGACAAGGGGCATTTTCAAGAAAATAATCACAATGGTCATAGAAAACTTTCAACCTAATATTCTCAGTAGCATGAAGTGTTCTGCCATTTGACGGCCAATATGTCACTGTATTCAACCATGTTTGTGTTGTGGCAAAGCTAGAAGCTATTAGTGTTTTCATTCACCTTTCTACCACATAACAAACTGGTTTCGGAGAATAAAGCATAACCTGTAAGCTAAAATGGCATTTTGAAAACATAAGTTATACAATCAGTCGACAATATGGTTGGTCATTGTGTTATGTCCACACTCACTAATTATCTACAGCAAATGTGACTGGCAGACACAGTTTGGGTGTGAGGAATAAGGCTTTAAATAAGTGCAGTAAAATGACACATTGTTAGTTGATACCTTTTGACAATTAAACAACGGGATCCTCCATTCCATGTACTCAACACTGTCTCCAATGATACGTTACATATTCTTACTATCACATGGAGAAAAATTGTAAATACTGATACTCCACACAGCTTACCCGTGCAACCAAAGTATGGTTACAACGAAAATCATGCCACATGTAAACACAAGGCTGGCAATTAACTTCTCTGTGCTTGCTGTGCACACACAAGACAAAGCTGTGAATCCACCGACTCAACAGTAATTTGACAGACTGGCTTTTGATGGTTGTCACAAAAGCCCTCACAAATATAACTACTCGTGAAGAAGATCAAAAATTCTAGCCATCCATATGTAATATGGTTAAAAAGTTCAGCAATCACAAGAAACCTATTCTGATGGCAGGAAGAAGTTCTCTGTCTAAAGGTCATAGGGAGATACACCAGTATCCAAAGGTAATAGGGAGATACACCAGTGGTGGTAGGTAATAGGGAGATACACCAGTGGTGGTAGGTAATAGGGAGATACACCAGTGTCCAAAGGTAGGGAGATACACCAGTGGTGGTAGAGAAGACAAGGAGGGAATGTGTAGGGATTCTTGGCTACATGAAGTCACTCAATTGATTTTTTGTGCTTACAATGCAAGGATATGCTATGTATTTTTTCATTTACACACACTGTACAAAATTCTTCTTAAATATGTAAATCCATGAGTGGGGCATGCATCATAATCTCTTTAGTGTTCGCTTCTTGTCTTTTTTCTTCTTCTCTGTGAGAGCAACCTTCTTTTCTCCTGCATGCTTTTTAGCTGCCGGTCCATGTGAGTTAGCCCCTGATGTAGAAGGGTTGCAGTCTTCATTTTCCCGTGACTCTTTGGATGCTCGGTGGGGTTGTGCATGAATCTCTGTCATCATCTTAGCTCGGGCAAAGTAAGTGTCATACTGCTCCAGGAGGAGTTTGCCTGCTTCTTCATTCAATGCTGACTCAGGATTTGGATAGATTAGCAGGCATTTGATGGTCTGCAAAGGAGAGAATTAAGAATATACACATTACTATCTACTGTAATGTACATACATATGGTGTGCTACTAATGTTTATTTGTGTCTAATTGTCCTCATGACATTCATTGTTCTAGGGAGTAGTTGAAGAGTTTGAATGCAAATAAAACAGATAAATGCTATAACAATTCTTTTAACTCTTATCTTAACTATGGGGGTGGATTGGGGGGGGGGGGGGCTGGCTGATCCCCTTCATTCTTTTTAGGATAATTGCATTAACATGTCCTGTAATTTAATTATATATTTTTTTCTCTCTCGATTACTGTAGAAAGCATGACCTAGCCACTTGTTCAATAATTTTGATATTAAGTTGTTTTTGTTTTCAGATTTGTTGTTTTGGGTGAATATGATTTGAAGAGAAATTAATTAGACATGAGTTTTTTATTGCAGCGCAGTATTTATGTATAAAGCAGTTGCACTATAGATTATGATGTGACGTAAGGCACTGTGACGCAATTCATAGTTTGTAAGTGTGCAAAACAAAATATAACAAGGCAATTGCCAAAATGTGTCTCGCCCATTCGCGCAGAAGAAATTAATGTTTTTCTAGCTCCTGGAAGTTCATTGACCCCGCCTCTGAGCTTTGACCTTGTAGTTTCCTTCAACTTCCCAAGTGACATCTATCATCCAGGTTTGGTCACAAACAGACAAAGGGATCAGAATTTATGAGCCATAATCAAAACATGCCATAAAAACTTAACATTGGGCACTAAAAGTTCATTGACCCCTGTCTGTGACCTTTGACCTTGTGGTGACCTTCAACTTCCAAAGGGACATCTACCATCCAAGTTTGGTCACAAATAGACATATATGGTACATCAAAATTTATGAGCCATAATCAAAACGCGCCGTAAAAACTTAACATTGGGCCCTGAAGTTCATTGACCCCTGCCTGTGACCTTTGACCTTGAGGTGACCTTCATGTTTGGTAAAATGTGTAACTTTGCATAACCACTCTTCTCTCCAAGTTTGACTGAAATTGAAGTCGTCAGTAGAGAGTTATTCAAGTTTTTGTAGCGTCACGGACAGACGACGGACGGACTGATGCCGCGGGCAATCCCTTAGTCTCCCCGCACCTGCGGTGGGCTTGACAAAAATGAATTGTTTTGTACTATGAATTACAAGTCCACAGAATAAAATAACTACTCCTGGGTCGGGTTTGTGAATAAAAACAGTCTCTTTCTAAAATACTGTAAAAAACTATGTTTCTGGAATAAACATGTATTTAATACAAAAGTCAGTTTCATTATTGTAATTGTGGGTACCATGTCATAACAGGGAAGAATTGGCCTTAGGTTTATTATCGCTCATTGCCAAAGTTTTGCAGCTACATGTATGACAGCAGTGTGCAAGTGCACATCTTAATAACAGGAGGTGGCACTATACAACACTAACCCAGGGGATGATGGTATTCCATGTCACAGCATGTTGAATCATGAATGTTTTACATTCTATAAAATTGCTACTATTGTAGCCCCAGTCGGAATACAAGAAACTACAAGAGTACAGTCAACCTCGCCTAAGTCGACATAATCGGGACTGAGCAAAACACGTTGACTTACATGAAAGTCGACTTACGCTTAAGTTGACATTTTGTCGACTTATAAATGAAATTAATTTCCCATGAATAGAGTAAGATTTAATAGGATTGTGATACGGATCGCAATCCAATTCTCACTCCATTTGCTGTCGAAACATGCCTACTGTCTCTTAGCAACGATGCTATTTTAGTTCATGCAACGATGCTATTTTAGTTCATGCAAAAAATCTTGTCCAGATACTCAGGTAAGGACACCTCACAATTGCCCAATCTCTAGAGAATTCTGAGAGAGCGGGATCGGAAACCTTGGCCCGTATCTAGAAGCTTTATGTTTTAAACTTTATTTGAAACTAGAAATGTCGCTATGGCGACTGATGCCTCCCCCATAATGCATGATTCTCCCAATAGGTGTATAGTACAGTGAAACCCCGTTATAATGAGGTCCATGGGACCGGCGATATTACCTCGTTATAACCAGTACCTCGTTATAACCATACTCATCAAAAACAGAGAAAAACATAAGCATGACGTCATATACCCATCAATGAAACTTAAGAACATATCCTTTGCGTTGTTATTACACAATTATTGAGCGTTATTATTGAGAGAATAAAGGGAAATTATTTGTGAATTAGACGAAGAAATAGGGGTTGAAATGATAAGTTAATTCTTTATTGTAATTCTTGTTTTGCTAAGCTTTTTCTAATAAACACCAGCGCAAATGTTGTTTACCGTAACTTGCTAGGTATTTTTACGCTGTTGGTGCCCAGCGGGAATGCGATGTTTTCATAAATCATTTCGGCTGTAATCTTGTACAATGTATGATCGTTGCGCCCAAATGGATAAAAAATGCGTTCTTTATTTTCTTCCGAAAATCTCTTCGCGTTTTGTACGACCGTTCTTGAAAAATATGCGACAGGATTGAATGTGGGAGGTTGTCATCCTTTTTACGCAATTCTGTACCTGGTAGACCATTCCGAAAGAAAGAAAAAAAATCACCATTGTGAAATGCAGTGTTAAAATTGTGATAATGAACAAACCCAGATCTATTCAAACTAATAAATGCGTTTGTTTCTTTTTTTGATTTAGGTTAACATGCTTCATTCAACTTTTTTTACGCTACTGTCACCTGGCGAGATCGCGATGATTTCAAAGTAACATACGTGCGTTGTTTACCGCTAACTTGCGAGGTATTTTACGCTGTTGGTTCCCAGCGGGAATTCGATAATTTCATGAATCATTTGGCTGTAATTTTATACAATGTATGATTGTTGCGCTCGAAGGGATTAAAAATGCGTTCTTTATTTTCTTCTGAAAATCTCTTCGCGTTTTGTACATCCGTTCTTGAACTGTTGAATGCATTTGTTTCTTTTTCCGAGCACAGATTAAGTAGGTTAACATGCGTTATTCAACTATTTTTACGCTATAATACTGTCACCCGGCGAGATCGCGATGATTTCATTAATTATTTCGGCTTTAATCATAGACACTCATTTTTAAATTATCATTCGTTAAATGATTATGAACAAATCCAGATCTATTCAAACTAATACATGCGTTTGTTTCTTTTTTTCTGAACACAGATTAAGTAATTAGCTTAACATGCATTATTGAACTATTTGTACTCTACTGTCACCCGGCGGGATCGCGATGATTTCACTAATTATTTCTGCTTTGATCACACACTCATATTTAAATTATCATTTGTTAAATGATAATGAACAAATCCAGATCTATTCAAACCAATAAATGCGTTTGTTTCTTTTTCTGAACACCGATTAAGTAGGTTAACATGCGTTACTCAACTATTTCAACGCTACTGTCACCCGGCGGGATCGGGGCGATGATTTTATCATTTCGGCATTAATCATCCAAACTCATATTTGCTCAAAACCAGCAAAAGAACTGGAAGTCGGAAGTAAAATTGGAAAGGATATAATGATGAGTTGCACACGCATTCCAGTTGTCCATTTTTTGTCACAATTGTCGCTACATGAAAAGTTTTTGAATGCGTTATCTATTTTTTTTTTTCTCGTTGCGCTGTGGTCTGACCTCGGTTATAACAAAATTCCTGTTAGAGCGAAGTAAATGTTCAGGCTGTAAAGTCATCCGCTTTATGTATTTGTATCATTTGTTTGGTTATAATGGAATTTTGATATAACGAAAGAAAACTCCTGGTCCTGAGGACTTCGTTATAACGGGAGTCCACTGTATTTGTTTTGCTTAAATTTCTATTGCCATACTCTGAAAAAGAATTGTTCTCGGGCTGTGATTCGCAACAGTACTGCTATGCACGGCGCGGAACCGTCTGAAAAAAAGGAAAGTTTGTTAATCTGAAAATGACATTTTATTTTCCGATTAACTAACCTTCGTAAAAATAAACATCATTCCATTGTCAGACAAATAAACTTTGGACTGAGATTCAAACCTTTGGCGTAGCGAACTGTAACAATTATTTGTTACCATTTCTTCATTGATATTTCGTGAAGCTGCTTGCATTTCAGTATTTTGAACCATGTAAATGTTGCGATGTCTTTCCCCGCTACTATGTTCGGTCACGGTGATAGTTCCGTTTGATATTTTAATTTTGCGTACAAATTTAAAAAAAAAAATAAAGCTCTTGCATTGATTTGTAGAGGTGCGTTTAATGTTTAGACGCAGTTTCTAGTTTCGTACCAAAAAAATCAAGTCTTTTCTGCAATGCTCTTGTGTATGAATACAGCATTAACTGTGCTTTGATGAACTTGCAATTGATTTTTAGAGTTGCGTTTAAATGCAGTTGAGTTTTAGCTTTGTACAATTTTATAGTTTTGTATGATTATCAAACACAATTCTTGCAGCGTTGCACGTGATTTAATGGACTTACATTTGATTTTTAGAGTTGCGCTTAAACTTTAAATTTTCTTGTTTCTGATTCTGATTATCAAACGCAAGTCTTTTCAGCAACGCACTTGCGTTTAAATGCAAAGATGCGTGTGATGTGATGCATCTGCATTTGATTTTTTTAGTTGCATTTAACTAAACGCGAAGTTTCTAAAAATGGGCACAGGTTTCGAATCTCGCTACGAAATGATTCACGTTAGAATACATGTACTGTATACGCTGTTATTTTCGTGAGGATTTAATTTTCGCTAATTTAGCGAAATGCAGTTGGATCGCGAATTTAACAACATGCGAAATTGTCGCCATGCGCTTTGTTAATAGAGCATTAACGTAAGCGTCGGCGTCGATTCGCGAAAACAACATCTCGCGAAAATGTCTATCGCCTCGTCATTCGCGAAAATATCTGTACGCGAAAATAACGGCGTATACAGTATTTGGATTAATGATCTAGATGTACAAATTTGTGTGTTTAAAGAATAACGATCGAACCTCATTGCAAAACAACGGATGCATGGCACAAACGGTATCGTGCCGTACACTAGCGAATTAGCGAGTAGCAATACAGCGAATCGGAGCGGGAAAACATTTTTTTTTTCTTCAGAAAATGGCGATAACAATTTGAGCCAAAAATTGTGTCAACTTAGACGAGGGAATTAACACGTATTTCAGCTCAGTTGGCACTGAAAATCATGTCTACCTATGCGAGTTGTCCACTTATAAATGTCGACTAAGACGAGGAAATTTTCAAGGAATAACAAAGGCAAAAATCAGGACTTTATTATTGTGTCGACTTACGCGAGTTGCCGACTTATGAGATGTTGACTTAGGCGAGGTTTACTGTATGTATAGTTCACTTCCCAACCACTTCTTATAGTTCATGCATGCGATTACACTGCCTGTAGCTCGACTGATGCGATAACTATCTATACTTTCTGTTCCGATAATGCAAGCCCTGCACAGGCAAAAAACAAAACAAGAACAAAAACAAAAACAAGAGACCCGGAGGCTCACGCTCACCTGAGTATCACAAGTCCACCTTCCATGCATTCTTGCAGACTCTTATATCCTAAGAACATTGGAAACTTGGGAAGGGGCAGCTTCAACTCTATTACTAAACCAAGCCGGGCTTTTTGGCCTGTTCTATGGCCGGTGGGAGGGTTGATTCCATCCCCCCGCGATCTCGGCCGTCAATCGCGCAATCGCACTGAAAATTGGCACACACATTACTTGTTGCATAATCTACCAAACTATAAAAGAAAAAATTCAATTTTTAATTTTTTATATTTCATATTAATATGCGTGAAATCATAAATTTTGCTCTAATTCAGAAAATAAAGCTAATGGCATCCTAATTTTTGGTGACATTATTCCTTGCAGCATTCCTAACAAATGTACTTGAAAAAAAAATCTGGTATCGAAGTTAATTTCTTATGTATTCCATTGTTTTATTAATTTCCTTGTTTTTCAACCTTTGTTTTTTCCGTTTTTTCCACAAAACATACTACAGAACCTATATACCTAAAATCACAACCTCCATTTACTTGAACCTTCCTTGGTAAATTTTGTAAATGAATAAAACAAAATACTAATATTGCATATCCTTACTCCTTCTACCAAGGCATTTAGTTTTTCATTAATATACAATGTACACTCTTTATCTAGAAATTGTTTGAAAGGTATCAGTCCATAATGGCCAGGAGGAGGAAGAGATTGATGTTATATACCAACAAAAGATGCTTGATTCCAAGGTCTGCTTTCCAGTCCCGCTTCAGGGTGTTGACACAGATCTCACCATTGCTTGCTACGTTGGGATGGAACACTTTGGTAAGAAAGAACCCTTTGGGAGGTGCCTTAGGAAAATCTTTGCCAAGAACGAGCTTTACCCGGAACTGTCCTGCTGCATAGGGTGTTCCAGCTGCATGAAGTAAATACACATTTAATAAGAATATTGCTGAATATTCAGTCAACTCTCCTTCCAAGAAATTTAAACTATGTACAGTCAATCTTGCTTAAAGGACAAGTTCACCTTCATAAACATAAGGATTGAGAGAATGTAGCAATATTAGTAGAACACATCATTGAAAGTTTGAGGAAAATCGGACAATCCGTTCAAAAGTTATGAATTTTTGAAGTTTTTGTGCAGTAACTGCTGGATGAGAAGACTACTGCAGTGTATGGATAACTTTAGATGTCACATGCGTACAACAATATTAGGAAAATATAAAGAGAATTTCACAAAATTTCATCTTTTGAAAAAAGTACACATCCCCTTGACATATGTTATGGGTAATATTATTCCCCCTGCCTTTGGAAAGAGGCAAGTCAAATGCTTTTTTATTATGCAAAAAAAGTGAAAATATGTTGAATTTTCTTTATATTTTCTTTACACTGTTGTACGCATATGACTCACAAGCTGTAGTAGTCTCCTCATTCAGCAGTTCCAACACAAAATTTTTTAAAATTCATAACTTTTGCATCAATTGTCCAATTTTCCTCAAACTTTCATTGATGTGTTGTACTAATATTGCTGCATTCTCTCACTCCTTATGTTTATGAAGGTGAACTTGTCCTTTAAGTTGACCTCGCATTATAAGTGAATAATTGCCTAAGCCAAAGGTCCTTACAAGTCCTCTTTATATTCTTTTGATCCAAGTCAAATTTTCTCTTAGTCAGAGATATTTCTTCAGTCCTAATAAGGTGGGTCTTCATCAGCTCAAGCTTGAAGAATAGCGCATTTATGGGGGATCAGAGAAATACGCCCAAAGTCAGCTGAAATGTGCAATCACGTCTTTACCAGCTCCAGCTTCAGGCACGGTCGGGTTTATAGGCTCGATGCTGGCGCACACGCACTTAAATGAATGGTACCGGTGCGAACACACTCCAGCCCAACTGCCTAGTACGTTCCTGCGTGGTGCGCAACGCATGCAGTGCCAATGTTTAAGCTCAAGCTGATGAAGACATGTGAAGATTGGCACGCTATTTTGCAAATCAGCTGGCTATTCTGCAAATAAGTCCAAGATTTCGGTAGTTTATTTTCCGATCGGAATAGAGCGCTATTTCGGTCTTCATTGCAAAATTAGCGGGCTATTTTCTGATCTGGCTAATTCTTTGTATTAGAAATAGCGGGCTTTTCTTCAAGCTCGAGCTGATGAAGACCCACCTACTGATTCACCTTTAATAGGCAAGGTTGACAGTCTGTAGTTATTCACAACTGACAAAGAAAAAAAATCCAATAATAACTTGAACAACTTTAATTATCAAATCATCAGGCCAAACACATATTGCTGAGATGAAGTATACAGATATGGACTGCTTTTGCCCCTTGTCATCTCAACTTTGTACATGTAAGACCTGAGGAGCCTATCTGCTTTGTATCCAGGCCAGAATTAAAAGAAATGTTTACTAGTACACTGTACATTAGGTAGCAGGTTCACAGATTAGACAGTCATATAGACGTTTGTCTATCTATACACAATTTGTACATTTTTGTGTAGTGAACCAAGTTTTAAGAGTTTGCTGATTGAACCAAGATGATAGTGTCAGTCCTGCATTTTCCTCAGCATGTAAACCTATAGCAAAACGATTCCTTTGTAATGAGCTTGGTTGTACAGAGATTCCAGTTAAAATAATGACATTTTTGTGCATCATAATACTACAGCTGTAAAGGTGGAAATTTCACGGTAAGCAATTTTTTTGCACATTTCACGCAACTAGAAGCTAGCACAAAAATAAAAGCACACAAATATTTTTACATGCCATACGTTCCAGGAATGGGTGTCTAATTCCGTGGAGTTAAAAACATGCAAAATTCATCTTACAGCTGAGCGCGAAAAATGACATACTGTACACACTGTGCAAATATCAACTTTTACATCAATTCTCTTTCCCTTTCTGCAGCTGCACTGAACACTTGGACATATTGGCCCGAATTCACGAAGGTGGTACAAATGAAACCATGGTTTAAACCATGGACAAAAACCATGGAGTGCCAAGTGTTGCATGGAATATTTCGTTACGAAATCAGTCATTTCGTCGATGAAATTATCATTTTGCAAAGAAATGACAACATTTTGTAACTAAATGAACATTTCGTCCACAATATGATAATTTCGTTACGAAACAGTCATTTTGTCGACGAAATGACCAATTTAGTAACGAAATATTCCGTGTGACACTTGGCCCTCCATGGTTTTTGTCCATGGTTTAAACCATGGTTTTATTTGTACCGCCATCGTGAATTCGGGCCAATGTGTAATCAAGGAGGTTCAAGAGATGGAGTAACAACAATGTTATTCTCTTTGATCCCATGTTCGAAGACATTGCTCAAATATATTTGAAGCATGTGCCAAACAGGATCTGCCACGCAGATACAAAGACAATTGACTTGTGTCTCATTGCATAATCACCAGCCACTTTCAAAGGGAGATATGTCTTTGTGATGGTAATTACTTTTCACTATCCTATCTTATAAAAGGTAGGTGGTACAGACATGAGGATGCGCAAATAGAAATTGAGTAAAAAATGCTGAAATAAAGATGAAAATTACTCAACTGGGCATATCCGGGCACTATCTATCAATAAAGAATTATACTTGAAAATTATTTCATATTAGTTTCATTTGTGGAAATTAAGCGGAAAAGTGATAAAACCAGCTTTCCAGGATGGTACAGTTTTAAACATTTTTACATGATACAGCTCTGATTTACACTTTTGTGCAAATTTCTGGATGGCATTGACTTCTGTTTTACATGCTTTATCATTAAGTGAAATTTCATTTCATTTGATAAATAAATAAGCAAAATATGGTCGACAAACATTATGATAACGTTCAAAATGAAACTTCAGATTGCTCTGCAAGACGACGGCGTCGAACGTCGATCATCAAAGGCACAAGTGCACCTGTGGAATTCTTTTGTACATCAATAGAAATCTGACAACTGTTTGAATAATTACAGCCAGTTGGAACTCCATGTATAAAACCTCCTTGGTGTAATCAAAGTTCTTTCCTTGGTGCAGCACCCCAAAAATGACTGGCAATTGAAAATCAACACTTTTTAATAAGACAGTAAAATGCGTAAAATGCAAACAAGCACTCAATATATGTCCTTTGGAAACTTATTGCATGTGGTCTAAAAAGTAAAGCCAAGCTGTGATCTGGGATTAGGAACAAAACAAAAAAATCTGAAAGAATTAATAGTGTTTTTGTCTTGCACTATGATAGAAAGAGATACCTGGACCCTCAATACACGCATGTATATCAGTGATGTCTTCTTCACTGGGGTAAACCTTGATGCCCTCAGGTGGACTACAAGTCAAATCCTTGATCTCTTTGCTGATCTGACGAATGGTTTGGGGAGAGAAGTTTTCCACATTTGATGAGCTCTGGGTATGAGGGAGAAATGATATCATTAAGAAAAGAGAGAAAAGATTACCGTAGTTGATCAATTTCCTCTTTTAGCATCGTTCCCATGCTGTTTATTGATATGATGGTGGAATCAGTAATAACTACATTGTACACAAATAACAATCTGACAACATGAGACAAGCACAATATGGGTGACTTACTTGTACAATGTGGCTGGGTGTGTGTGTGTGTGTGTGTGTGTGTGTGTGTGTGTGTGCATGTGTGCAGGGTAATGGGTAATTGCCTCTCAGCGAAAAGCCAAAATATCCACATAACATAGACAGTAATGAAGATGAATTATGTGTAGATCTGTCTTGTGTAATTGCATTGCAGCTACCCATGGAGTTGGTAGTGGATTTTAATGTAAATTTGAATTAATTAGAATGCGAAGCAATAATGTAATTGTACATCACTCACACAATTAACTTCCAGTGAATTGAAATCATTGGGACTGGAAATATCACACTATTGTACACAATGTACTTAAAGGAAAGTCATTTCCCCCTACAATTATCTAGTTATATCGATTTCAGCTTATTCACACCATAGTTACATGTATATGTGTGTCTTAAATATGAATGTCACCCATTGTAGTTCCAGGTGTTTATGTCTGTTCCTGATATATGTAGTTGCAACCTGTACATGCATACCAGGGTGCTACATAAGCACTTGCCCGACTGCCCAGGGCTGGCATGGCTATTGAAAATCAAATCAGGGCAAGTGTTTTTGAGCAATGAGAACAAATGCTTGCCCGAATTGGACAAGCAAAGTTTTGAACCCACCTTTTTTTCACTTATCCCCCCCCCCCACAAAGTCAACCACACAGAAGCCCAGAGACAATGGCTGTTTAGTAATGCAATGCACTTTATGTTTCATTTCAGCAACTTTCCAGCACTTTCGTGAAGAAACTTGACACATCTTTTTTTGACTTTTTCAGTTTCACCTTAATTTCATTTCACTCCACGCAGAAAATACCGCAGATTCATATCCCGGGCTCAGATTATTGACTCATACCGTACTATGCAGAATTCTCGGCGCAAAACATAAGTGACATTTTTTACTGTGCACCGGCGCAAGCTCATCATTTTTATCGACCGCCCGTTTTCCCATTGAAAAGCATTTTCATCCAGTAAATGGGCAAATGCATGTTAACACGTGTTAATTACGTGTATTAGACCTAATAATTAAGATTTTCTTCAATTCTTTTTTCCTCCTGATTCCCGAGGTTGTGTCAGGCTGTATCCACTAATTTCTCTTGATTTGTATTCATGTTCGAATGTTCCAGCATATGCGTACTTTTGATTTTGTACACGAGAAAGCCATTGCGCGAGGGTGGTCGATCTAAGTGTAGTGAGGTGCCCATACCTCGTCAGGGGCCCGAATACCGTCACCCCGCTTAAAATTTTTACAAGCACACTAAACAAAAATTTATGCCCGGGACTGTGTTCAGTACACTTGAAACTTAACAGGGCTACCACAACCAATCTGAAATTTACATTACGAATACGTGTTAACCAACGTGCTGTTATAAACTTTTTGTATCATCACGGTCACCCTCACACATAATACGTGTATAATGTCTATAGGAGCATCACCGTCACCTGGAAACTTCTTTTACATGCTTTGTCTATGGGAGCGCGGGTGACGAGTTGCGGGCCCCTTCCTTAGCGCACAACTTTTCCGCATTGTTCGTATTTGACTATAGCTGCAAATTTTCGATATCGATCAGTGAACTAATTGTGATTCCATTAGAATCAGCATTTTTCCTGTATCATGTGAGTGGGACTTCATAGAATTTCAGTGACGAAATGTGATTCAAATATACTACATACAAGTGTATATGATGCACAAACATTATGACGAGGTGCAGGTCACGTCACCCAAACTATACTAGGTGGTCGATGAGTAGAAACAAGTGGACTTATTACTGGTTGGTTGTCCAACACATCAACACCCTAATGTTTTTGCATATTATAATAAATGCATCTATCTCACAATTTGCCTTCAGGAAACTTAACTCACATGTAAAGAAAATACTCTTAATTCACAAGTGCTCATTAAAAATATGATTTAATATACACGCTCCAAGTTGCTTCAAACATGTGGGTTAATTTTAACACACTCAGTTGCACCATACTTTTGAAAACATCCTAATGTCCCTACCCTCCAGCTCCATTGACAACACCTACCTGACCAGGGACGCTAACCTGGAAGCATTAAACTGCACATTACTTGAATATGAGACCATTCTGAAGCAAATCATTTTCACACAACAATAGATATACAATGAACTCTTGAATGAATCCCATAAGGATTGGAACAATCATCTCCCAGCATTTCCACTGATTCCCACTGATCCCCTTTAAGATGAGCTGAGTCGTGACCAGGTGGCGTGGCGTCAAACTTAAATTTTATGGGTTCATTGTCCCAGAATTTATCCAAACCAATTTCAAAACTGAAGACACTGGGTGCATCTATCAAATTTCTAGGTAAACTATTCCATGGTTTCCTGGTACGCATGTAAAATGATTTTTTTTATTGTACCGGTAGTGGTTTGTGATCGAAAAATATATAATTTTTTACTATGTCCTCTTGTGCATTTTTTTATTAAACCCAAGTCAGGCACTACTTCCTGATCATATTTATGAAATAATTTAAAAGCTTCAATCATGTCACCTCTCGCCCTGCGGTATGCTAGAGTTGAAAGTCCGAGGTGCCTCAATCTTTGTTCTAGAGATCTTATTTCAGATACTAATTTTGTGGCCCTCCTTTGGACATTTTAAAAAATGACTACATGTTTTTTCAAATAAGGACTCCATACCGCATGGGCGTATTCTAAATGAGGTCTTACCAAAGCTTTGTATAACAATAAAAAATTATCTTTATTTAGATAAACAAATGTGCATCTTATTAAATTCATAATTTTATTAGCTTTGTTTATTTGTTCCTGAAAATGTTGTTCAAACTTAAGTTTAGAATCAACCGTGACTCCTAGGTCCTTGCACGAATCCACGTGTGAAAGATAACGTACAGTGTTTCCAATATTCGTAGTGTAATCATACATATTATCTTGGTTGCCAACCGTAAGAACACAACATTTTTTTTTTTGTGAAACCTAAGGAGCCACTTGTTCGACCAGGAAATAAGACAATCAAGATCTTTTTGTAGAAACACAGCATCGCTATTGGAAGTAACATGTTTAAAAATTTGTGTGTCATCAGCAAACATATAAATACTACTGGGAGTTACCTGCTCGGGAAGGTCATTAATATACATAACAAACAATATAGGACCAAGGACACTTCCCTGGGGAATACCACTAATGACATCATCCCAATATGAAACAGCACCATTAACACAAACACGCTGCTTCCTCCCGAGAAGAAGACGCAGGAATACATGTGCATGTAAAATGGAATACGTGAACATGTGAAATGCATCACCATCACATCTGATACGGAAGTAGAGGACTAGTCCTGTAGTATTCCGGTCTCAACATTCCGAGTAATCTTCAACTTTGTTGCTTTATGTGCGTTGAGGAGCAGAGGTTTTTGAATTTTTCCCCCCTCCAATGTCTATCTAATAAATCTTTGAAATTATTAATCGAGGAAGCTTCAACAACACTAGGCGGCAATCTGTTCCAGTCGGCAACTACTCTCTGGCTGAAAAATGTACTTTGCAGTTCTAATCTTGAACGTTTGGTGAAGAGCTTGTATTTATGACCTCTTGTTGATGAGTGAATGGCTGGTTCGAAGAACATGTCACCAGAAATCCCCAACTTTCCATTGAGCAACTTATAAACAGTAATCATATCACCTCTTCGTCTCCTGTAGTATAATGAGTGCAGGTTGAGTTTTTCTAGGCGTTGTTCATATGACAAACATTTGAGTTCAGGAACCATACGAGTGGCTCTTCTCTGCACTCTTTCAAATTTGTCAGAGTCCATTTTATATCTCAAATGCCATAAAATGTTGCCATACTCCAAATGAGGTCGAACCAATGATACAAACAAAATGGGAAGTATTTCCGTTGTCATTTGTGAGAAGGTCCTGTGTATAATCCCGAGTGTTTGATTTGCCTTTTGGACAGCTGCTGAGACATGTTGATGAAAATTTAATTCTTCATCTATTATAATGCCAAGGTCCTTTTCCTGCTTGGTTGCTTCAAACTCAGTTCGGGAAACCCACTCACAAGGGGGGCCCCTCCTTATAAGTAACCCATCCCCCTTATAAGTAACCCCGTCCCCCTTATAAGTAACCCCCGGGGCACCCCTTATAAGGAGTCTCCATGCTTTTTTGCAATGCAACGCGAAAATGAAAGGACTGCGGCAATTCGCTTGATTATGTCCATAAAGCTTCACAAGTTTCCTAGTTACTCACAAAATTTGAGCAAAATCGGTTCGAGGCATCATATCTAAAATCATGGATTTAAATGCGATGTCAAACGACCCATGCGAATGCTGAAATGCGAGCGATTACTGGCGTGAGTGTCGCCAGGCGCTGCGGCGCGGCAATGCTTGAGTGCAGACGTGGCGACTGAATGAACGAAAGTCTCCGTACTCAGACTAGGTAGTTTACAAGTTACACTTTACAGTGATGACATCTAGCATCTAGGGCCTAAACAGAAAAGATCGGTCTGTAGAGCATCTATCTGGTCGTCGGTGATATGCTCCGCGGAGACTGCGTCTGGCTTCACGGATCCCCTCCTAGTAGGAGGAGGCTATGACCAGATGACATGTGTACGTAGCCCGACCAGACGCTGTTAATACGCTACGCGAAACAGCTACGTATGTACAGCGGCGACTGGGCTGTGTATAAATTTAGTTAATGTGTACGGAGCTAGCTGAGCTGAGGAGTGATAACGTCAATAGAAATAAAGGCCAAAAAAAAAGACTCCTTCTCTTCAGTATAGACGGATCTTGACTTTCTGTCTACCGTTAGGCCTATTTCTACATTACAATTACAATGAGCCTGTCTGATCCAGGTTAGATCTAGACCGTCCTATTACACTACTAGCCTAGTAGTATGATAACACAGTCGACAGGACAGGCCAGGCTAGGTTCATCATGTTCATGGAAGTATCAACAGAAATCTACCGTCAATTTGAACAAGAAAATGGACTTGGCAAATACTTAGATTGATGGCTTACCCCTGATAACGACATTGTTAACTGATTTGCACCAAAATTCTGGAAAATGTAGAAGTTGGAGCTGATCTGATAGCTACAGTACAGCCTAGCCTGCAGCTTGCAGTACGTTACGTCGCTCGTCGAAATTGAACAACATTGGCTGGGTCACGGTAGGTCAGACGCTATTACAAACGAGCCAATCGGGACAGCGGTTACTGGATGTGTTATTCGCACTTCCGGGTGTCGTAGCAGAGGACGTTTGCAGCAATGCCAATGAAACAAATATCTGAGCTCCGAAACAGAATTCAACACTAAAATCATTCATTATCGGCTACATTGAAACAGATGGTAGAAATCGAATTAGATGTAATAGACTGAGATTTTAAGCAATTATTTTTTTTTTTTAACTGGTTACCGTAAACGTGCTTAGTGAGGTATAATGCATTTAGCCCAAAAAGAGATGGGAGTCGATGGATTTCACAAACATGATGTCATCGATAAAAGTGGGATTGGTACTGGTGTGATAAATCCGGGCATCTGTCATGGCGCCCGTGGATAACCCGCATATGAAGACGAAAGGTGAGTTATCTCTAGCTGTTTACACTGATTTCTGTCATCTTCAAATCTTCTGTTCAAAATTTATCTCTGTGTAGGGTTACCCACTTGTGTGTACACCCTGATGAATTGGCACGGATCCCACTGAAATGGGCGAATGCCCTATTTTTACTTATTAATACCCTGCCTGGTTTACATGAAATATTGCCAGTGTGAGTGTGAGAAATTAAGTCGTAGGCATAGCAGGCGGAGCGGAGTTGAGTAGGTAGATCAGCGGGTAGAAAGGGCCTAGTAGGGCCGTAGGGCCCGGCGTTGACGACTCCTGTCTGCTAAAATTCTGGCTGCTCTACTCTACAAATTATACAGCATGCAAGCGTCAGCTTGGACGGAGCGATTAATAATGCTAGTAGCATACTTGCCAACATTTTGAAATCCTGAAGAGGTAGATTTGGCGAGGGAGCGAAGCGACCAAGCCCGAGCGCGCTTCCGCGCGAGGGGGGGGGGGGGGGGAGGGTGTGGGAGGGGGTGTCCCCCCTCCCGCAGTGTGGACTTTTTTGTTTTTCAACATCAAAATATGAGATTTGGTGCATGCTTTTTAACCTTTTTAAAGGGTTCTTTGTATTGATAAAAAAACATATAATCCATGCAAATCTAGGAACTATTTTGTACTGTAGTGAGTGTAGACTACTCTATGCATATAAAAATAAAATCAGACATAGACTAGGCCTAACGTTACTGGCAAATAATTTCTTCTTCTTCTTCTTCTTCCGAGTAAATGCAGTCCACCATCTGGTGTATTTTCGCACTGTTTGGCGGGTCTGGTGCGGTGTATGTACAGTGCCAATTTATCCCCTTATAGTGTACTTTCTATTGTAGAGCTAGTTTGATGAGTAAGACATAATGACCTGTTGCCCTCACCAAATCTAAATTAATTAGCAGATGACCTGGCTGGCTGTGAGATTCCTGTACGTGGCAGATTTTGCTCTCTTCTACTGCAGTGTTTGGGAGGGTTTCCATTCGTAGCATTCACTCTTGCAGAATATATTGATCTTAGCTGCCAATTAGATTGCACAGAGAGTGTTGCGGATTCCTGTCGTTGCATACACACCATCTCTGAGTGTCCTTCTTTACCCTTCGGCCTTGACAAGTTGCGATCTCATGCTTGTTGCCGTTTTGTTGACCATATTGAAAATGGTCTCGCATCTGGCATTTGAATGCATGAGGAATGAGAAGAAGCAGGTATGGTTGGGGCACCACCTATCGACAGGGCACCTTCCCATCGACACCCTGCGTATCATGGCTGTTTGCGTATAGAACGAAAAAGTACGCGCGGGATTAAGTGTCATTAGCTATAAAAACAATAAAAACGAAGAAACGAAAATCAAACTCAAACAAACCAAGC
The DNA here is from genome assembly GCA_033980235.1 of Diadema setosum. Taxonomy (NCBI): domain Eukaryota; kingdom Metazoa; phylum Echinodermata; class Echinoidea; order Diadematoida; family Diadematidae; genus Diadema; species Diadema setosum. Next base: position 64,840 of record CM067064.1, read on the forward strand.
TAAAAATTACACATCCAATCACTAACGACGCATGGCTGTGAAATGCACGTGTATTACCTATGGCCTGTGAAATTCACGTGTATTACCTATGCTGTGAAATTCACGTGTATACCAATGGAGGAGAGGGGGTGCCGATCGCAAGGTTCCCTTTTTAGCTGCGCGAAGAAAACGGAATGCACGCACTAAAATTGCGCTATTTTAAAACGGAGATTCATAATCAACGAGACGGTCACGACATTCAAAACTGCAGTATTTATGGCATATTTGAGGTAAGAATTAGGCGGATTTGTATTATATTTTTAGAATAAACAAGCTACAGATCCTTAGGGTGTCGATACGTGGTACCCCCAACCCTACTTCGCTAGTTTTGACAGCTTTAGGGAACCTTATAGGGAATTATCCTCCACATTCCTGAGTAGGCTAAGCTCATGCCAGAACTTGTCTATGCGGTGGCATCCTTTACTTCTGGCAAGTCAGTGGCACACTGAAAATCACATACACTGTAGTTCAGATGACAACAAGTGAAGTTGGTCGTCTGTAAAAATTCACATGTACGTTTTATACAATCACGTACTGGTACGTACACGGCCGGCTGGGATCATGCCATGCCGCATCGGCCGCACCACGAACACGTGAGCTACCAAAACATTACTACAATGTATTATGCGTGGTTCTAACTACACGTACACGTGTACAGTAAGTCTTGCACGCACGTAGATATGATAGAGACTAGTGCGCCACTGCAGTGTGCATGTACATGTGTGCATATTAGAAGGCTGAATATGGCATTTTTGAGGTACGAATTCCTTGAAATTATTATTAGTATTCTAATTACTAGCTTATTTAGGGAATCAATGCACAATGAAGGGAAAATATGACTTCCATTTCATTTAAAGGTAGGTTTGCTACAAAATCGGTAGATAAGAAGAGAAAATCGGTAGCCGTTCAAAACCTCTAAAAAGCGTTAGTCTACCGCCCAAAGCGGTAGAGTTGGCAAGTATGTAGTAGTAGTAATTTAGTATACAGTAGGCCCTAACTACAAGTTAATGGACATGTTACAAAGGATTCCATTTATATTTTAAGAGATTAGGCCTTACTGTATTCATGCATAATCATGGTATTCATGTTCTAATCTACAGTATTTACGTAGCTACGCACTACATTGACCGGATAAGCATGTCTAATTCTGCAAAAAACTTCTCAGTTTTGATAATGACATTTGCTGGGTCAGTTTTTCGTAAAACTGACCCAGCAAATGTCATTATTATAAATGAGAAGTTTTTCACGGAATTAGACATCTATAGTTATACTTATAGGCAGGCCCTACTTGTCCGGTCAACGCACTACACTGAAGTTTGGTCTAGCTGTCACTGTCGGTGTTCATGGTCATGGGGATGTAACGTTTTATAGGCATCTTCAGTATGGTTGAGGGGTCTAGATATCGCGCACGAAAATTTGTGATGCTCTTATAATAGAAATTCTTCAACAATCGTACCTGAATTTCTCAATAAATGTCACGAAAATGCAGAAAAATCACCTCCCAGAATCTCCTGATGATACGATGACGGAGTAGTGCGCTGTCGCCGTTTGTATGTCGGACTTAAAGGGAAGGTAAACCCAAAGAGCAATGTGGATTGAGTGAAAGCAGCAACATTAGTAGAACACATCAGTGAAAGTTTGAGAAAAATCGGACAATCGATGCAAAAGTTATGAATTTTTAAAGTTTTGGTGTTGGAACCGCTGTATGAGGAGACTACTAGAGGATATGACGTATGAGTGGACAACAATACAAAGAAAATATAAAGGATATTCAACAAAAATTCACTTTTCTAGAATTATGAAAGAGCAGTGGACCAACCGCTTTCAGAAAGCAGGGGGAATAATTGCTACCCTTAACATATGTCAATATCAAGTTGATGCAATTTGTAATTTTCATGAAAAATTGATTTTTGTAATATTTTCTTTATATTTTCTTGATATTGTAGTCCACTCATACGTCATAACCTCTAGTAGTCTCCTCATCCAGCGGTTCCAACACCAAAACTTTAAAAATTCATAACTTTTGCATCGATTGTCCGATTTTCTTCAAACTTTCACTGATGTGTTCTACTAATGTTGCTGCTTTCACTCAATCCACATTGTTCTTGGGGTTTATCTTCCCTTTAATTTTATGCGTTCAATTTCTCGGGGTATGTAAAGGTCACGCAGCTGCCCTATGTACTGTAGTTTCATGCGTGAAAGTGTCTGCCCCTCTCTGCGGCTGTAACGTGCTTCGGCTTTCGTAGAATATTATAAACGATCGATCGAACAAATTACGAATTCTATCGGCTACGATCATACGAACGAGACAAGCGAGACAACACGTCTAGACTACAACATCCTAAAAAAAAAGATTTTAAGCTAAGGTAGGTAAATTACAAGGTAAAAAATTGGAAATTTTGTGAAAAATTTGTTCGAAAAAATTGGAAATTTAGTGAAAAATTTGTTCGAAATCAAAATTTCTTACCTGCTTCCTTCTCATGTTTAGCGGTTGTCAGGTATGTTTATTCCATGGGCGTATCGGCAAATTTTGCGCTTAGTCCTACGCGTAATATTGCTTGCTATACGCAGTTACGCTATGCGCGATCATTAAGTCCCTGCGCGAGACCTTTTTAGTACAGGTACCCTTACTATACCATGTTAGTTGTTTGACCTACACTCAGCTACAGTAGTCTACTACTGTTGGTGTTGTTGTTCTTTTGGATTTGTGTAGCTCTCTGCCGGGTGGGCAATTTGCTCCAAAATTTCTAAGACTAAGACTTAAACTTTCATTATCTAAATTAATTTATAAAACCTAGACACTAAATTTACTTCTAATTATTTACAAAAATCTAATTATATTTATTGTTAATATTTGTAAATGAGATATTTTCTACAGAAGGAGAAAAGGGGATAGGTTTTTAGGAAAAGATGTCGCCTACCTACTCCTGCACCGAAATGCAGGGGTACGCCATTCCCGTCAGCGGGCGGGTTGAGGACCTGCCCGCCGACGCCGGTAAAGTCTCGACCTTTCCCGGGGGGAAGGCACCTCTACTAGTCTGCTACTCATTGATCACTTTTGAATCAAATACCCTGAATTTTATCAAATATCTCATTAAATTCATTTCACTCACAACCAAGGCAGAAAATATTGCAGATTCATATCCCAGGCTCAGATTGTTGACTTGTACGGTACCGTAATTCTCGGCGACAAAAACGCAAGTGACATTTACTGTGCACTGCCACTGGTGCAAGCTCATTTTAATCGACCGCCCGTTTTTCCATTGAAAAGCATGTAAAATCCAGTGAATAGTGAAATCTCGTGAAAGAATTTCTACATGTTACTAATACTTCGGTGGCTTGCCTATTTATACTCGTCCCGGAATTTAGCCCCATCATGTGGTGTTGTATGAAGTACAGCGGTGGGGCTTTCTTCCACAGTACTCGTGAGTGCGGCCCCACCAAACAGCATTGACACGCGATTGATACAGAGGCGGGGCCGATTTCCACAGCATACAGCTGTAGCATCTTTCATCCTTCCTTTCTCCTGTTTTTTTTTTCCTTCTTCTTCTTCTTCCTTTTCTTTCTCCCTATTTTTCTCGGAAAGACTTCCTAATGTCCCTCGACTAATTTAACCATTTGCAACCCTAATGTAAACCAAGCTTGCTTGCTATTCTGGATGCACAGGCACTACTCGCTATTGATACAGCAGCGGGGCTGATTTCCGCAGCATAGCACCTTTCATCCTTCCTTCTCCCATCTTTTCCTTTGTTCTTCCTTTTATTTCCCCCTACTTTTCTCAGAAAGACTTTCTAATGTCCCTTGCAATGTGTGTTAACTGTTTCATGCAGCACGAAAACCGATACATGGGACTGTGTAATGCTCATGCTATGGATTTTACATCGGTCAAAAATGACAGTGATCTCAATTTTTCCCCGACATAACAGTGCAACAAATAATACAGAAAAGATATTTGGAACACAGTATGGACATAACTACCACAAATACCGAAGTTTCATTTTTGGGCAATGAAGAAAAATGTTAAAAAATAACACTCTTTTAAAGACCATTTTTTTTTTCCAAACTACATGTACTGTATACGCCGAATATTTCGCGAGGTTTTTATTTTCGCAAATTTCATGAGTCAGGTGCTATTCGCGAAATTAAAGACACGCAAAAATATTGACTCTGAGCCCGATGTACATATCTCTGTTCAGTACAGGACTCCACGATTGCGAATTTAACCACTCGCGAAATCGTCGGGAATTCCCGAATCGCGAAAATTTAGACTCGCGAAATATATGGCGTATACAGTAAGTTTCGACGTTGATTTCACACGTTTATCCTCAATCAAACTCAAAATGAATAACATTGCAAGTTAGAGAATAGTTTCTCTTTCAATTTGCTGTATAAATTTTATCATTTGGTGGCTTCTGAGGTGAGATATTGGGATTGTCCTGCAACACTCCCCTGGCAGTTTTGCCACTAAACACATTGTTTACTTAATGCACATCAGGCAGCGATGTCAAAAATTCTTGGCGAGTTAATAGCACCGTATCAATGACCCTGTAGCAAACCCTAGCAGGCCCAACCGGCTCCTCTTCTCTGATATAACGGCGCAGGTTTTTGTGCAAAAGTGTGCAAGTTGTGCAGGTTTTATCAGAGTGGTTTGGTCAGGACGGGTGGGTTGTTGAACCTGACCTGATTAGACCTGACTGGATCACCTTTTGTCTGTTTATACCGAGCTGAAAGGCTGCTCAAGGTTGCTATACCACAAGGCTTTAGAAGATTTATTGCTTAGTATTGAAATGGGCTGTAATATCTTGAGTGTTAATGATCCCATGGATGCTCCCTGTACTAACTAGTAATAGGGATCCTTGGTCAGCTATCTGCATGTCTAGTTGCCTACTTGGCTTGGTAAGTTATACTGTATCTTCCGGCCAGTCTGGCTCATTGCCTCCAACAGACTTCTCAGCACGTTATCATTTTAGCAGGTAGGCCCTGAATGCAGGCGGTAGAGTCTGATGCGCACCAATGCAGGGGTCTCAATTGATGCGATCAGAAAAACATTAGTGTAATATACAATATGATCACATTGAACACTTATTAGTATTAAAAAGCAAACATACTGGGCTTTTGTGCACATTGCCTGTTAATGAGCATAGAGGCAGAGCTAGAATCAGGCTCCATATGTGGAGGCCTGGGCTATAAGTCTTTGTGATCTCAACAAGCATTAAAAAACAAAAAAAAACAAAAAACAAAAACTCCTTCCATAATGCTGGAAGAACACTGTCTAGAAAAAATGCATGCAAATATGTTTGCTTGCTGTATCTACCACTTCATAATGTCTTGATTCTGCAGAACTAAAAACTCACAAAATTAAAATTGTGTGAACATATTGTATTAGGCCAAGTAAAAAAAGAAAGTAGTTTCTCGTCAGGGTTTTTTAAGATCAGTGATGAGGGAGGTCCTTACTATTTGCTATTTTACTATTTTTTTTTAAAACAAAATATATTTTCTCGTCCGGGTTTTTTGACGCAAGTGATGAGGGAGGTCCTTACTATTTACTATTTTTTTAAACGAAGTAGTTTCTCGTCTGGGTTGTTTGAAAGCAGTAATGAGGGAGGTCCTTACTATTTACTATTTTTGATCGAGCAGCCATGTCAGGCTCCATTTTGGCACTTGGGTGAAGCATGCTCAACATATGAATACAGTGAAATCTCATTAAGAGGTCTGATATAAAACAAAACCTTGCATGAATATGACAATTTTACTGGTCCAAGCTCATGTGTTTTGACCCTGATGTAACAAGAAACCCGATATAACAAGGTAGGTTTCATGTTCCGATGGACTTCATTTAAAAAACAAATTCAGTTTTTCTGATCTTAAAGGATTTGGTTTATTTCAAGGAGAATTTTATGTTGTACCTAACTCATTCATGAAATATTACATTGTACTTCCAAGATTTGAAAGGGTGATTTAGAAATTACTGATTCATAACTCGCTAGAATTACTTCTTACACACAACAAACATCCTTCACAATCATCGCTAACGTTTAATCACACGGCACTTTCGATTGAAAAAGACTGGTCGACTCGAAAAAAGGCCAACATACTTGCACGATACTTACCGTACCGCGAAAATTTTTTCTGTACATGGAAACGCTATGGGACATGAATTATTCATAAGTTGAGCTGAAATTTTGAATTGCGCAAGCGCGTGGACTTCGCTAAAATTCTATAGCTTGGCCAATTTGTACACGAATGAACGGACTCGCATACTACTAGTATCATGTGTGTTCACTGCGTGCGGGCAACTTTACAAGCTGCGTACAACCTCTACAGCCATAGGCTTGGAATTGATGTCACATTACCACTATTCGTACATGCATAAATGGCCAAATAAGAGCTCTTCCAAAATCTTTTGCACGCCCTTTTTGTCGATCGGGTACTAGTATTTGTAAATACACCGCTACCACAGTAAGCCTACTTCGTACTTGGCTATGAACATAATGAAGCGGACATGTATTCACAATCGACTTCTCATTGCTGCCAGTGACTCGAGCATCGCGAGTGCACTTTCGAAATACAACGATAAGATCATTACCAATCCACATGTAAACTAATAATAATAGATCGAACTTCAGTAGAGTCTAGTTCTGCGTTTTCAAACTGATTAGTCAATTAGACGTACGTGATATTTGAGCGTGATTGTATCCAACGTACAGAGTGCTGTGTGTGTGCAATGTTATGTTTGTTGTAGAGCTATCGCAAGCGACAGTTCAGTTTCCTGCATCATGCATGCAGTTGTTCAATTCACTGATGATCGGACGAACCTCGTGAGTGCAGCGCAGTGACATGTTTACGCACGAACGTATGGACATTGACAACACACAAACACATGTCCCATAGCGTTTCCATATACGGAAAAAAATATTCGCTACTGGCATAAACGGTGAGCTGAGGCGCCGAGACGTACTGGTAAGTACGTACGTAGACCTACGTAATTTTCAGTGTAAATCGTAGCAGTCGGTACGGAGGATTTTCTGAGTTTGCAGCGGGACAACCACCGGATAAAAAGTAGTAAAACAGCCATTCCATTGTGACTCGCGTGACATTTATACAAAATTTTGACTTGTTATGGTTTAATACTTGAAAAATTTATTTTGCAGACCTGTTTAGTTTATATATTTCAATCAAGGTATGGACCCTTCACATTTGTTCATAGAAATTTTTGATGTGAAGTCATTCTAGTAAGAGATACTTGACTTTTTTTGTTGTGACTCGCGTGACGCGACACTATTGAAGATTTCTGACCTTACTGTACGTAAATGAATTTTCGTAAGAAAGTACTTGTCCTATGTACACAGAATTTTCTGCATTCAATTTTGAGACATTAAGCGATAAATAGTAAAAATTTTATCAGGCCTTGACTTTTCCTTTGAACTCAGATGGCATATAAAAAATGTGACTCGCGTGACACATGGGTGTGACTCGCGTGACGAGTATCATTCAGGACCAAAAGTTGAGCCTAATATAATAGTTTTATTGAGGAAAATGAGCCAAATGTTTAACCTAACATGTTATTTATGGTTAGTTTCATCACACATATCTTTAAAACAAAGAAATCATCTAACTCCAATCTCTGATGGAATCATGGGAGCTCATAGCACATTTAATGCATAAAACATCCAGCAAAAAATTAACTTGACCCTCTTTTTTTCCTTGTCAAATCAAGAGTTCTGGGAAATCATTCTTTTTCAATGAATTTTTTTTTCTCTCTTATTTACTAGAACTGTATCAACTAGTCTTCTATTCAAAATGAATCAAATTTAAACTTTCTTTAGGTTAGCTTGCATATTTGCTTATGGATTTATATGAATCCATGTAAGCTCCTTTTGAAACAAAGTTATTTTGATGCACAAAGAATCCTCACTTCTTATAACAGATAATGTTCACACATACTGATACTCTTTTTCTTTATCTACCATTACTGAGTCTGATGTGAAGAATGATCACCATGTTTTGCTTATTTAATCATAGCAAACTATATGATACAGTATATACTTTATTAAGTTTTCTTTGCCAAAGTGTCTTCTGTAGTTTGAGAAAGTTTGTCACTGCTTCGTGGAGACAGTTTTCATGCCTAGTTTGTTGGGGCCATTTTATTTTTATTTTTAAGACTCAATCTTTTCATTCATTTGAAGTCTCCTATTGTTGACAAGATATGGCTGCTGTAATTTGCATTAGATGTCAGATTCAGGCTGCCATGGCTCTTTTATCCAGCCAGTGGAATATATTCCCCTTTTCTCTAGGTGACTTAAAGTAATTGTCATTTCTGACCACTTAGGAGGCTTGTGCCAGAGATGCAGCGGGATGCTTTCTGCTGAAGGCAGTTGCCACCATCAGCCAATTGCAGGCCCAATGGTATCCTCATTTCCTCCATCATTATGGCCATTATTGGATAGATCACCACTGCTTCTTTGAGAAGTGAACCTTTTTGCGACAAGATATTCACTTTTTGAAGGTGATATATCGAAGGGATGATTAAATTATGTGGTGCAGCTATATTCCAAAGATAACAGGCAGGTACAAACCCTCAGAACAATCTTCACCTTCCCTTTGATTGTGATGAAAGTTGTAGGAAGAGTTTAACGAATTACAGCAAGACAAAATTCCTCAGCAGTGGAGATAGAGCACAAGATTTGATTTTTCACATAGCCGCAGCTCTGTCACTTCAGGCTTGCTCCACTCAACTGGATCTTTCCCTTGACTTGTAGTGCTGAAATTCCACACTACATTGTAGGTCAATGTTGTGTTTCTCCATTCAGCATAGGTAGGGCACTGATAACAAAGCTATTTTGAATTGGCTTGCAGGACCATATAACCATATTTTGACTAATGCACTTCACTGCTGACCACTTAAAGAAGTTCATCAAAAAAATCTACAGTCTACAACATAATACTGTTTTGTCATGGTCTATTAACGTACATTGTAGGCCTCATCATTGATGATGACTTGTAATAATTTTCTCCTGGGGTCACATGATTGATGTATATGTAGAGAGCTATTTGCACCTGATTCCAAATGGCAGATTGGACTTTATCTTAACTGGAGCATGAATGATTCTCAGCGAAGCCAATTTGGAGTACAGCAAAATCTGAGGGAAGATTTGAAGCAATTTTCTTGTCATCTTCATACAATGTAATTTGCTGATTGTTGCCACTTTATGAAGCAATGTTTTAAGAACTTCACAGAAGTGGAGCTGACATACAGTACAAGTAGATGTAATTTGCATGAAGAGTTCCTGATGCATTTTACTTTTTTATTGATGAGGAGGCCACCCACCTCCTACCAGTTTTTCTACTGATCAACCAGACGAAAGCTGACAATCCAATTAGCTTTTCATTACTTATTATAACACTACTTATTTACCAATTAACATAACAAATTTACTTTTACTGGGAAAATTAAACATATTACATGATTTAGTTTCAAGGCAGAATTTATTTTTTTAAATCTCAATCATTCTGGTCTTAAATTTTCTCAAACTTGTAAACCGTGACTCGCGTGACAACCCTAAGAAATCCTTGCGTGACTCGCGTGACACAAATGTTCTGGTGTTTTTTACAATGAAGGGGTTTACAAATGGAAACCTTATTTTCTGGTATGATTGAGGACTCTTAGATCCTCATTATTCATCAGCTAGAATTCATATAGTCTACTACTCTTTAAGCAATCTAAAATTTAGACTTATTTTTGTGACTCGCGTGACACATTTCGAGGGTGTTTTCAATCGAAAATATTGCCAAACCCATTACATATAAATGAAAAAAACAACTTGATATGGTAAAATGGGTATACAATAAGACCTTGCATCAAAAAATTATGAATCTATAAATAATAGTTCTAACATGCCTTAAATAGTGAAATCAAAAAAAGTACCAAAGAGGCATCATTTTTGTAGCAAATGTGATCTTTGTTCTGGGAGGTGTAACTCGGCTGTTAGGAAGTGAAAAGCAGTAAAAAATTAGATTTACACCCTTTGATCATATACCTACCCAAATATGAATGCTCTTTCTTAATTGCTTGAACTTGAAATTTTAAGGTCCTGGTGTCTAGTTACATGGAATGGCTGAAAATTATATCAAAAAAAATGATGCGGCAATCAAAACGGGGTGCAGGCGGGGACGAGAAACAACAGTTTTTGATACTTTTAAAGCCAATTTTCAAAAATAGCAAAATAGCAAAATAAGAAGCATGCCGCGGCCAAAATAGGTGCGCACGAGGAAGAGCAACTACTAGATCTTTTTTTACTTGGCCTTACAAAGGAACAGGTTAATGCATGTCGTTCAAGTTACGTATGCAGTATATCTGTGGTATGTACATGATACACGTGTATACATTGTAGTATCATGTCTTTAAGTGGACGAATTGGTAATGAACTGAATCATGACAGAAACTTGCAATCCTTCAGTTTTGCAACAGTTTTATTGCAATCAGTTTTTAAAGTGCAATATCCACAACATGCATGGCTAACTGGCTATTCCTGGTTATTTGCTGTTGTGCATAGGTTCCTGTTTTTGTTTTGTTTTGTTTTGTTTTGTTTTTTTATTTAAGAGAGACCAGAGAAGTAACTGATATGGAAGAGAAGAGCCTTGTGATTTCAATAGCCTGATGGTAGGACCTTGCATGTTTTGTTTTGTTTTGTTTTTTCCTTTTGTCAGGTTATGAGCTGTGAATCAATTAGGCATGCGCTAGGCTATAATGCTATCCCTTCACCGTGTGCCTATACAATTGTACTTCCTTGTGGGGTCATTTCATGCCTGTATTACAATCCTTGTGAAAAGCTTCTTCCTTGTACTCTGAATAAGAGATTCAGTAACGGTCTGCATTTTGCATGTCAGGACTCATGTTGGATGTTCATGATATAATGTTTTTTGTCTTCTTTTCACTGGTGTAAATGCTTTTTACATTGTACAGCAGAAAATGAAAGGATGCATCACAAGAACTTTCCATGTTTTTTTTAATTTAAAAAAAAAAAGTGAAATAGCACGGAGAGATGACATGTACAGGGTGAAGTTCTTGATGCTGTTAATTGATTGAGACATTATTTGAAACTACTTCCTGTTGCACAATTGTAACAGGAATTAGACATTTAAATTGACATTTGTATTCTATGAAGGTTGCATATTATGATCATCTTGATGATATTCCTCTTGATACATGCACATGAATATTTCCATTTCTTGAAAATTGTTACACATGACTATGACACATGAAGATAAATGAAGTTCATGTCCAGTATAAGAGTTATGAATTATTTTACTTTCTGATGTGATATAAAATGTCTGTAAATAGTTTTTGTATGCTTGTTTGTTTATTTGTGTGTGTGTGTGTGTGTGTGTGTGTGTGACCTGTGTACTTAGGATTTGACAGTCCTTATCCACATGGACTCCATGCTTTTTTGTTACATTCCAGTGTATGACTGTGTGGGTTCTGTGTACATTGAAATAGAAACACAATCAACTAATGTATGGTCTAAAGTAGTCTCATTAAATATATATCATAAAAATATCACAAATGGCAGAGTTGCAGCAGCACTTTGTTCCCATCAGAACAAAGGCAGATCTGATCTGATAAATCTTGCAGGCAGTCATGGCTCTCATTTGTAACCAGGACATGTACTGCACATTGTTGCTTCTCGATCTGGATCTAACCCTAACCCTAACCCTTAGTCCTGACGTGCCATGGTTGCCGATCAGGGACTAAGAAGCGCGAGAAAAACAATTTATTTAGTCATTTAAGTTCTTGTAGTACCATAATGTGTTACACCAAGAAACTGCCAATGATATGTACTGGTAGCTGATTAGCATAGCCATCGTTTCCACTATGAGTATACTTACAATGTACATTGGCAAATTTTTAGTATATACATGATTTTTCAACTAGATGTATTTTTCTCGCGTCGGGAAAATCCGTGGCGAGCACACCCTCTGCGAAATTATGTGTATGGATCAAAAGTCTCATTGATAAACCAAGCGTGTGTTTGTGGTTGAATCTGCGTGTATTGTCTATGCGGTTCCACTCGTATTGTTCTGCTTGGATGCTGTCCTGCAGGAAGCTGCTTTCATTTTGTCCCTCAAAGAGGGTCAGCTTTCGTTCGTCAGTCAAGTCTTTCATCCTTTTGTTTTGGTGAACTTCACTAATCGTCCCCACGCTAGCATACAAAAGAAGAAAACGCTTTTGTTCTTGTCTATGCACGTGTACAGTGAATGGAAAGTAGACCTGTAAACTACGCTGCTTGGTACCACACCTAGGTCCTAATTTGTTTTGGCGTGATCGTCGTCTCCTAGTTCGAAGCGAAATGAAAATCAAAGTAAAAATCTAGTATTTAGGAATTCCAGACAGAATATAGAGAGTTAGAGATGAACATTATTTTGTTTAGTTCAGTTTCAGAATTGTAGGCAGCGTTCACAAGGCGCGAAGAGAGTTGTTTTGAGCGACGACATGCAAATAGTGCAAGTACTAATCAATGCTCATTTTGACCCAAAACCGATTTGTCTCAAACTTACGAAAGTGACTGGAAATAAACCTATGTGTTTTATGTGATTTTGGCGCAAGCTGGCTGTATTGGTTTTGATACATCTCCACGGATACGAAAGTGCATTACAGTCAACCTCGGATACCTCGAATTCATCGGGACTCAAGAAAATGGTTCGAGGTACGCGAATTTCGAGGTACGCATACGTCGAATTTTCTTCTACTTATCCGAAGTTTATCGTTGTTCAACATGGTATCTGTTGTAGTGCCTACTGATTGTTTGCATGCTTGTCAATTGGAATTGAATCGACTTATGTGAATGAATTGAATGAAAATTGGAATTGAAATGAAAATTTCAGAAATAAAGATTTTGGTGGCCCGATCGCGCCACCAAAAAAAGATTCGGATGTTAGCCTTTACTTTTGAAAATGAATAGCGGTAACAATTGGCTACGTAAGATGCTAAATTAAATGTCAGATGTTTGCTTTTAATTTTGGAAATGAATAACGGTAATATTCGACTCGGTATGATACTAATATAAATGTCGGATGTTTGCTAATACACATGTACGTTTGGAAATGAATGACGATAAGACTCAGCTCCGTATGGTGCTAAAACTAATGTCAGATATTTGATTTTGCGTTCGAAAATGAACAAGGATAACATTCGGCTCCGGAAGACGCTGGAATAAATGTCGAATATTTGCTATGACGTTCGGAAATGAAAAACTAATATTCAACTCCGTACGATGGTTTGATAAATGTCGGGTGTTTCCTTATACAGTACTCTCCGCATAATCGGGTAGGCTCTAGCAGAGCGTTTCTTACCCAATTAAGCGGAGTACCCGACTAACAGAAGAACACGTCTCATTCACAATTGACACACATAATGTGTATGCACATAATGCATTGTACACTGCACCAAACACCTACACTGTATGCTTCAGCTTGCACAACACATTATACTTATACCTCACATTTGCTCAGTCACGAGCAAAAATTTACACTCTTTTTATGGACAAATAAGTTTTCAGAAAACTTTGTCGTTTGGATATGGACTCCTCGCTAACAAGCAGGCGTTTTCCGAAATGAACACTTCTATCACGTAGAACGTCGGGTTACTTTTCGATAAGTGAATGCATGGGAAAAGCAAAATTATGAAGCTGGTGCATGACATCCGTTGCAAACTTCTCGTGTTGTAAAATGTTGTTGCGGAGCCAGGGAGGAGCTCAAGTGTGTTCAACTCCTGACTGACTATGCAATTGGAATGCCAGCTACATGTGTAATGTTCGTGTACATGTGGCAAGTCGGTACTGGTACAAGTGTTTTCATGCTTAGGCTAATTACTCGCAAAATGATCGGTCTTCTTAGCAGATTAAGCACAGAATGCGATTAGCCGTGGAAATTTTGACATTCGTGGTTTCTTAAAGTATTATAGGGCCTATCTGCGATAAAATGTGGGTAGAAATTAGCTTAGACGAAAATTATTTACCCGTTTATGCGGAGAGGCAACCCGATTATCAGGTAATTTTAATGTGCATTGGAACTGATTTTGACATTTCTACCCAATTAAACGGAGTACCCATTTAAGCGATACCCGATTACGCGGAGAGTACTGTACTTTCGAAAGGAAATAGCAATACCATTCGGCTCCGGAAGATGCTCGCTTTTATGTTTGAATAGCAGTAATATTCTGCTCCATACGATGCTGAAATAACTTTCTGATGTTTGCTTTTAAATTTCGAAATGAATAACAGTAACATTCAACTGCGTTCAATGGTAAAATTAATGTTTGATGTTTGCTTTGACGTTTGTTAATGAGTAACAATAATATTCAACTCCTAACGATGATAAAATAAATGCTGTATGTTTGTTTTTACATTTGAAAGTAAATTGCAATATTAACATTTAGCTCCGGAAGATGCTAAAATAAATGTCGAATGTTTGCTTTGATGTTGTGAAATAATAACAATAATATCAAACTCCGTACGATGATAAAATAAATGCCGTATGTTTGCTTTTACGTTAGAAAGCAAATGGCAATAACATTCAGCTCCGGAAGTTATCAAAATACATGTCGAATGATTGCTTTTACGTTTGGCATGTTTGGAAGTGAATGGCGGTAACATTCTGCCCCATACGATGTTAAAAAAATATTGGATATTTGCTATTACATTTCGAAATGAATAACAGTAATTCAGCTACGTTTGATGGTAAATAAATGTCTGATGTTTGCCTTGACGTTCAAAAATGAAAAACAGTAACATTCGGCTCCGTACAATGATAAAATAATTGTCAGATGATTCATTTCACTTTCGGAAGTGGACAGCAGTACCTTTCGGCTCCGGATACGATAATAAAATAAATGTCGGATGTTTGAAATGAGTAACAGTAATATTCTGCTCTGTACGATGCAAAAATAAATAACAGATTGTTGCTTTTACATTTGGAAATGATTTACGGTATTAATCCACTCAGTTAGATGCTAAAACAAATAGCGGATGTTTGCTTTCACGTTTGGAAATGGATAAGGATAGCATTCAGCTCCGCCAAGATGCTAAAATGAATGTCGGTTGTTTGCTTTTACATTTAAAAATGATTAATGGTTATATTCGGCTCCGTAAGGTGCTAACATACTAATATATGTTGGGTGATTGCTTTTACAATAAGAAATGAATAACGGTAACTTTCGGATGCTGATAAATGTCAGCAAATGCTCCCACTTTCTCATTTCAAACGTAAGTTTTAACCTCCTAGTATAAGCATCAACTTTTTTATTAATCTCTACGCCTTATTGCTAAATCTTAAAACACAGAATAAGATGATTGAATTTTCTAGTCATTTGTTTAAGACATGGGCATCTGTATTACTTCAAAAATGCTTAATATTCATTTTTCTATGTTTAGTAGGACCGATTTAGTTTTTTTAATGTTTTTCCCATTTTTTGTTTGTTTGTTTTTTTTTTTTTGCTTCAGCAGATTTTACTTTCGACCACCAAAAAATAAAAATCGATGACATAATGGTGACCCGATAAAGTCAGTGTGGAGCCCTGTCTATTCCATTCTTTATCATGCTCGGCCTATACTTCCAGATCATATACCACACTATTTTCATAATCGCATTGCTGGAAAAAAAAAATCCAGTGCTTGCGTTCTCGGGGAAGAATAAATGAAACAAACTTCGTGAAAGGCCAAAAAAAAAGTTAAAATACATGTATAGGCACTTCGCATGAGATTGCAGTGGACCGTGATTAATGCCAAAGATACAAACCGAAGCAGGTGCGCCACGACGGTTAAGAAATCTACGCGCACAGTATGACTACTCGGTATCACGATCAAAAATCAGAACACAGTGGTTAAAGAAAAGAGCGTAGTGTTAACGTTAGCACCCCATTGGCACGGGTGTTATGTGCATATCGTGTACGTGTGTAGTAGGTAGGTGTTGGGGGGTTTTTCTTGTCAGCTGTGTAGGCCTACCGGGTATTTCTTTGGGCGCGCGATTGTTAAGAATATTTACAGTCGAGTGTGAAAAGATTTGTGACATGTCTCCGCTGTCCACGCGTGCTTAATCGGAGATGCTGAGTGATGTTGCAATTTCGATTCGAGCAACATGCTGGGAAAAACAATAAGTTTATTAAGATCGGGACATTAGATTTCACTTCGAGGTAACCGAACTTCGAGTTATTTTCTTCGGGCTACGCGAATTTTAATACACGGAAACTCCATAGGAACAATCGGGACTTTCATTTTGCACCCGAGGTAAGTGATATTCGGCTTATCCGACGTCGAGGTATCTGAGGT
The DNA here is from genome assembly GCA_033980235.1 of Diadema setosum. NCBI lineage: Eukaryota > Metazoa > Echinodermata > Echinoidea > Diadematoida > Diadematidae > Diadema > Diadema setosum. Next base: position 81,201 of record CM067064.1, read on the forward strand.
TGACTGTATATAGCGCCTGATTCTCTCTATGTGACGATGTGCATGTGAAAAGCATTTGTTTTTTGCGCTTGCGTTCACTGTTGCAATTTTTTTCTTCTTTTAGAGTTTCTCTTCAGTTGCTCTTTATACTGTACTTCTTTTGGCGTGCCTGAGTCTCATGTTAGTCGCCTCTTCTTTTCCCATTGCATTTTGAAGAAAAGTAGTTTATTCACGCATTGCTCATGTCTTTGTATCTGTATAATTTGTATAATTTTGCTGCCGTTTTTTGACAGAAGTTTTGGTTCTTGTAGCTTTCAGGCTGTAAATAGCATGTAATACAAGTAACCTTGGCTATGGGAACAGCAAATGTCTAGAACTACATGTAGTCTCGAATTAGCGACCAGAACCATTGCAAATGTCAAGATTATTTTTTTATTGTATCTTTTGGCCAAAAAAAAAACACAAACAAAGAAAAACAAACAAAAAATACCCCCCTCCCCCCAAAAAAGAACCATCGACAGTCGATTTGCGTATCATAGTAATTGTTTACGCAACCACGCAAAATTATCATGACAAAAATCGAATCGCATGTCCAAAGAAAATTACAAAGCAGTATCGTCTATCGCCAAGCGATGATGTGGACACATGTTGGAGAGAGTAGCGTGCCTACAGCACAGACTCGATAAAGTAGAACAGAGTTTGATCAGTAATTCGTAGACAGCTGAAATCAAATTTGCAAAAGGGTTTTCTTGTTTGATTTTGATTTCAACTGTTTACGAAGCCCGAAACCTAAAATTTGGTAGGTTTTCAAACTGTCATCACTCAGTGAGATACAGAATTATTGTTTTTGTGTCTTTCTGCCTCGTAAAATACGACAGATTGATGTAGAGGCTATGTGCCCTCGAACTGTGAGGTTGTCTCTCGTATATTTTTATATACCAGGTATGTTAAAATTATGTTATTTGTTGAGCTTTGCTTATCATTTTATTCCTACCTCTTATCATAGAAAAATACTGATGGTCAACCTTTCGATATTGCGGTACATCTACCTGCTTCGATGTATTTGTTTTTTATTTTCTTTTTATATTTGTTTGTTTGTTGTTATTTTCCCCAAATCGCAGGTGAAGAGGAAAATGTTCAAACTCAAGCTATTGAGCGGATATTCACAATTAAGGAGATCATGTCAGTGTATCTATTCAGAAATGACAATATCTAGTTGATAAATTGTGTCAAGATTACCATTACGAAGAACTTAAGATGAGAGAGAGAGAGCATGACCAATGCAAAGTACATGTAATGTTAAACAATTTGTCAGCATGCAGATCTTGAAAACTTCAAATTCAAATCCCGCTCTTCAGTCCTTTGAGTAAATTAGTGTTTGAGATCACAAAAAAAAAGAAAGAAAGAAATGTCGGATCATGCTGATTCATGAAAACTGTGTCACAGCGCAATGAAGGTAAATGATCGGTTTGAATTCAAGTATGGAACTAACATTCCTTGGCTATTATGCACCGGTGAAGGAACTTCAGCAATAGAGTGATGTTATAATTTCCATGAAAGGTCATAATGATTCCGATGGTTACAAATCGTTCGGTATGAGAGCTATATTGAAAGACGCTATCAGAGATTTCCGACGACATGTGAACGTATGGAATGTGCGGCTGAATAATGTCAGATAATTAAATGTGATTAGTGAAGGAGACTAAAGACAGTCAAAGACAACAAACATCGGAAATGTAAAACTTGATTTCAAATTTGTTGTTTACGCACATTTAAGCTCAATATATCACCATCTTCAGTTTTGTCTTTTTGTTACCAATTATTTTATACAGATCAGGCCTACTGTCAGGGGGCGTTTGATTCTTTCTAAGTGTTATTCTTTACCGTAATCATTTTGTTGAATGTAATTGCATTTTTTACCCCTTCTCCATGATGTGTGCAAGCTGCCCTTCCTCTTCACTGTTTATCCGTGTCATGTTTATGTGTCTTGTCACAATGCGTTGTTATTTTCGCTGTTCTGTTCTGGCTTTTGAAAATTTCAAATCTGACTGAATTTATTCGTTAGCAAGATTCAAGTTACTTCAAAACTCTGGCCGCATAGTTCACAAGTACAGCGCTATTGAACTTTGCTATTTCAAAGTGAGATGATCGTTTCGAGAATGAGAGGGATATGCCCTACGTAGTGCTATTTTACCCAATTATGAAATGAATGGTGAGCTTTTTCTGTTGCACGCACATGGCTTCAAACACCAGCGCTGGGCTTGCAAGCACGCGGAATGCTGCTCGGAGCGACTGACCTCGTGCTGAGAGTGAAGGTCTGCTTTTCTAGCCAAACCCACTTTTCTTTGATTTCTCTGGATTGGCAATAAACGTGTAAGTGGTATACTATCGTGAAGTAACTTTATTATAATATTTTAGTCATGTTGTGATCGGAAGGGCAGTGGCTGACAATAGTTTGATCAGATCAACATCCTTGAGTGGATACGGCGTTAGAAAAAAAAATCCGGAAGGCGCGTGCACTTTTATCAGTCAGATCACAGCAGCATCTTCGCTTTCCGGAGTTATGTTCATCCTTCAAGCTGCCCCTAGCAACTGCTAGTGTGCATTGTACTCAATCAGTACGCGGACAAAGGCCTGCCGATTTCAATAGAGTACGCCCGCCAGCAGTCCACATAGACAAAAGAATGATTAAGTAGGTGCTTCCTTCTCAAGTGGACAAAAGACACTCTTCAAGGGCCCGTGACAATTAAATTTCAAAAACAGGATCTGGGACTAAAGGACTCAGATTTGGGAATTAATTGCTGAAGCAGAAAGAGAAATTGCTACTAAGACAAAATGAACTGCTAGTATCTTCGGAATCATACAATTGTAGAAGACAATTTTGTTATCATTTGAAAGAGGAGATGTAGCTCTAAAACTTTCTCACAGAGTCAAGGGAGTGTTCTATTGAAGAAAAACCACGACTGACTCTTTCTTTCCTTACTACACAAAACTTTCTAATTCTTTGATGATATCAACTATTTCTGCAATATTTAAAGGTTCAGATAGATATTATGGCAAACTGACTACATGACACGAAAGAACAATAATTTCTTGATATTTATTGTGTAGAACTCAATACAAAACAGCCCCTAGTTTCAAAGATATGGCAGTTTTAAATTACATTGTCAATCCAGTTTCGAAACGTTCTGGCGTTAGGTAAAATCTCTGGCACTTTAGGGGTTTTAGGCTGTGTTTTTCTAAAAAAATTCTGAGGCAGAATCGCGATCCTGAACGCGTTTGAGGCATTTTCAGGGGTTAAATAAATGCAACCGTGTTTGCAAACGCGTTTAGAAACGCCAATTTGAAACACCTTTCAAAAGGCGTTTTGAAACGCGTTTGAGACCACGATCGTTCTTCTGTGAGTAGATAAATGCAATGCCATTTTGAAACGCATTTATATCTCAAGGTCAAATCCCAGCTGTTTCCGGATGTGCTCTCTACCCATTATTTGTGTGTGACTGATGAGGCATGTTTGGTGGTATGCAGTTGACCTTTACTTCCCGGGTCAAACGGCGCAAAGTAGCTGCGCAGTGACAACACTTGAATCGCGATTGTACGATGGTTAGATAAACGCGGCACCCTGAGAATCGCGTTTCAAACCACGTTCGCAAACACCGTTCCAAACTCTCTCAAGTTAGATAAACGCAGCCTTAATCTCGTGAGCCTCTTTTGCGTAGTGGTGGTCTCGTGAGCTTTGTGTGCTATCGGTCTCGTGAGCCTTTTAAGCGTAGTGTCGGTCTTGTGGGCTTTGTTTGTGTAGAGTCGGTCTTGTGAGCCTTTTGTGCATAGTGTCAAACTCATGGGCTGTATAACTCGTAGGCTTATTTTATACTTGATGAAACATGCAAACCATGTATGTTGTATCTTGTCTTGAGGTGCAAATATCTTGTTTTGCTATAGCTTCAGAAAAGGGCCATTCTCATTGCAGGTGAAAACTCGCGGTATTAGAAAAATCGCGAAGTTACGGTGAAAGTTGCCTAGCAACTCTCACTAAACCATCGCCAAAAAAATTGCAAGACGGAGTGCGATTTTTCTTACTTCGAGCGAAACTTCGCAAGGAGTTTTGCAATGAGAACGCACGCAGCAGAAATATTGCGATATTACTCACGTGACTTCCGTATCCGCTTTACCCCAAACAAAGGCCGAGCGCACGATTGGAGATGTAAACACAGTAGAACACGTACAAGCCTGGGCAAGCTAGCTTGGAGTGCTTTCGTGCACGTATAGATCGCGTACCATCTAGTCATGTACCGTATACCTAGGGATCTATGTAGCACATTTTAACAGCTGCATTGCATCCACAAGTTAGTGCAAGGGTATGTATACCTACTGTACTATACTGTACGTGATTACATGTCCTACATGTATACATATACCGTTGCGATTTAAAGGTATTTTACTTTTTAGCCCCGTGTGCTTGTTCGTGTTTGGTATTATCGAGTAGCTGAGCTGAGCTGAGCTGAGACTGATACTGAGTAGAAGTCAGTTGTTTCAACATGGAAAAAAAAACAACTCCCACTAAAGGCATGAAGAGGAGAAATACCTGCTAACGATGTGGAGTTTCGCGTGAACCGAACATCATGCTGGGAATGATCGAGCGAGTAAACTGGGCATGCTCAGTACGTCATGAAAGATCGCGATTGTTGGCACCGGAGCTAACTTCGCGATGTTTACCTGCCAATGTGGACACAAAGGTAAAACATCGCGAGTTTTCATATCGCAATTTTTTGCAATGAGAATGGCCCTATAGAGTAATTTCAGGGAAAGCGCATGAGTGTTTTAAAGGTCAAGGTCAAATTCTGTGTGTTTGTTTTTGTATTTCCTCTTCTTTTTGAATTGCAAACATGGAAATTTATTATTTCAATCCAAAGAAACATTCAGTTTAAAAAATCCATGACTCAATTGGCATGTTAAGTCAGAAGTCAGGTGAAAAGCCAAGAGTTTCTCATTTTGAATATATTACAAATCAAAAATTGTGGTTAGACTACAATGAACATTTGTAAATGTAAGGACTGAAAAAAAGGAAATAAATTTCACGTTTCTTGGCTTAGAAATAAAAGATTTAAGTTCAAGGTAAGGCAGTTCCTCTTGATATAATATTCCAAAGTGTCAATCATTAACACTGTCAGTGAAATGTTGTAACTTTAGAAAAACTACCATATTTTGATGAAAGTTGCTGGGCATCTGGACTGAAAACTGCCCAATACTTTGCCAGAAAATCACAATCTGGAGTGCATTATTTCTTCCATGAAATGAAGTTAGCTTTGAGAATGCTCAAAGGCTATTGATCCAGTTGCATACAATAACAAGCATTTAAAGGGTGTGTACAGTTCTGGTCGAGGTGAGAATTTAGCTTTTAACATTTTTCGAGATAGAAACCACTCTATGAGATGTCAAAGAGCATGCAATTCTAAGGGTTATCAAAAGTTTATTTGATGAAAATCGGTTTTGAAATGCCTGAGATATCGAAAAACAAGGTGAAACAAAGAGATCCTAATAAAAGGCGTGGCCTGTCGCCTTTTATTATCATCACATTTTTTTGGATATCTCAGCCATTTGAAAACCAAATTTCATCAAATAAATGTTGAATCCTTCTTAAAATTACATGCTCTTTCATATTTCATAAGAGGTTTCTCATTATCTCACTTAGGAATGTTAAAAACATGAATCCCCACCTCAACCAGTACTGTACAGTCCCTTTAAAGCCAATCACTGTTTTTTTTTTTTTTTTGATAGTGCAGATTTTCATTGCAGCATGAATGAGAAGGTTAAAAAAGGCTTATAATTAACATGCTCATTACTTTCCCAATAAGAATGCATGTAATTGTAATGGAGATACCACAAAATAATTTCATGATTTGTTTTATTTTTGCAAGTACATTGTACACTAATCATGTGTTGTTTTTATCTTCACCTGCTTGAAAGTATAATGAGTTTTGCAATCTGCAAATCAACATTGGTAATGGTATTGATTTGAAGTCATCTGCTCTCAACATCTCCAATATGCTATGTACATTGTATATATGTCTGACAACACATCAGCCAGTGTGCATACTTTGTTGGTGAGTGTGGCTTACTGTACGAGCTGAAACTTTCGCGTACAGATATTTTCGCAAATTGCTACTTGGAGGACATTTTTGCGTGTTGTTAATTTCGCGGTTGAGAGGGTCTAACTGAACTTACTTATTTGGGCATTGTTATTTTCGCGGTTCAAAGGTGATTCGCGAAATTCGCGAAAATTTCAGCTCGTACAGTAGTATGTGTGTGGCTTGATGGCCTGCCTCCCTGCCTGCATTGTACTGAACTATTGTAGTCTGCTTGTCATCTCCTCATACCAGGCTAAATAATGTGGGTCGTCATCTCTCTGATGTCTGAAGAAACAAAAGTTTTAAATGTGTTTCATATAGTAGGGACCTACATTGTACATGGAGATCACACCAAAATATGTCTCTGTAACTGCAGGAGTTGAGGTGTATACTGCTTTGCTATTATTCATGAAAATGAAAGATGTTTTATATATTTTCCAGATGTCATGTAAATCACCATGAATAACTGAACATCACTGGCCATTCAGTAAAAAAAAAAAAAAAAAAAATGATGTTTGTAGATCATGGAGAAATCAAATGTTGTAAATGTGACACTGCATCACAAAACCAACAAAAGTTGCCAGACATGGATTTTTTAGTTTTTTTTTAGTTTTTGAATTCCATCATTTACATGTAGTATACCAGTAGTGATAATGCATTGCATCATAAAACACCCTACCATATGAAATTTTTGCAGTACCGTAAAGTTCCGTGTATAAGACGTACTATTTTTTCGTTGGAAAACATTGAAAATCGGGGGTGCGTCGTATACACGGGTACAGTCGAATCACAGAAAAAAATCTGTCATGTACACCCAATTTTATAAGGCCAACTTGGGGCCATGTATGCCCATCGACGTTTGGAAGGTAAGCAATCAAAAAAAATTACAGATAAATGAGCGATCTTTCAATCTTGACACACAAAAAAGCTGCAAATACGAGATAAACTTACATCGGCCTTGTCCAGTAACGATGTATCAATCTGGCCATAGACAACACTAACAGCTGTAACAGCACTGCTGTATGCTACCGATGTCGGTCTACCAAGCTACCAACAGCCAACCTAGTAGCTGGAATACGCGATGTACAGGTATCATTACTAAATTACCGATACCGTAAAACTTATCAATGTACTAGTATCAATATGGCCATAGACAAAAGCTCTAAAATACGGAGTAGGATTGACACTACCACCGGTATGTCACCGTAAATATGAACGATGTGTGAAGCATGCATGCATATCCATGTCGTTCGTTTGCTCTTCATTTCACGAGGCCAGCTAGGATAGCATAGCTACACTGTAGCTAGCTAGCTAGCTAGCTAGCAAGCCTTTGGCAAAGGCAGCAGCTGCAGAGGCTTTTGCAATGGACTCACCTTCACCCCTTCGCTAATCTCTTGCTTTCATTAAAGGCATAATTTACCATTTGCAGATGAAACAAAAACCCAGTATATGGTTCTAAAATGTGAGTTAGGAATCATAGAAACAGCCACTGTAAAAATTTGAATCCGTATAATTGATGTCAAGTGTTGTTAAAGATAATATAAAGTTTTGGTACCTCAAAAGTTTCCCTGAATATCCTTGTCTTAGTTTGTGTTTCAGATTAAAGTACCTTTCATATAACTAACACTGTGAGACTTACTCGCCCCAAAGTGCTCTCATGTCTTAGTAATCATGCAATAATGGTTTCGTACCAGAGCCGTTAGTTTGACTCGCTGCCGTACGACGGCGAGGTAGTACTGTACACGTAAATGTGACCAGAAGCCCCATACGCATAGCTAACTGCAACCAGCAGCCCCAGACGCATTGTATTAGCTAAATGGGGCTTCACATTGTAGCATTCAGGATCATGACAGACTATAGTATCGAGGGTAAATATCAACTTAAAATCCAAAAATTTTTTCAATTTGAAGGCTTCGGGCAACGTTTGGCTCTGCCCTTTCTGTTCGAATTGATGACTGAATGTGACTCAGTCGAGAGGACCTTGGGAGAGCTACACTGAATTGACAGCCAGCGCATGCGCACACAGACATCTTATCCGTTCATGGATTTGAAATTTGTGCGCATGTGATGTTTGCGTATGCGCTGGCCGTAGTATTCAGTGTAGCTCTCCCAAGGTCCTCTCGACCGATTCACATTCAGTCATCAATTTGAAGAGAAAGGGACTATTGGCAGAACCAAATGTTGCCCGAAGCCTGCTTTCAATACTTTAACTTAACTGGTAAGTCTTCACATTGAAGAAATTTTTGGATTTTAAGTTGATGTTTACCCGTGATACTATAGTCTGTCATGATCCTGAATGCTAAAATGCGAAGCCCCATTTAGCTATGCGTATGGGGCTGCTGGTCGCAGTTAGCTATGCGTATGGGGCTTCTGGTCGCATTTACGTGTACAGTACATACCTCCCCGCCGTACGGCGCCGAGTCAAACTAACGGCTCTGGTACAAAACCATTATTGCATGATTACTAAGACATGAGAGCACTTTCGGGCGAGTAAGTCTCACAGTGTTAGTTATATGAAAGGTACTTTAACCTGAAACACAAACTCAGACAAGGAAATTCAGGGAAACTTTTGAGGTACCGAAACTTTATATTATCTTTAAATACACAAAATGTGAACAATAGTCACAATGAAAATGTTTCGAGACTAAATATTACAGTTTAATGAGAAAAACACTGATATCTCCTTATATTTTAGGCTTATTGCAAAAATTTCATATGGTAGGGTGTTTTGTGATACAACAGACCAACGCACATGTACATATGCATCAAATGTGATATCCTGAACATTTTTGAAATCACTGCTCCCAAAGTATAATGCCTTGTCTACCTTGGACCACATAACATATTAAACAGTGTCAGAATTTGGGAGCTCGAGTATTTGTTCCAAGTTCGTCATGTCATTACTGGCAACCAGGGATAGCCTGGTGGTAGTGTTGCTGCATGGAATACAGTAGATGACCGGTTCGAGTCCTGTGGTTCCTTTTTTCCGACATGTTTGTTAGATTATAGATCAACAGTTGCGATCTTTATACAAATTTCATTTGTAGACAGAGACAAATTCAAGAAAATTCTCACCTCAATATGAACATTTATTGTAAATTGTGTTGAAAATTAGCTCACTCTTTTATGAATGAGCATCTTTTTTTTTTTTTTTCTTGGTAATGTTTACCGGAGAGAGAACATAACTATTGATAAACAACAATGTTTTAAAGTGATGTATTAACCCAATAACTGAGTGGCATTTAACCAACCTGCACAATTTTTTTTTTTAATTCCATTGAGAAGTAGCAAACACATGAGGCTTCAGTAATGCCACTCTGATATAGATGTTACAAAAACAAAGACATATCTCCTAATAACATTGTAGAATTTTACCAAGATGTCAACTTATCAGTGATTAAAATCCCTTTGAATATTAAAGAACGATAGGATACTTGTCTGGGTATTGTTTGTTGCTTACGTCAGCTTCGCACATTATTAATCCCTGGAATTCACTTGTGAACCCCATTCATGTTGATCAGTACGAACCAGTGCAGTTCCTCAGGCTGGAAGTGTTGTTTCTCAAAATTAACGGAACTAGGCCAAAAAAAAAGGGGGGGGGGGATTAAATGAAGTAATTAGATTGTACAAAACAGTCACCATGATATAGCTACACATGCAAACTTATTTGCTTTTTTTTTTCTTTTTATAACATGTAAAGGGTAATTATACATTGCACATGTTCAAATTCAAAATGACTACTGACCTGTCTATAGTGGCCACTTGTCTATAGCGGCCACTTTTGTTGTGTCCCTCGGGTGGCCGCTATAGACAGGTTTGACTGTACCTTCAACAACATGCCATGAGCTGCAGACATAATGACATACAATGTATTCACAGAGTGGTGTAGTAGGAAAAGAGCCATGCATAGCCAGTGTATGATTCAGTGGATGACAAATTGATTAACATTTCACCACAGGAGGTTACCACACTGTCATACACCAGATCATGGCATTGCACTGTGTAGTCCTTGAACAGATATGGTATAATATCCAAGATTCAGACATTTGTCATGTTTTGTTGGATAGAAAATGTTGTCATTTAGTTATTTTTTAATGTAGACAGTGTGTATTTCACAGCAAACATCTGATTGACACGTTATTTTGCCTACATTTTAAATATTGTCTCATTTCTCGTCTGTTATCTCACATGTGAGACATTCATATGCTGTCCAGAGCATGCATTTTAAGGGGGAAGGGGGAGGAACCTTACATGTTAGACAGGTCATGAAAGGCTTGCAGAAGTTGAAAAGGTTTGAAAGAGTGTGTCATCCCACAATGAGCTAACATGGCATCCTCAGTAGCACATGCTGAGTGAGTCACTCCCCAACGATAATCAATAGATTACACATACTCAAATGTAAGGAGTGAATCGTGCCTGGCTTGGTGATGAGTAGATTGCTTGTGGGATTCTTGCTTCCTGCAAACTTGTTGAACAGTACTCCAATTAGACTGCAGTTAGTCTGATTTGGATAATAAAGCTTTAATTTTGAAGGCATTTATAGGTCACAAAATGTTAATGTTTGGACTATTACTTGGCGTCATGCCATGTCTCTTTAGAAACAGAAAAAGAGGTTTTGATTGATTTGCCCAGAACTCTCTAAATTTCTTAAGAAAAAATGTGAATTGTAGAAATATGTGTGATCACTGTATAAAAACAAAGTAATCAGAGCAGTGAAGGAGAATGTTATAAAGATATGTTTGAAGTATCACAAGTCAATCACAGCTTTCTACAAATTGTAATTAGAGAGAAATCAAATTCTGCTGTTTTAAATTTGAGTACAGTTCTGTTTATTTTACTCGGAGTATCAGAGTGATGATAGTGTATGCTTTAGATTTTATATCCACGATACTTGTTACACATTATACAGTGTACATGTCACCGAGCTGGCTTACAAAGTATTATGGCATGTTGTTATCGCACATTAAATATCTTTAGTTACGTTCAGACGGGAGCCCTTAACCTCGAGGTTAGAGCTTGTAGTAGGGACCGTGAAGACGCACCTGTAGTTAGCAAACCTCAAGGTTTGCTCGATGTTTCGAGCCATGAGAAATCTTATGGTTAGCGCTCTAACCACCAGCCGCGGGGGGTCCCCACTCGTAGTTAAGCACCGTGTGGACACAAAAAACAATGAACTCGAAGTTAAGAGTGACCTCGCCGTGAACTCCAGCCCCCACAATTTCCCTCTGCTTCCGGGTCAACCTCCCAACCGTACATCACGAATACACTACACGTGCACCTGAGGTGAAAAACCTATGACGCACATCACAACAACATCATTTTTTTCTTCCCATACCATGCGCTTGATCTCTGAAACTGAACACGTCCAACTCGCTACTGTATTCTATATTCTTCTCCGACGCTAAAAAATTGTTTTCGACGAATATCTTCATAAAGCATAAAGTCATCAGTGCAGTGCTATCTCTGCATACCATGACAGAGGAAGCTGGTGCCGCCGGTGGGAAAAAGAGTACCGGTAAGCGAGTCCGACAGGGTTGGACTGAAACTGAAACTTCCGGTTTTGTGGGTTTAACATCGAGTGGGACCCACTCGTAGTTACGGGGGGCAGAAGCTTAACCTCGAGGTTTCGGAACCTCGAGGTTAAGATTCGTCGTGTGGACACACGTCGTAGTTAGAGAGCAAGAGCTAAACCTCGAGGTTTCTAACCTCGAGGTTAGGGCCTGCCGTCTGAACGTAACTTTTGTCTGTATTTCGGTATGTTATTCTATTAAGAAAACAAAACAAACAACAACTTGTAATTTCCAACAGAAACAAGTTTTACACAGTTGAAGTTATCATACACCTAGAGAGTGAATCAAACAGTGTACATATCATGCAGATACAAAGTCAAATAAATTGTAGACTTGAACTTGTTACTGGGAGGAATAAGGTGATATGCCACAGAAAGCACAAATCAAAGGGACTTGGACTAACAATACTACAGAATTGTTATTAAAAAGTTGTCATCTTGTAAAATGAATCAATTTATCTGGTCTAAACGGTCTAAACGTGTGCAAATATTGGGGCAACAGGCTATGTATTTACAGATATACAGTAATAAGTATTTTTCGTTTTGACCCTAATTTGCATATTCGAGATGGTGTCTTATCAAGACGTCACTATATTATGAAATGATATACAGGTAGGTAACATACAACACTTCTCATGTGTCCAAAATATGGGGCAGATAGGTTGTGTATTGTTGACCTTTGTCCCCAATTTGCATAGCCAAGATTCCTTCTAACTTAGAAGTCTTTTTTTTTTTGACAAAATGATCCAAGTAACATTGTCTTTATGTGTGCAGAATATGGGAACAATAGACTATACCTTCCAAGATACTTCGGATTAAAGAGATCTGAGAAATTTAGACTTTGACCCTAATTTACATATTCAAGATGGCGTCTGATCAAGACATCGCTTTGTTATGAAATTATCCAAGTAACGCGGTCTACATGTGTCCAAATGGCAGGCATAGAGCATGCATTTCTAAAGAGGCATGCTAATTATTCTCCAATACATAAATAAGCATTGTTGACCTTTGACCCCAGTTACTTACCCAGCCAAGATTGCATCTGACCAGGAAGTTGTTGTTTTATAAAATGATCCGAGTACCATGGTCTGTATGTGTACAAAATATGGCGGCGATAGAGCATAAAAAATACTTTCTAAGATACAGACTAAAGTATTTTTGACTTTGACCCTAATTTACATCACACAAGATGGCATCTGATCAAAAAGTTGTTATTTCATGGAATAATGCACTTGACATAGTCTACGAGTGTAGAAAATATGGGGGTGACAACGCCTGTTATTCACAAGCTATACCAGCTACACAATCCGATTTTCCCAACAGCTCATTCAATCGAAGCCAAAGTATCAATTTCAACCTAATTTTTAGACATGATTCCGACATCCTTTAAAAAAACGGAGAGCACACTTCCAATAGCCTATAGTGTCAGCTATAACATATTAAAATCTGGGAGAAAACGGTACAAGGATTAATGAGCTACTGCTCATTGAATGAAGTCATGTCAATTTTCATTTCGAAAAAAACTGGACTCCCATAGAGATAACATGTACAATGGTCAAATTTAGCATGATTAATCGATTTTTTACAGTGATGACGTCATCATTTTCAAAAACTGTACTTAAAACTTTGACAGACAATACTGTAAGCTACAAAATACAGAAATCTGGGTGAAAATTAGTAAAGAATAAATGAAACACATTCGAATATATGCAAATATTTGATGATGTCATTTTGAATTTTTTTTTTTATTTCATAGAGAAATTTGATACCTTTTAAAGGCAATAGGGATAGTCCAGTATTGGTGGAGGCGAGGATTGGCCGTTACACTTTTTGTCGTTATCTCACCCAAAACTGTTAGAAACCTGAAGTTAGGTCTCAACCAAAACTATACGATCCCTTTTAGCATCGATCACCCACAAAATTATATCTACAACTCATCAGCTTTCAGAATATGTAAAGAAAATGTGGGGTCACTGTTCATCCTGACAAGTTAAATCAGATTTAAAATTGACGAAGAATAATAAAAAACAAAGAATTCTTTCTTTCTTTTATTCTTTGTTTTTTATTCTTCGTTCTTTCCGCCGTATCCTGAGGTCACTGTATCTCAAAAGTCTTTTATTCAATGTACGTGCAATTTCATAAAGTCATGTCACAGAGTCGAGTCTAAACTATAGTACCTGGTCAATCAGCTCAGTCCTGCATGACATTATCTATGCCCCATTTTGTCTTTTTGAAGTCAAGTCAGATGATCAGTCATATCTCCGTAATTAATAGTCATTTCTGTACCAAATTTTGCACGCAGTATCTTCAAGTCATGTGCATCATTATAGTATTGCATTATAGTCAATAGTAGAAAGGCTATCATGACAGGCATGTATGCATGCGTCAAAATTAAAAAATGCTCCACATGACTTCAAAATCATTTGGCATATGTTTTGGCAATATACAGAGCAAAGATGACAAAAAAACCGTCGATTTTAAATCCGATTTAACTTGTCGGGATGAACGGTGACTCCACATTTTCTTTACATAGTATTCTGAAAGCTTATGAGTTGTAGATATAATTGTGTGGGTGATCGATGCTGGCAAAATGATTAAAGGTATCGTATAGTTTTGGTTGAGACCTAACTTCAGGTTTCTAACAGTTTTGGGTGAGATAACAACAAAAAGTTTAACGGCCAATCCTCGCCTCCACCAATACTGGACCATCCCTATTGCCTTTAAAAGGTATCAAATTTCTCTATGAAATAAAAAAAAAAAAAAAAATCACATTAGGTGATACGCCAAACTGGCGTATCACCTAATTGGAAAAGCTTTGCAAAATTTTCTGCAAGTATCGAGAGATGTGCAATTCTGAATACTTCAAGGGAGTGCATTGTACAAGATACATATCGTCGGTTGAGAATGATAAGGGCGTTTGCCACTAAACCCATAGTGTTCGAGACCACTTAACGCCCTTCTCATTCTCAACAGACGATATGAAGAGGCAACATAAATATGTTAATGATTTTCGATATTAAAATTTGTACCTTAAGGGTAGTGCAGCTATGACTGTGAGCACAACATGTTTCTTAAGTGATAATCTTTTAACAATATTTCGTGTACTTATTAGAATCTTACTCATACAAATCTTTTTAAGATGTTTATTTTCCGGTAGTTGTTCAGTGCCTGCAGGAAGCAGGCTTGTGTACTCAGTAACCACAGGCTCTTCAATGACAGTTTTTACATGGGTTGCTATTAGACACACATGGATTTTGGGGTCTGTACCCAAGTGACAGAGTGTCTACCTTGTCATCAAGCTGCCCACAAAATATTGTGGATAAATGTGCCAAGTATAAACAGTTAAAAACATCTTGTGAGTTTAATAGTGCTCAACCATGCAAGTGGTCACATGGATGGTAACTTAAAATCTTATTAAACAACTTTGAAGTCATTTCTGACATTTGTGATTTAGAAGTACAAGAAAAGTGATTGAGTCATTCCTATTGTATGTTCATGACACTGTTGTGACAAGGGCTATTTAAGTAGGGAAAAAATGATATGTGCACTTTCTTTTTAGAGATATTGATACCCCATAAATAGAGTTTAAAAATAATGAATAGATAGTCATAGTAATGATTGCTGATGCTTGTACCACAGAAGACAGCTGGCTGAGCAGGTGTTTCCTTCCCTCCACTTTTCTTCTTGTCTATCTTGCTTTCCTCCTCCTTGCATCATAAACTAACAAACAAACAAAAAGACCCTCACATTGCCATATTCTATACAAAAGCATTACAAGTCAAAATACATGCTCATAATGATGATCAGCTATTAAAGAAGAACATGAAGAAAATGAGCACTTGACATTGATTTTCTTGGCAGACGAAGTGTCAGACTTGGATGGGGGGAGGGGAGGCCTTTGCAAAAAAAGAAAAAAAAAGAGAAATATGCCCTATAAACATGTGCACATTCTTCAAGCTCTAATTTACAAGATGTGTGATATCTTGCAGCATGGGAACAGTGGCAAAATGTTGAGAAACTAGTCTCAATTAAAGATTCATTATTGCAAACATAATGTTTTAATATTAATTGTTACTTTTGGCCTTGAATAAAAACTGCAAGTTGTAAATTTGTCCGACATGATTATTCAACACTCAAAAATTAATTCATCAAGTAATTGAAAAAATGAAATCAGATGAATACATCCACAGAAAAAATATGAAGAGGTCATATTCTGCAGCAAACATGGCTATTGAGCGACACTGTAATCACATGCAGGTACTTAGGTTTAATCTGTTAGTAGCTCCATGATCACATGTATGCCAAACACGCTTCACATGTAGGTGACAGATGATAATGTTATTCACTGTATGTTTGTAGTTGATAGCAAATCAGCAGTACTGCATGATCATTGAAAGAGAGAGAGAGAGAGAAAGAGAAATTGCACAAAGTCTATGGAGGTACATGTTAGGGGAGAGAAAGTGGGAAGAGGTCTCTTCAGACATTAGGGCACTTTCACATTTTTGAAATTAGATTTCATTGATCAGGCTCATACTTCTTGTAAAATGTTTGGACATTTTTCAATAAATAAAGAAATGGGTATTTAGTTTATCAAATGTGAATGAATTTAAATTATGGTGTTTGTCACCTCTTGTTCTGTGTGTGAGTGTGTGTGTGTATGTGTGTGTGCATGCTTTCACTGTGTACAAAGCCTATGGAGGTTTGGTTTGTTTGGAGGAATGAATGCAGTAGAGATGCAGAATTATCCCCAGTGCCCCATGCATTGATTCCAAGCATGCTCCAGCTAGCTGCACAGATAGTACTAGCTGTATTGTACCTTTCACAGTCTCATCCATTCCTTACAGCTTCTTCTGCTCTTCAGTGGTGTGAGATGCTTGTGTCGCATGGCTGCATCAATATTCAGGATTCTGTTCGCCCTAGTGGAAAGTGCTCCTCTCCAACCAAGATTTTTGTGCATGTTTGATTCATTTATTTTTTTTTTAACTGCATAATTTATATACTCTTCACAGTCTTACCTCAGTTCTTCTATTTTCTATGCCTCGAAGAGGCTACTATACTACCATACCTGTAGTACCTGTAGGTTATCTATTGGGGGAAATACTTCAGTCTATTTTATGTTTCTAATCTTAAAGCTTCCTTGAAATTGCACTACCCAACCAAATGAGAACAGGTATGAACAGGAGATTTGCTGATTTGTTGTTGTTGTTGTTGTTGTTGTTGTTGTTGTTGTTGTTGTTGTTGTGGTAACTGTTGTAACTGGCAGTGCAAAGTACCGTAGCGTGTGTATTTCAACTTTCCCTTCCCTTTACAAGTGTTCTTGATCTTCAAAATGAACCATACAATTTATATGCTAGTATTGCTGAATTCATATGCATACACTGTACATGCATCAGTTTCCATACATTATACACAATTTTTGTATGTTCATACAACAATTGAATTACAGACCTACAATGTATCTCTTTTAACCATGTTTAGTAAAAGTTTTGAAAAAATTGTGTATAAACAAATCAATGACACTATTAGTTATAAAAAGAGATATATATTATGCTACATGTAGCTAGACCAGCCTTCCCACTCCATGGTATCCCACACTACTGGATCTTTAAATTCAGCTCTGATTTACGTTTTGCACATATTAGGGGGTTACTTTTATTCCATATGTTTTATGAGGTGTATTTTATTTCAGTTAACAAAGAAGTAAAGTATACCAATCATTATTTTAGAGTTCAAAATGAATCTTTAGATTGCTAAGAAAAGATAGTGGCAGTTAACCTTGATCATCAAAGGTACAAATGCACCTGTGGGATGGGCAAACATGACAGGCCATGATTGCCGTGAATACCATGTCTGATTTTTGAACTGACAAATAAAAAAGAAAAGAAAAAAAAACATTGCCACAGCAGTACCGGGGCTAATGAAAAGCCTAGTAAACCGTAATAGAACAGACAGTACATAATAGGCCATAACAAAACTTAGAAGAGGTTCGTACTGGGATGCAACGGAAAATATTGTGTAGTCTAACCCAACCAGATGCTGCGAGAATTGTGTCTCATAGCTACATGTTTACCAGAGCGAGGACTGGAGTGAACAAGACGATGATACGGAGGGGGAAAACAAGCTCTTCTAATGTATAAACGTCATCTACTCATGGCACACTATGTTTCAAGCAAACGGGGCTATCATGACTGCCAGGAACATGGTGTAAACGTAGCATGAAATAATCATAGCCTGTTCGAACTCTCGCTCTTGAACCTCCTTGGTCACAGCGTGGACCTACACAGTCACAGCGGACGGGTGCAATCAAATGGCTGTTTTCATTTTGACGTGACCTCGCTTTCCTCTTGAATGAACACGTTTCGCACAAAAACTGCTGGGAAAGTGTTGCAGCAAACCTGCTGTAATTTTACTATTAATTCATATTTTTTGATAATCCAAACAGTTATGAAAAGTATAAACCTCATTTTAACCTGCCATTATGTTACCTTGTTTAAATAGCAACGATAAGATATCCTAAAATGGAGCAGAACTTCACTTTCAAAACGGAAAATAATTGTCAGAAATCATTGCTAAAATTTCACATTTTGACTTCGTGAACAATAAAAAACTTACAAGTATGTTACTAAGAATGTATTTCTTTACGGAACTCTAAAATATCACATTTGAGAAGTCATGCATCCGGATATGTCTGGAAATAATCGAAAGAGGTGCACTTTCTACCTTCGTTCCGAGCATGAAATTTCATAGTCTTTCCCACACGGGAAGATAGGGTACAGTCCCACATACCCACATCTTTGTGGCGCTCACATCACCTGTACTATGATCATAACTCGTACCGGGAACTCGTAGTTGTATTGTTAGTGCAGTAAAATCTGCGTAAAGTCCGAATGATCCAATGTCATGAATTTACAAGTGGTATCATAGCTGGTAGATATTCACATTTTTGCTTCTTTCTTTAGGCCAGTTCTGATAAAGTAAGTGCTTGTTTATGAGGTGGCGAAGTCCTCAGTGGTACTCTGCTACTTATCAACACCCCGTGGCCCACTCTCTGTGTACTGTATAGTACTAGGCATCCACAGCAGCCACTTGCACTCGCATCGCACAGTAACAGTACGCATCAGGGAGCTCCCTGTATGCATCGACCAGTCAGCTCGCTGGATCAGTGCAGCATGGGAAAGACCATTCATTGCGCAACCGCAAATCAGTTTTTCTTAGAATATGACGTCATTCTCATTTGCTGCTCCCGCACAATTTGAGATTTCTGACAAAACACCTCATTTATTTTTCACTTGTAACTTCAAAAATACTGTAGGTCTTCGGCAAAGCGAACAGCACTCTGTTAACGTCCGCACATGTCTTATGAATATGTATGTTATGATTCATGAATATTTAGTGGTGTGACCTGATGTGTCTGGAAATAATCGGAGGGTAGTTTTCCGAGACAGCGAAACATGAAATGTTGAATAACTTTCGATAAAAAATACTTAATCGTTTCTCGTGATTTTTCGTATGTGGATAGAAATCATCATTTTACATCAATACTGAAAGTTTGAGCGATTTTGGTCAGTGTATAGCGGAGATATGAAAAGGTGAAATTTTGGTGAAAATGAGAACGCCCGTTCGCACTGCCTCGATGACGGTTGAAAATTCAAAACGTTTCATGGGTTTCGGGGGAGTTAATTATAGTCGTCCGCTGCAACTGTACAGACATTTGTCATTTTGTCATGCTGCATTTACACCATCTTCCCGGCAGCCATGGCGGGTCCATTTGCCTGAAACGTTATGTGCTGTGGGTAGATGAGACATTCTCTTGCTTTCCCCAAGCTTCATATTCTAGTCTTGTTCATTCCAGTCCTTGTCCCGGTGAACATATAGCTATCAGGTCACGATCATGATCACCATAAAACAAATTTCAGGAACAGAGCATTACTATGAAAATAATGATTGGTAAGCAGGTATTGTGCATAATATTCTACTTCAGACTTTTGTCATGTTCAAAGGTTGATGTGTAGGTTTTCATCATGAGAGCAATTCCTAGAAGAATGTTTGACATTGTCATTGTAAAGTGATTGAGCACTGCATGCATATTGTGCACCAGGGAACTACAATGTATTTCCCATACTGTAAATTTTCAATAATGACTGTCTATTGGCACTGACATAGGAAGCCACGAAAGTCAGAAGTGTCTTTTAATGCTAGACCAAAGTGTCAAGTCCAATGTGTTATGCCAGACATCTCTTTACATTGGACTGTGACTTATCTTTCATAATGTTTGCATTTTGAATTGTTTTGACTATTTGTTCTCTGATTTCTATGTTAGTTACGTTCACAAGAAGTTGCCAAACTTGAAGTTTAGGTCAAAAACTTAACTGCCGATGATTAGCTCTACTCGTGAATGCACATGCACTTCTAAACTTTATAGATACAACTTACGAGCGAATCTCGCTCGATTATTATACCTGGAAGTGCAGAGTCTTCGCTATGACCTTATGCTCATACAAAAATAGTGCGCAGTTCATGCTAACTCACAAGCTCGTTGATTATTGTGTCCACACGGAGTGAAACTGTGAGTGGGAACCCCCCTTGGCGTGTGGATAGAGCGTAAACCCTCAGATGGCCCATTATGACTTGAACTACCTAACTTCATATACACGTGTAGATAATCACCCCCGCCAAGGGAGGAGGTTATGTTTTCGTTACCCTTGGTTTGTTTGTTTGTTTGTTTGTTAGTTAGTTAGTTTGTCCGTGTGCAAAATAACTCAAAAATTAGTTTACGGATTTGGATGAAACTTGCAGGAAAGGTTTAGAATGATACGAGTAACAGATGATTAAATTTTGGTAGTGATCTGAGAATTTTGGGGGAATTTATGAAGGATTTTTAATATTTTGGCAGGTAGAGTCAATGAACTTGGGAGTTCAGGCTGCGCGTATTTGAGGTTTGCATGCGCGCACTAAAGTGTGTGCTCTAGTTTCTGATAGGGCGAGGCGCGCCGTGCAACTGAGGGTTTATGACGTAACAAAGGCTTCTACGTTGGGAAATCGGGCGACTTTCAGCACACAATGTTATAAGTACGTATGGGTGGAAATCACTGATATCTCTATGGAAGAACAAGATCAGTGGTGGAAGTGAGCTGCATGCTTGGCGTAGGTCAGCGCTCTCAGAGTGCTTCTCTAGTTATATGATGTGGTCTGGTGGTTTGCCTGATATTACTGTTCAATTCTCTCTTATGTCTTTTTGCAGAACTTTGGAACTCAGCAAAGGAGAAAACTAAATTGTGCTCTCCACATAGTCTGCCTACCTGGAAATACGCATCAGGGCAATGGAACATACTGTGGGTGGTGTGATGTGACAACGGACATGTACACTGGTAGGTGATGTTTATGAGGTTAACTGAGAGACTTTTTATTGCCCATAGTAAATAATCAAGTGTCATTTATACTCTGTTTTTGTCGAGCCCACCGGAGGTGCGGGGAGACTAAGGGATCGCCTGCGGCGTCTGTCCATAATGCTACAAAAACTTGGATAACTCTCTACTGAGGACTTAAAGGTAGATAGTCCCGGTAGTGTAGATGGCGCTGTTGATGATACTGCCGATCACCGTTAGCATTGATATGAAGATTACCGAAGTTGAGCTGTCATCAAGAGTAAAGTGCGTAGTTGTTGCTAAGTAACGTTGCCTTTGTTGTCTTCTCTGCGCATCACGCAGTCTGTAGTAATGCCAGGGTGCGTGCATATGTGCTTGTTATTATGACATCACAAAAGAAGTTTGCTAAAGCTGTCACCCCCCTCAGCCGAATCATCAGCCGAATCATGAGCCGAACTGTGATCGGACCACTGACTACAGTGAATCGGACTTCTTCGGACTCGGGGGAAAGTGGGCCAAAGCGTAAGTGCTAAAGAGGAGTCAATAGCGTAGGTCTCTATAGGAAACTTGCGTCGTGCGTACGCGTACGCAGTTGACTAAAACACCGGGACCATGCACCTTTAAATTTCAATCAAACTTGGAGGGAAGATAGGTTATACAAAGTTACACATTTAACCAAACATGAAGGCCACCTCAAGGTCAAAAGTCACAGGCAAGAGTCAATGATCTTTAGGGCCCAATGTTAAGTTTTTACGGCGCATTTCGATTATGGCTCATAACTTTTGATGTATATACATGTATTTGTTTGTTCATTTTCCATCTGAGCTACGTTAAGCTGGTCTTCCATGGGGTCCAGTTGGATGTGAGGTGGGACCACTTCACCGGGTTAACACCCTGCTCTTTGCGATGAATGAATGAAGCGGGATCTTTTACGTGCATGAGTTGTTTCTCTTTCATACACGGGACCTCCATTTACCTCCATATATATGTCTGTTTGTTACCAAACTTGGATGGTAGATGTCCCTTGGGAAGTTGAAGGTCACCACAAGGTCAAAGGTCACAGGGGTCAACAAACTTTTAGGGCCCAATGTTAAGTTTTTATGGCATGTTTTGATTATGGCTCATAACTTTTGATCCCTATGTCCGTTTGTGACCAAACTTGGATGGTAGAGAAGGTCATCACAAGTTCAAAGGTCACAGACAGGGGTCAATGAACTTTTAGGGCCCAATGTTAATTTTTTTATGGTGCGTTTCGATTATGGCTCATAACTTTTGATCCATATGTCCGTTTGTGACCAAACTTGGTAAATGTCCCTTGGGAAGTTGAAGGTCACCACAAGGTCAAAGGTCACAGGCGGGGTCAATGAACTTACTGGATTTAGAAAAACATTGATTACTTCTACGTGAATGGGCAAGACACAATTTGGCACTTGCCTTGTTTTAGCTCACCTGAGCTATTGTGATCGCTCTTTGTCCGTGCGTAAACTTTTCACATTTTCATCTTCTTCTTGAGAACCCCATAACCAATTTTCACCAAACTTGGCAGGTAGCATGCGTAGGAGGATGGGATCTCATACCCCTTTCATACCAGACGCTGAACAGTGGACGACGTCTGGAGGTCGTCCACTGTTCATCCTAGACCACTGGTGGTATGAAAGGGATACCAAAAAAAGACACCCGGAAGAACGGATGAACAGTGGACGAACAGTGGATAAACACTGGATGTCGTTTCGGTATGAAAGGTTTCGCCCACACGAACAGTGGATATCGACCGGAACTGGAAATCTTAGAACTCATAAGCGCGCTTTGTGTTACGTACGTTTAACGGGTAGGCCTACATACAATTCATTGTACAGTATGCATCCATGCAATGTGAATGCAGGTAATGACGTTAAAATCAGTGATGACGATATTGATAGTCTGTAATGAATAATTACGAAGTGTGATTTCAAAGACCTAATTAATATTTTTACTTGATTTTAAGGGCGTAATATATACTGCAGTAAAAAAGGAGAGACAATTTTAAAAGACAACGTGTGCCGAGCTCACCCGAGCGCCCTCTAGACTAGCCTCTTGCATGAAATGGTGCTCTACTCGCACCTCGTGTTTACTTTACGAATCACACCCCAGACGTCAGTCTAGAGTGCTCTCAGGTGACGTCTGGAGAAGTTTGGTATGAAAAGGGTACCAATTTGTTCAAATTAGGCGTGTCTTCATCAGCCCGAAGTTTCAAAACAGCGCGCTATCTTGCAGTTACCAAACTAGTCCGATGTCAAGATAGCGCGCTATTTGTGTAGTGAAGACGCAAATAGCGCGCTATTTGATCGGGAAAATTTCCCCCCAAATCTTGGTCTAGTTCCTGAGCTAGCGCGCTGGTTCGTGAAATAGCACGCTATTAGGGTGCGTCTCCATCAGCCCGAAATTTTCTCGATCCCTCCGCGTACTCTTCTGGTTAGCCAGCTGGCTATGGAAAGCGCATGTACAAGCTAATGACTGTGTACAGTACATACACGCACGGTGTATTCAAGGATCACATGTGTGTACCAGGCCTATACTGTTGTTGACATGTTTAAAACCAGGGAGGTGATACCTCTCACCTCCCTTTTATAACTCACTGCTGTGCATGCTGGCTGTGAGTGTTGTTTGTACTTCTTCTAATGGTCCACTCTACCTAAGCTGAAGATTCTTGCAGATTGTGTGTATTTTGGACTTGTTTAAGCATTGCAAATCGTTAATTTGATTTAAGATATCTCACTGGACAGAAGAAAGAGTAGCGTTGTTGATATCCCTTTGGAGAGAATATGCTGTACTGCTCACTTTCCTGGTTTTATTATCATACATACGGTGATACATACAGGAGATTTTGCGCGGGGAAATCCACTTTCGAACTGCGAGCAAAGCAGAGTAATGATGCAAAGTGCGCATGCGTCAATTTTCGGGCTAATTTCCCCAAGCGGGCTGTTCGAGCTGATGAAGACGCACATTCAATTGTATCGGGCTATTTTCCAAGACCGCAAAATTTCCCGCTAGTTTGAACTTCGGGCTTATGAAGACACGCCTATGGATACCATGCCCCACCTGGGGGGGGGGGGGGGGGGGCGCAGGGGGCCCAACCCCTCCCCCCCCCCCCCCCTTAAAAAAAAAGATCTTTCAAAATCTTGTCCACTAGAACCAAAAGTGATAGAGCTAAGTAAAAGGGAATGCATAGTTTTGGTTGAGCCCTAATTTCAGGTTTCTAACATTTTTTGGTGAGATAATGAGAAACCTCTTATGAAATGTGAAAGAGCATACAATTCCAAGAAGAATGCAACATTTATTTGATAAAAATTGGCTGTGAAATGGCTGAGATATCCAAAACAGAGCAATCCTAATAAAAGGTAAGACCCACTTTTTTCATGATCACTTTGTTTTACTTTGTTTTTTGATGCCTCAGCCATTCCAAAACCAATTTTCATAAAATAAACTTTGAATTCCTCTTAGAATGGTATGCTCTGAACCATATCATAAGGGGTTTCTTGATATCTCACAAAAAGTTAAAAGCCTAATCCTTACCTTCACCAATACTATACCAGCCCTTTAATACAATGAGTTAGTACATTGCTGTTTCCATCGCAAAGATACTGGCTACATATGTGCATTTTGATATCCTGTGACAGTGGCTTTTGAATAGTCATGAGTTGAAAAGAAACCATCGCTATACAACTTTTACATTAATGCATACTTTCGGAAACCATTTTGTTCGTAGCTTATATAACACGTGTGCTTCTGTGTTCCAGCTGTTGAATATCGTGATGAGATAATTCAATTTTACTATTCAGTTTTTTAATAACGCCCAATATTGTTCAGTCATGCAGTACACATTACAATGTATGGTGTCACTGATGATGAAAAAATTGGAGTAATTATATGAATGGTAGAGTAAATGTAAAATTTATGATATTTATTATAAATTGCAAATTGATAAAAACTTTAGGGATAATGGTAATGATTCTTTCAACCATGCAGCTAGGCATTCATTACAAAAGACCAACCTGGGTATAAAAAAAAGAAGTGAACTTTCATACCATGTAGGAAGGAAGTTGTGCCTGACAGGATATTCCGATAACTAGAAAGGACTTTCAATGCTGCATCTTATTTCATGGGGGGGCAGAGTAACTCCTCTATCCCTTCACTGCTGTCCTTACCTTGATGATCAGAACATATTAGTACAGAAGTAAAAATATGAAATGAGGTGATCTCTACTAGGATCATGGCTCATGATATAGAGAAAGTGCTCAGTAAACATGAAATCACATGAGCCTGTGAGACTATCATATCTTGCCCAAGAGTATTAAAAAAAGACATTATAGTGATACGTTCTGTTGGAAAATCAGCAATTCTTAGAGGTTCATATAATATCCAACTTATCTGGACTGGACTGACTTTATTGTGGACTTGTCACATACAAAGCTGATTTCAATGGATGAGGAAGGAAAGGTGTTCCTCATTCCTATGTGGCTATATCTTATGATGGTACTGCTAAAAATAGATTGGAACTCTATCTGTACAGCTCCAGTGTCTGTTAGCTGTGAACACTAGGTATGAATAGCTGACAGTAGGTACTATATTGCAGTTTAAAAAAAAAAAAAAAATATATATATATATATATATATATATAAATCAGACACTGCTCTAACCACCCTTTTATATATTAACTACTGGGCATCCCTCTAATCATATTTGCCACACACTTTTGCTGGAAATGCAAGGCACTACCCTCACCAAAGAAACTAGAGTGCCCTGTTTAAGGCACTACCAGTACATTGTACCTTCCTACATTTAGCACTAAACACTACTCCCCTCATAGAAACCCCAACTCCCCTATTACTGTAGAAAGCAGACTTACTGTAGATCATACCAGATACCACTCTCTGCAGAAACCAGAATTCCCCCTCTTAACTATAGATACCAGTCACCACTCCCATCTTAGAAACCAGACTCCTGTAGATACCAGGTACCACTCCTACCTTAGAAACCAGACTCCCCTCTTCCTGTAGATACCAGTCACCACTCCCATCTTAGAACCCAGACTCCTGTAGATACCAGGCACCACTCCTACCTTAGAAACCAGACTCCCCTCTTCCTGTAGATACCAGTCACCACTCCCATCTTAGAAACTAGACTCCTGTAGATACCAGGCACCACTCCTACCTGAGAAACCAGACTCCCTCTTCCTGTAGATACCAGTCACCACTCCCATCTTAGAAACTAGACTCCTGTAGATACCAGGCACCACTCCTGTCTTAGAAACCAGACTCCCCCCCCCCCTTCCTGTAGATACCAGTTACCGCTCCTACCTTACAAACCAGACACCCCTCTTACTAACTGCATTTACACATACTAACAGCGCGATTTTTAAAATCGCGATATTTTGGTTCCACCGTTTACACTTAGGCAAAAGTACGTGAAGTTTGAGCCTCACGAAACATCGCGATTTTTTGGTCGGTAGTGCGCATGTGTAATGTACCTCTTTTCAACGTGGTAGACGAGTGGAAGCGCGGGCTATTCATATTCACTGCAGTGCAGTCTGTTTTGCTCACAGCTAGTAGGGAGGTGAGAGGAAACCTCCCTGCAGCTAGCTAGCTGGTTGGAACATTGAGCCAGGGCTTTTTTATCAGTCCAATACACACATAAATTTGTGTTTCTCGAGAGTGTAAACTTACGGCAAAACGATATAGCTAATTGCTATATTAGATCTCATTCGTAGCAGGTATGTAAAACTTCAGCTTAGTATGGGAAAGTTGATGAAAGTAGTATTCAGGAGGATCATGAAATTTCGCCGATATGACGAAAGTGAGAAGCATAGGCTCGTTTTTTAGGACTGATATTTCATCAGGCGACAGCAAGAACTCACCATGTTTTACCGACACTTGTTACATATTCCTGTATTCTACAAACTCAACCTATACCGAGAGCAGTGCAGCCGTCAGATGGTAAAACGGTCTATCTCGAAACTTGCTGTTCTGAGAAAAATGACTTTAAAGTTTAGAGGTTTGAGCTTTTTTAGGAGATGGGTATAATGCATTTTTAGCAATGGGACAAGAAGAAGCATATTAAACACTGATAACTGAAGAATTTTGTGCTTATTTGGGGTTTTAATTGTAACATAAATGAGATTTTTGTGCAGATAGACTGTTTAACCACAGCACATGTATACACTCCCGCTACACATCATAAGATGGTAAAATGGTCTATCTTCTAGATAGACCACAAACACTATGTAAACTGGTCTAACTCGAAGATAGACCATTTTACCATCTGACAGCGATGATTTAAAAAATCTCAGTTAAGAAGGTTATATGGTTTATGTAAAAGATTGCTCGTTTTACCTCCAAACGATATTACCGACAATGGGCTAACTCAAAGATAGACTGTTTTACCATCAAATCTGAAGGAAAAATACAAAAAAGTACCAAGATAGTGGAAATTATCTCTAAAACAAGACATGATGGGATTTTCTCGATAGCACCATTGGAAAGAGCACCCTCACATGTCCCGGAAAGTGAATTTACCTCAAAAAGTCAAATTTTCGAGTTGGACCGTTTTATCATCTGACGGCCGAGTGTGGGCACTCCAAAATCAAGACATTTCTGGGAGAACATTATTTTGTTAAGTCGTTATGGGGTGATGATACGTGGTTGGAAAACTTCAGGTTTGTTACTAGTTTTCAAATACAATATAGTTTCATCGGGGAGGTGAGAGAACACGAGCTGAGGATCAGCCATTTACCTGTACAGCTTGTACCCTGTACTCTGGCCAGTGGCCGACGTACTCTCTACACGTTCCAAAGAGGGATCGGGAGCGCGTGTAAACTCCCGGTGCAGTCCGAGACCGAAGGTCACGTGATGAAAGATCGCAGTATTTCTGCGGCTTGGGTTTACACTCGCCAAACTTTGCCTCAAACATCGCGATGTTTCAAAAAAATCACACTCTGGCTGGCGATTTTTCTGGCGATGTTTCAAGGGCGTTTGGGTGTAGTTGCTTAGCAACTTGCACCCAAATGTCGCGATTTTAGAAAAATCATGATTTTTCCAAGCAAGTGTAAATGGGCCTACTGTAGATACCAGGCACCACTCTCTCTCTCCATAGAAACCAGAATTCCCCTCTTACTGTGGATACCAGCCACTGTCATGCGCACAAGGTACTTCTCTTCCTTACACCAGGCAACCCTCATACATAAGCACCAGGCACCACCCTCACTGTAATCACTAGGCATTAGGCACTACTATTTACCCTTTTTACCTCACCTGAGCCAAAAGCTCAAATGAGCTAATGCGATCGCTCTTCGTCCGGCGTCCGTCATCCATTGTCGGTAGTCCATCATTCATAAACTTTTTACATTTTCATCTTCTTCATGAAAAGCCCATGACCGATTTTCACCAAACTTGGCAGGTAGCATCCATAGGGGGATAGGATCTTGATTTGTTCAAATGGGCACCATGCTTCCCTTGGGGGCCGGCCCCTGGGGACCCAAACATTCAAAAATATTCTCTAGAATCAGAAGTACAGGTACACATAATAGAGTTTTAAGTCCTTTTTTTTTTTCAAACTGCAGAGTCAAACTCTCTACATACAGTGTACTTGGCAGGTATTTTCACCAGTGTGATGGAATATGTGCAAATGGACACCATGCCCCCAGCTCTCAGAGCTGCCCCCCCCCCCCCCACCCCAGTTTCCAATGTTCTCAGGTAAGAGTCTGCAAGAATGCATGGAAGGTGAA
>CM067064.1:2692500-2940000 GCA_033980235.1 Diadema setosum
GTTTTTCTCGCTGAACTTGCGGAATCCCAAAATATGGTCTCATGACGGGTGCACGTGGCGAGTTCGCAGACCGTCCTACGAGTCTCAGTCCGTCAGCTCGAAACTAGGCAATTGAATAAGCCCAATATTTGAAGTCCGACACGCGACAAACAAGGCCCACGAGTTCGAGGCTAACAACGTGAGTAAGGTCCACGAGTTCGACACTATACGCAAAAAGGATCCACGAGACCGACACATTAACCGTGATGTAATGCCGGTGTCGTGCCTCTTTAGCAAATAGTATCCAACTTATTTGCCTATATACTGTCGGACTAATGTGTCTTATATTTGCCCAGTGTTGAGGTCATGGGCTGTATGACTCGTGTATCTTTTTTCCAATGTCGAACTCGTGAGCCGTATGTCTCGTGGGTGTCGGTCTCTTGAGATGACCCCTTTGCAAAAACGATGAGTGCTTATAATCAAATGGGAAAATTATTGACAAAAAATGCAATTCGATGGTGACGATAAGACCTAAAGTATTCATTTTTATCTTTTGACGCGCTCTTTACTTTGACTATATATACTCTAGCTGACCTCCCACAGCGTTGAGACGAAAACAGGAAAGATTTTATTATCAAATTGCTGCAACCAGGACTTTGATTAGTGTACCTCTCAAAGCAGCAAGGAGCGAATTTTAATTCTTTATCCGCAATGAAAACAAACAAACAAACTTAATGTGACAAATGAATCTCAGTGGTACAGGAAAATGATACATGCAAGATGTTTGCCAACTGATAATTCCCCCTCAAACAAACAAACAAACAAACAAACAAACAGTTTATCTCACCATTTGTAGAACGTTTGACTGTGTCCGCCCTCGTCTTTGGAGCCGTCCCTGTCCCGATGGTAGTCGAGAACAGTAGGGCCAGGGCAAGGATAAATAGGGGATTCACGAACAGAAGCATGTCTTTGCTCTCGATATCATGCACAGATTCTTTATTAGCACCGCTGTGTCCTCCCTTCAAAAGTCTCGCCATGCAATCACGGAAGGGTGATTACGAGAAAGCATTTATGACTGAAAAGATCCATTCTCTGATGCCTATACAGTAAGTAACGAAAGTAACCCTTAACAACCTGTAAGCTTGTTCTGCATTCTAAAATTTCGAGGATGTACACCGAATTGAGAGAACAGCTGACAGAAACGTGTCCCCGTTTTTAAAGGAATGCAGGAGTTTTGTAGTATTCAAACAAAATGAATGTTTCGTTCGGTGGTTTTACATTCATCAACTGTTGCTATTGAAGGGCAAGATTTAACAAGCTTATTGGGTGCCAAGAAAAATGTTTTGCTCTCAGCATGTAGCACATACAATTATTGTAGTAGATTACGTAAGCCCTTTATTGTCAGATGAGGTTATAAGGTTCATTTAGCGAAAGTTATCCCATCAAGATTCAGTGTATCATGGAAACCTCGATCCCTATGTATAGACTCGCCCAAACTTTTGTGCACACCCTTCTAACAAAGGTTGTTCCTGGCAACCAGGAAAATTGCCTGATATACCGTCAACTAATTCTGGAAACTTCCACCATAGCATGCACCTCAGTAAAAAAGAAAAAAAAAATCCTTGAATACAAACGCATGAAATGAATTCATGATGTGAGAGATCGCATAAAGAGTTTAAACCATGAATAAAGATATATTAACTTTTGTTATTTGTGATTTCTGAGATCAAATCTGCTGAAAAAAAAACTAATGAAATGATTACAATACATGATTGTGATGACATTAATAATATCTTCAAAAATATTCTTTGTTATGTAAGAAGTGCATTATCATTGAAAAGGTATTATTTTTCTCCGTTTTGATGATGGCCTTACATAATTATGTGAGAATTGTATCATCTGGTTTTGCATTCAAACTTGTCAAACATTTTAGAATATCTGTGCTCTCACAAAGCAAAAATGGGTCGCAATCAAATAAATGTTTGTTTTTGTTTGTTTTATTTTATTTTATTCATAGAAGTCACCATGTAAATGTCGTTTTCACTTTAATGTACCACCTACGATTGGTAGCTTGTGCGAATGTACAAGCGTCACGATTGATATGGGGAACTATCTCGTACAATTCAAACGTCTAGTTTACTGAAATTAAAGTAATGGTCATATAGAGTCAGTAACAGGGACATAGATATTGCAACGGAGGCAAGTAACCACAAATCTATCTTTGATCAACCTTTCACGCAGTTTTCAGATACTAAGGGGCTAACTCTCTCGTTTGCCTGTCTCGTTGCCAAATTTATGGAATTATTTTCCCGTATCATTTAAGGACATGCAATTGCATAATTATATTGGACTTTACTTTGCACGCATATATATTCGCTATGTCGGGTACATATACACTTCCGAGTTGTAAGCCTAAGGGAAAACTTTTGTGTTAATATTAGATGAATGTATGAGATATAAATTACTGATAATTAACCTTTGCAAATTCATGGAAATCTTTCCCTTAGAAGCTAACGGATTATATTAATTCATACCTACTATCTATTCATCGATAATCATATCAAAATCACGCTGGCATAAATTAGATATTCCCATCGACTTTGAAATTGAATGCAATCGTGAACAGAGCCAACAATTTAGTCGCTTTCAGTATACGAGTGAAGTGCTGGTTCCCATATAATGCACACACAGTGAAATGGAACAGAAACGTCGTGGAAGACAGGGAGAATAGCGCCATCTGTAACAAGTTGTGTCGAGCGCTGTAAGTCTGTTGCATAAATTATATGGTTTCCAGGGGGGGGGGGGGAGGGGGCACACAAACACAAACACACACACACACACACAAACTGTTTGCTGTCATCCGCCCCCCCCCCCCCCAAAAAAAAAAAAAAAAAAAAATAACCAACACGCACATCATCACGTTCGGGGTACCATATCACCTCGATATTCTTCCCATCATTTTTTTTTTTTTTTTTTTTTGGGGGGGGGAACTTTTTAATTAAGGGCATTTATACTCCTCCCCCCCCCCCCCCCTCCTTCCCGGTCAGGAGTCCCCCTTCTCCCTCATGAAGAAGCGAAAGCGCTGGACAACTTGACACGCAGTTTCCTCATGTGGTTCGGCGTCATCCCACGAGCCCGACACTCACGAGTTCGTCATTGAAATAAGGTCCACGATTGACAGCCCACGAGTGATTCAGCCCATGAGTTCGACACTAGATAAAAACAGCCCACAAGTTCGAACTTACGCACCGGGCCTAATGTGTCAGTCTCGTGGGCCTTGTTTGCTTTGTGTCGACTGTATGACTCGAAGGCTGTATAACTCGTAGGCTGTATGACTCGTGGGTTTTGGTCTCGTGACTAGCACCCCGTGATTCACCGTCCTGGGGTACGTACCTATACATTTATAAATCAAACATAAAAAGAGAGAGATGAAAATAGAGAGAAAATACGACGAAAAGAACAATTAACATAAACAAAAAGATCTATAGAGATTTAGCATGAACATAACGATAGATTTGTTGTTAAAATCTGGAGCCCATTGAATAAAAGTTACTATTATGGTAACTTTACCATCCAATGGTAACTTCCATGGAATTCTTGATTTTGATTGGCTGTTGAGTATTGTTGCCATGGTAGTTACCATTGGATGGCAAAGTTATCATAATTGTAAATTTTATGCAACGGGCCCCTGATCCGTTTAACCCTTTCAATGCACCTTCCCCGCATTTGGGGGGGGGGGGGGGGGTCCTGAACTATAAGATTGTGTACTTACAGAAAAACTCCGCAAAAAAAGGAAGAAAAAGAGTAAACAAATCAAAACAAAAATATTCACGAAAGTTTACACGAGTATAACGATAGAATTATTGTGTGTTGAAATCTTAACTGTTTAACCTTTTAAATGCATCCACCCCCCCCCCCCGTGGTTATACAATCATACAAAGAGAAAGGCCGCGCAAAAAAAGTAAACAAGCAAACAAACAAACAAACTACAACAACCAAACAAAACAAAACAAAAAGATCAATGGGAGTTGTCATTAACTTTAAGGATATATACCTTGTAGTTTTGTTTCTATAAAATTTAATCTGTTTTACCCTTTGTGTACCGGGGTCTTTGGACAGTGTGTACAACGCTATATAGGCTTTTCCGTGCCAACCGGCACTCAAAGCACATGAAGGGTTTAGTGAACCATTTCCACCGCTCTGATTACATCACTAAAAATGAAAACGATGTGATAAATACTAATCTGCAATACGCTGGATTCTGTCATTATACATTGGTTCGAATTCACTCGGACACGTACAATCATAAATCGCCGAAAAAAAAAGAAAATATTCCGTAGGCCCTTCCTGCATTAATCAAGCCATATGTGTACCTTACAACCTCTGAAAATGAAGTTGCTACCATGTCCCTCTGCGTGGAAAGGGAGTATTGTATAAACAAAATGGGGGTAACGAAGGATTTATGAACCCATGCATAACATTATAATTATGATGCCATTTTGTTTTCATCAAAATGTTCATGATCACTGATGCTTTTCAATGACGGAGGAGAAGAACGAAGGAGTGGTAAACAAGAAGAAGAAAAAGAAAAAGAAATCCCGGGATGTGGAATGTGATATCATTATCTTACACTGGTGTAAATCATTCAGTTCGAACATGCTCTCTTTTGTGCTTAAGTATACCGTGACAGAAGCCTGCACATTACACAGTCTTGTGGCAGTATAATAGACATGTCTTTACAATCCAGTTTTCATCATGACAAAGTGCAGAACAGTGGCTCATTCGACAGACGAAATCTAAATGTATCGAACTGCTATGGTCTAGACTATACTACTGAGAAGAACTGTCAGAAACCCTACAAAAATCGGCATGGACTTTATGGAATGTGTTATTCTTCTTAATGACCACAAACTTTAATAAGAACAAGAACAAGGGCAACCACAAAATCCCATAAACTTGCGTGCAGCTATAGATCGCATTAAACCATGAGAACACAAATCCACACAGGGTGGGCTTTCGCTCTATTCATTGAAACAGGTGTTTACACAAAACAATCAATAAAGCTTTTGTGTAACACCAAGTCACTGGTACAATGGCTTTTCGCCGAGATTGTAACTCGCTATATAGGCTAGAATCGATTGCTGGCATATCGTCGTGGCATCAGTCAGTTATGGGGTTTGGGCGTTCTATCATTAATCAGAATAATAATTATCATTGATGTTTCTCTTTCCTAAAATAAGATGCTCTCAATAATACGCACTAGTTATGATCTTGCAACAACAACAAAAACAACATCAACACGAGCAAGGAAGGATATGGCATATGGCACCACAATTCTTTCCTCACCTACTATTGGATCCGTATATTACATCACCCAATAAAGGTGCTGTGGACCGATCCTTAAAATGTTTTAATATCAAGAAGAAATCACAAATGAATGAGAAAGAAAACATAAATAAAGTAGAACATAATTATAAACAGCAAGTTTCAATTTTCCAGGTGATGTCCTGAAATAACACATATTTCAATAAATTATTACATAAATTACTTTAAATCGGCATTTTTAAAGTTCTTGATTGCTTGATCTGATCATAAGGGATCTAAACAGTTCCTTATGAGAACCTATAGTGGCCTGTGTATTAAGTCTATGGGAATGTCAGAATTCAGTATGAAACTTTTCTGTCCCAAGCACGACTCACAATAAGCTCCGCTGTAAAACTGATCTCCTTGACTTTCCTCCTTATAGGTCTTAAGTCAAATATTTTGGGACAAGCTATCCATTTTCCACTCTTCTGAGGAGTATAGGTTCGTTCTGTATCTTTGTTACTCGCATCCACTTTTAGCTAGACGGGTCATGATTACAGATGAATAAACGGAATAGATAGATAGATAGATAGATAGATGGATAGATAAAGAGCTGACACTATACAAGCGAATATCCAGCAGCTATATCACTATAAAAAGATTTTGAAATAAAACCCCAATCTTGGAATGCATGAATTACAACTTGCTATATGGATAGCTCACATTACCTTAATGTTAAATCCGACGTTTATAAGTACAATAAAATATGTTAAATCATAAATGCACTTTCTTAAGGAACAATAGTGATGTCCGATTACAGATGGTCGTTTATTCACTTCAATTCCTGAGCTATTAATTCTTTTCTAAAAATGAAAAACGAAACTCAGCCGATGAGTTATAGATGCATCTTCAAAAATGGAGAGGGTGTGTGTGTGTGTGTGTGTTTACATGGGGTCAAGAAGGCGGAACAATGAAATTTCCCACACTATGAAATCGCACACATTAATGTCGTTACTACCAAAATTGAATGTGTTATCATTATTATTATGATACATTACCAATAAGTAGGGCCTATACTGTTTACATAGAGAGACTCGATCGGCATGGGAGAGAACATTGTAATCACGCAAATAGCATGAAGAGAATCACTGATGTGGAAATCCTTTCAGATAGCACTATAGAATCACATTAATTGGACATGATAGAGCGTTCAGGTCATTTCATTTGCATTTTGAGTTTCATCAATTCTGCAAGATCAACAAACATGAAGAATATTGGATGTTGGATATGGTCACGCAACTGTAAATAATAATTAAAAACACACACACACACACAAAGAAGGTATAATGTCGATAATAATCAATTCCACAGTAAGGCAATAAGAATCAACTGGAAACAGTACGACTCCTTTAGTAAGAACCCGACCTTAACAATGCAAACGTCACGTTACAGGGGGAAAAAACCATCTCAACCATAACACCAAAACCCTGACGTAAGCCAATGCTTGCAAAGAAATGTAAATTATGGTTCCTCGTTTTTTCATAATTGCCACCCGCCCTCTCTTCTTCGGCGTTCACCACAACGCGGCAGCGGCGCCTGGCGACAGAGCGCACACGTAAGGATCGGACCAGGAGGGAAAAACAAGGCGAGTATACTCCACTCAGTGCATGCTCGCTACCTACCTGGGTACACTGGTGTTATATTACTGGTGGTGCGGTATGCATGCATTTTGGAAGGGTTCGCATTGAATTAGCGACGATCGTGTCGCATATTCTCTACGTGGATGCTGTTATCACACTGTGGATGTCGTGTCATGCCGAGGATGGGTCCGAAATACGAGTGCATTGCTCGTGAATTTGTTCCGGGTTTATGCTAGTTCCATTGATTTCATGCACTTGTCTCCGTCATGACTTAGCAAAGGCCGGATTTCTTTTGTAGAATTTACACGATTCGACAATCAAGATTAGTTCTGGTTTCTTCTCGCAGCTGGGTCGCTAGGAGCCGGTAAGGGGGATGCCTGCCGTCATCTACCAAGACTCGGCGCACCCCATGAACACCGAAATGTGCGCACTTCGCGACAACCTATCTTGGGGGTTCTGTACCTGAAGCAAAATTAAGAGCGTGAGATTGTTATTGGCAGCCGTATTTGACGGATTTTACGAGGTAACGGCCTGAAACTGAGATCATATTATATGTTTTGTGTCTCGTTGAGTGATCTTACCGGTTTATTCTATTTGGAAAGACTCGAACAAACTCTAGAGCTAGTGAGGCGTGGATAATATTCTGTAGGATAATATCGGTGAATCCTTGGAGGTGGAGGATCGTTGCGCACCGCGTACAGACACTTTTGTACGGGTTCCTCGTATCTCGCCGGATGCTCCGGCTGGAAGACCGTGAGACCGCAAAACTTGCCCACAGACAAATTTAATGAGCAACGAATGTATCTTGTTAAACCGTCAATTTTCCGATCTGGGTTAAAAATCTGAGATTTTTCTTGCACTAGCCGCTGAGTTACATCCCGCCAAGAAAGTTCCAGAGTTACAGCCAAAGCCAGTAATGCAGTATGTTGTACTAGTGCATTTAATAGTTTCATATTCATGTAGGCGATCAAGTGGAGTTCAATAAATGGTAATGTATGAGCTGCTGGAAATTGACAGATATTGTGGGACTGTGATGAGCTGATAGTGATTCAGTGAAGCACACAAAAAGTGGTTGGTAACCTAGGCAACGCTTGTCTCGGTGTCTAGCTCAGAACCCAGTCCGTCTCGACACCTCCCACCAAAATGAGTGAAGAATCGAGAGGAAACGTGCGGATTCGCACCCCACCGGAGGAGCAGATTCTGGAGCGCACTGGCAGTAAGAAGGGATCGCAGGGATTACGGGACCAGGAGTCAGGGTCACCCAAGACTGATCGAGATGGAGTGACCAGCAGTGATGCGGAAGTGGATGGAGAGGAAAGTCTGTTTCCATTCCTGCACGATAAGGTCTTTTACTGCTGTAAACAGACGACTCTCCCACGACTGTGGTGTATACAACTGATCTGCTGGCCATATCCTTTACAGCATTCCTCAAAATTTGATTCATGTGATATGTAGATTTTATGTTCTTATTGGCTTACATTGTGTTATGTAATGTTTGCGTGTATGTATGTGTGTATGGTACTATGCAAATTCACACTATTTTGTGTGAGATATGTTTTAGATAGAGGTTTAGTTGGATAGATTGTGGAAAGATATAAATTAAAAAAAAAATCCTACAGACATTTTCTCTTGATTCATGCAGAAGTGACCTACTGAATGCCATCTAGATAGCTTTTGAGTCTCATAAACAGCACACAACTTTTTTTTTTCTTTCTGAGATTGATCTACAGATGCTACATGTATGCCCCAAGTAGTGGCTTATATAATACCTGTAAAGTGTCTGGGCTCTTTATACATTTCAAGTCTTTTGTCTGGGTCAGTCAGATTAATCTGGATGTATTAGAGCAACATTGATGACTGTACACACAAGACTGGCAGACTCAACAAATAAAAGTTTTATTCAGTATTAGGGATTGGACAGAGACTTTCTGTTTGTCACAGAAGGATAGTTCAGCCTAAACTGAAGATGTCAGACAATATGTCCCCCCCCAAAAAAAAAAAGAAAAAAGAAAAAAAGAAACAGATTGTTTCCTTTTCCCTTGCACAAATATCTACAACATGATGTAGTTAGCCATTGACAAGTTCAAAGTCATTGTTTGGTTGGTTTTTTTTGTTTTGTTACTTTATCTGTTTTGTTTTGTTTAGTTTATATTGTTGATTTCTTGTTTATAGTGTTGAAATTGTTAAGTGCTTTGAGTGTGTACAGAAAAGGGACAATATAAATATTGGTTACTATCATTATTATTATTATTATTATTATCATCATAACTGCTGCTGCTACTATTATTATTATCATCATTATTAATGATATGGAATGAATTTGAATGTCTTGTTAGGAGCCATGCTTTTTCCTTGAGAGTTGAATAGTCCTACTCACAAACTGATAGCCCTTGTTCCATGAGGGATTAATTTCAGCTGTAGGCACTTCACTGCACTCCTTTTTTTTTAAAGTCTGGTTTTCTTCTTTTTCTCATGTGGAATCGCTAGAACCTTCAGCCAGCGATGTTTGTGGGTGTGGTGGTACACATACTGGTCATGTGACATTGGCTCCTTCCCTATGTGCCTCCACATTGTTTCCTTTCCGTCAGTAGGGTGTAAGAAGACCAGGGTTATGGTCAGAAGGGGTATGCGCCAAACTGTTTATGGACCATCATTGGAATGCAAAGATCTGTCACAGAGTGAGGATCGAGGGCTTCACTTGGCACCTGTCTTACTGTAGCCGTGAAATTAATCCGATTCCTAGGGGCCTAAAGAGTACCCTTTGCCAGACCTGGTACAATGCTGTGCTGTAGCTCATTGCTACAATATAATGCAGCACAGGCTACCAACACAGATCCTTGTATGCAGTTGTTAAATACAATCAGCTTTTTTCTCCAATCTTTATTTTATCTATTTTTTTAAATTGTCAGGGAGGGATATGGGCTACAGAATATAAAGTCTTGGTGCTTGCAATTTAAAATGCACCTGGACAAAATTATTCTGTTACCATTTCATTTTTGTATAGATATTTTCAGCAAAGAAACACTTTTGTATTATGGTATCAATTTAGGTACAACAGATGATTGATCAAAAATACTACAGATCTGACAACTTTCAGTTGTGGTGCCTGTATTTTCTGTGTAAGATTGATACTACATATTTAATCATATATAAATTCTCTCTCTTTTTTTTTTATCTTCTGGAGGCGTGAAGAAGTGTCACATACAGTAGGCCTTCTTTGTGGTATGATTATGTCAGTGCTGCACACTGGCACTGGTCCGACAGTCCCTGACCCGTAAAATTCACTGTTGGACCAGGAACTTTTTTATGAATGGACCAGTAAAAAAATGGAAAAACTGGGTACCTACTGATCTGACAGACAGGTCAAACCAGTAGAAAAATTGGGTTAGTGTGCAGCCCTGGATGTAGAAAAAAAATTCCTTTTCACCGCTCTTTTCAATTCAGAATATCTTGCTGTAGTTTCTCTGCATCCATTATGAACAGTATTGAAAAGTGATGACAATGGCATGTATACCCCCCAGGATAGAACATGTTGCTTTAAGATGCATTTTATCTAGTGCCCTGATGAATTATGAATTGTGTAACAAGATGAAATAGGACCAACCTGTCCTGTTTACAACCAGATCTGCTGGTATACAATGAATGTATGATACCCATTCCATGGTAACCTAGAATACATGTACCCCAGGAGGGGTCGAGGGTACTCACTGCCTCTTGTCTTGATTTACAGTGCATAGTGTGTACAATGCAGTCAAACACGTCGTAATTGTACTTGCTGACAACAATTGCAAGGCAACCATGGCTGAATGAGCTTTAAAAAGACCATGATTTTTGTCAAAGATGGAGACTTTATATGGCACTGTACAGTAGACAATGGGCTGTGTAGTTTGAGAGCATTTTGATTTTTGGTGTGCCACACGTTGAGTGAGAATGACAATCTTTCTACAAGTGCCTACAGCTGTGATAAAGAAAAAAAAATCAATGTTTAATTACATAGTTCTCTTTCATTTGCTATTTGTGGAAAGGGGAATCTATATTTGGGATGAAGTGGATTTGAAGGGATGGGAATGATAGAAACACTTGATGTAAATAATGGCATTTGATATCCAGACATATTTACAGAGAGATTCTTATTAGTGTACATTACAATTTGTACATTTTTGATCTCATATTACCCTGTTAAATAACCAGAGATTGAGGTTTAAAATTTATATTTTGTAAATAAAAAGATAAACTTGCTTTTTCAATGCATTTTTTTTTAAATGAAATCAAAATTTTCATGCTGTCAAAGTATTCTGATTACATCTCACACTAAATGTAAATTGGAAAGCAGTATAATACTCAGTTTACCAGAGGGCTAAAATCTAGTTTGATGTATGGAATAATCCCTTATGCAGCTTACACAAGAATCTGCAATATACTTGGCTGAACTAAGTGTATAGTGCTGTTGTCCTGTGGTAGAGAGTGAAATGCTCATTTTCATTCAATCAGTCAGACAACCAATTAACTGTAACTGGGCCATCATGTCTTAAAGCCATCAACATTGTATGGGAACAGGTCACTGCCGGTACTGACAGTGGAAATTTATTGTGTATGGGGAGCTAATATCTGGCATAGCACAGCAAAGAGATGAAACACATGCAATTTCATTAAAGTAGAGGCATTTTGACTCATCCATGAAAGGATAATTGATTTCAAAGAAAGATTATGAACTTTTTGAATTGTATACAGTTTAATAATCGGCTGGTGCCTTCCACCTATAGGGTTATGAGAGATTTTTTTGTTTGATCAGCCCCATTGTACAGGCCATGTATTGATCCATTCTTGTGGCGGTGTGAAAATTGCGTACTGCATAAATGTGACTTCAGTCCCAAATGATTCCAGATGAGATTGACAGACAATTCCATATAAAAAATTCTTTATTTTCAGACCTGAAATTATTCTTTCTTGAATAGTGGACCTGCTGTACAATACTTCATAGTCTCATAGTCGTGGTAAATACATCATTTAGCCAAAATTTCAGTCACAACAAGTCTTTTCCAACAATTTTGATTTGACAAGGGGTTTTAAGGTAGTAATAACTTTCCAGGCAGAAAGTGGAACATAAGTAGGA
The DNA here is from genome assembly GCA_033980235.1 of Diadema setosum. Classification (NCBI taxonomy): domain Eukaryota; kingdom Metazoa; phylum Echinodermata; class Echinoidea; order Diadematoida; family Diadematidae; genus Diadema; species Diadema setosum. Next base: position 2,704,537 of record CM067064.1, read on the forward strand.
GAGCTGTGTACATTTTAGGCAAGAAGTGTCACAGTGGAATCTGATTGTCGCATTTCAACAAGCATCAGTCCTGCATCTCGAATGCATTTCAAGCTGCCTACATACATATGTTGTTTGATCAAGCTTGCCGGTGACAGCTAGCAGAGAGATGATGGGTGGACAGATGGCTTTCCCTGTCGTCATCCTTGGTATGGCGATTGGAGCTGACTGAGAGGAAGCGGAGGGCAGGAGCATGATGGGAACTCCATTGTCTCCGCCAATTAACCCCCTCCCTACCAACTTGTCTGGAGGACATTTTATTGCTAATTATGATGACCTAGATGGGGCCCCCTTTGCAAGGCAGTGTATTGGCTCTGCTGGTGTATGAATGGTGGTGTTCATAGATTGTGAAAGCATGAATATGAGCAGGTACCAGTCAATTTGTATATGTTGTAAATACAAGGTTCTTATTCATGGGCCCTTGTGAATAGAAGAATGGTGAAGTACTTACATGTACAATGTATCTGTCGGATAGAATTTAATTGTGCCCATAAAAATGACATTTCACCTACTTCAAGACATCTTTGTAGTTATGAATGTCTTCATAATGCATCCTGATACTCTACAATGACTAGCTAACCAGATGAATTTTCATAGATAATGTGTTCTGCGTAAAAGGTAATATAGCTCTTATTGGCCGACAGACGCAGTACCTCTAACCTAGATGATGACCGCATTGTCATGCATTTGAATGGATATTAGATTAATATACATTATCAAAGTGATCATTTATGAAAAGTGTTTGCCACTTGGCCATGTAATTCTGCCCCAAGTGTTGACTAGTTAGATGGCATGGTTAGTCTTACATTTCATATTTTGACACACAATATAAGTGACACTAAATACACTTTGTGATATCTAAAATGTTCGTAAAGATACCAGCTGCTACATGTACTAATATACAGAATATGGCTGAAATACCGTGCAGTGATACCATGATACCATGTAGGAATCAATTAACAGCAGCATGATATATGATACAATGTACAAAAATTGTTATTTCAACTTTTAACAGTATGAAATATGATTGAAGTTTCTCGTGCCTCTAATTGTCAATAGATATCTGACAATAATATTACCACCATGTGTAGTACAGAGGAATGCTGTGCCATTTACACTGTAAATTATGTCCAGATATATTTGTACATAGGAAAGCTACAACAACTGTTTCACATGTATGTACAGTAGTTTGTGATAATGCAATCTTTTTTTGTTTGTATAAACTTGCAAAGATCAATTGTGTGAACCACACCTACAGTGGTGCCAATACACACACACACACACACACACACATACACATACACACACACACATAGTGTACAGACACACATAAAGGACGTCATAATATGAATGGTGCACAACCTATTCCAGTCCGTAGTTGCCAAGGTTGAGTTCACATGCCAGAATTAACCCACTTCATCTCTAGGAAATGCACATAATACACATTGCATGGTACGTTGCCAGTGGTAGACTTTCAACCATACATTTACATATTTATTTATGCTGCGTAAAGTACAAAAGTGAGTGCCAACAGTCACTCCATTGTACTTGCATCAAGCTTTTTATTCGGTGCTTGTTGAAATCGGTCAAATCTTAAAAGGCTATTCATACATAATGTCTAGACTACACGGGGTGCAGGAACAAATGGTTGGAATATTTTTTCTTTTAAAACATGAACACAGGGAAGAAAAAATTAGGGGATAGATGCCTTTTGTGTGAGTGAGGAATGTACTGTAGGTTAGAATGTTTTGTAGACTGAATGAATCTAGTGTGTAAACTATGCCCTAGTAAAAGAGAATGCCATTACAGGACAATATTCAAATAAAGGCATAGAAAAATTTAAACAGAGTGCTTAGATTTTCAGAGGATACAACTAATTGTAAGTGATTGCAACCACAATTGAAGAGCTTGCTTCCAAAAGGTATTAAATCCATTGAAAAATGATGGATTTAGGGCCTTTTGGAAGCAAGCTCTTCAATTACAGAGTTGGAATTTCAAATTCATTATAGTAATCTTAACATCACTATTCAATGTTAATGATTTACTCTTCCAGTCAAAATATCTATCCATTACAATTACCTGGTGATTTTATTTACTTTCTTTGATGTATGTAAATATTGCTTTATACGATATTATTTCTATTACCGGTAAGTGCTGTCAGTTTTAAGTACTTAGTGCACTCATTTGGGCGTACCAAATATAATATGGTCTGATAGTACATTGTACTTGAAGTTCTTGTAGGTCCCCATTTAGAGAGTGTCAATGTAGGTCAAATGTAGGTCCCCATTTAGAGAGTGTCAATGCTGTTACTAGTGCATATCAAATATGTGCAGTTTTCATTAAATTCAAAATTCACCAAGTGTGATATTCAAATAATTTAAAACTACATACAAATAAAATAGTTTGCATAATTCATCATCAAAAATTTTATGCGAGCCTAGCTTTTTCAACAGTGGTCATTTCAACATAAATAGGAGATTACAGTCATAGCTAATTCTTACACATCTCTAGAAACTATTTAGCAATGTGCAATTATGCAAGCATGAAGAAAAAAACAACAGAGTGCTAATAGGCATTGTCTGTGAGTATTTTTTTATATAATGGCGACTGTTATCAGTGTGATTTGCTCCACTCAACAAACACAGACTTCCATTATTGTTTGCTGAAGGGCTGTAAAGTTCAAGGAGCTGTATTAAGGTAGGAATCCTAATAGCCGACAGTGAGTGCCGGTGTAGTCCATGCGAAGAGAGTGTGTACTGATGTACCGTATGATTTACTGTCTGTGAGTACTCATCTGACAGAACAAAGAAGTACAGCAATAAGACAACATTAGGATTATATTCCTTTATGCTTGTATGCTGGAAGTGATGGGGGGGGGGGGTGGCAAAGAAGATTTAAATGGAAAGAGGCAGGAAGGTTTGAAGCATTATTGAGCAGGGGTGTAGATTAGTGCCTTGATGTACAATGTGTGATAAGGACTGATTTAATAAGGTATTATCTGCCAGAGGAAATCACAAAAGGAATGATGAGTTTCTCTGAAGGTCAAAGCTTATGAGGTAACAATTTCTTTTTTGATATCAGTGGTGACTAAAATGTATTAATTTTACCTAATTAGATGCTCACCACAGAACAGTCAAATTCAGATAAGCTGATTTATTAATGACCCACTGATCATTTCTGCAACAATTTCTCCCTGGTATATCATGGGTTGACCTTACAAATCATTTGGAAGGAAGCATGACTAAAAAATGTGAGTATGAGATGAGAAAGTCAGTCCATTTCAGATGTTAGTGTACATGTGTGTTTCTCTGTTTGGAATAGTATACATGTACAGTTCTAAACCCCAATACCCTGCAAAATCTGAAATTATTGAATAATTCAAATAAATCATATTTGGCTGATGACATCATTTCACTTAATTGCCTACACATGTTGGTGATTTACAGATATTATTCCCATTGCAGTGTACAGTTGTAATTGCCCCGATGGAGGTTCGCTACTTGTGCACGCCGTGTGCAAGACTTGAAATGAACCTTTGCCTTTTCAGCATTTTATTACTGTCTCTCTAAATTAGCCATAACCCACTCTATACATTTTGGCCATAAACATATCATTTTGTGTTTACTTCAATATACAAATCTCAAGAGATTATTGGAAAAAAACAACAACTTGATTTTTATAGCAAGAGTTGATTTAAATTATGAAGGGTGTGACAGTTTACATATGATTCTAACTCACGTTGTGTGAATAGTATGCTGGTGGCAATTACAATGTAACTCTGTTTGTCTCATAGATCTGCAACATGAATGCAATGTCAAGATGATTTCCATGTGGTGGTGCTGAAGGTGTTAAAGGGACTGTACAGTACTGGTTGAGGTGGGGATTCATGTTTTGAACATTCCTAAGTGAGATAATGAGAAACCTCTCATGAAATATGAAGAGCATGTAATTTTAAGAAGGATTCAATGTTTATTTGATGAAAATTGGTTTTCAAATGGCTGAGATATCCGAAAAAGTGATAATAATAAAAGGCGACATGCCACAACTTTATTAGGATCTCTTTGTTTTACCTTGTTTTTTGATATCTCAGCCATTTCGAAACCGATTTTCATCGAATAAACTTTTGATACCCCTTAGAATTGCATGCTCTGTGACATCTCATAGAGTGGTTCCTGAAACGTTAAAAGCTAAATCCTCGCCTTGACCAGAACTGTACACACCCTTTAAATTGCAGTATGGTGTGTACCTGCATAATGGAGGAATACAAAGTGTACATAATGCATGCTCTTGCATTATATGAAGACATGAGTATACTCGTATGTTAGAAACTGCATGAATATGAAGCAGCCTATTAAAAGATAGATTGTAATGAGAAAAATCATGTATTTCCTCTGCAGAAATTTAGAGACACAAATTACGCAGCTGTGCTTATATAATCAGTGACATCTGTGACTGATTGGGTGCATGCTCATGTTACTATGTACCGGGTAATATGTTTATTATGCCAAAAATGTTCAAATATCACAAATCTGCAATGAACATCCTTCTTTTATAACAACTAGAAGGTTTGCATGGGATATTGCTTGATTTTTCAATAAGTTCAAGTAGTATACAGTAAGTTAAAATTCAGTTCTTTCAGCAGGATATCAGTTAGCTGTTTCAAAGTAGGACGAGCCTCCAGCAAGCTCTGTGGTTGTTATAGGCTACTTTTGTGAACATAGCATGCATGGAATTTGAACATTACTGAAGCAGTCTATTTCTCTTGAATGTGTCAAAGGCATGTTTAACACAAAGTAACAAAATGAGCACCAGATAATCTGCCTTTCTAGAATTCAGGTTGCTCTATCACATCTTGGAAATATATGGCTGGAGTCATGCCTTTTAACTTTGCATTCATAGCATCAGATATTTGGGAAGCGACATTTGGTGATTTATGTCATGGTGATAACACTCTGTTTGGCAATAGAATCCTTGAGAATTTGAAGCTGCTGATCTTTAGCGATCATGAAGATATCTTCAGAGTAGATGTCAGGAATTAAAAGGGATATCTGTATCATGTTTACAAATTTAGAGGGGGAAGTAATATTTCTGATTTGAAGTTGTCTAAGATGCATGCTATGTTCAGCTCCTTGGGATGATGGCCAATTACAGAATTTTTGTCAATGTCAAATTATGTGATATCATTGAAGTGCCAGTTATACAGAGAAGATGTATGCTTTACTTCATGCAGCGTATAAATTCAGCCCGAGAAGTCTGCTTTACATCATTATTTGCCAGGAAATGTATCTATCACTGTCAGCTGAATGAAAACAAATTTGTCAATGTCAACTTGTTTGGCTGTCTTGTCATTCCCCACTATGTGTTTAGGTCTAAACTTCCTCTAAGCTTCTCCCTTCTGTATACTTTGTGGCTGCCATTTGAGATACTTTTTGCTGTGCCATATTTTTTTTTCTTTTAGTACTAGCTCTATGCTCACATACTCCTAAGTGCTGCATATTTTATTACGCATGTATGTGCTGGTATAGTTGATATTGAGAAAGATTTTGAAAACTACAAACTTTGTAATTTATACAGGCTGATGCACAGAATTTTATTTATATTGTAACAATGTTTTCATACAGTGGGAGACATGGGAATAAGTTGACGAGAGTATCATTTAATTAGCAGTCAGCCATGAGTGTTTATTATGAGATGTTTATGCTCTCTCCCTCACTCATACAAAAGGTGAACAAAGTCATATTAATAAATTATTAAAGCAGACATACTGACTCTTTTGTCGTGAGGCATGTGTGTGGTGTGATGATTGTTTGTGCAGTAGGAATCCCAGCGATCTCTTTGCCGGCAATGCCGGAGTACAGTACCTCACCCCACCCCCTTCTCAATGTTAATGCATACATGCTAGGATGTAGAGAAACTGCTGAGGCTCTGCTCTACGCTCTGCTCTGACACCGTGTGGCAGGTCCGGTGAGATAGAGAGAAGCATGCAGATTTTTTTTATTCCATATTTTTTTCCTGTGGTGTGGGAGTCTCATTGAAAACTGTTGAAATCGGCACTCAGTATGCCGCGGCTGCTAGGGGAGAGATGGCTGCCTGCTTGTTGGCCAGACCAGCCTGGAATGCTCTCTCTCTCTCTCTCTCCCTCACTTCACTTGTACCAGCTGTCTACTGCTGATGATAAACTGCCATCCCTGCATGCCGCCATATTTGGAGTGAACCTGCTTCTGCCAGGGAAATTTGATTGTAGGAGGAAAAACGATAATAATCAAAGTGTGGCCTTGATCATGAACCTGTACTTCACAAAGCTGTTTAAGCCATGTGATAGAAGTACATAGCTGTTTAAGCCGTGTGCTAGAAGTGGTTTATGAAATGGTCTCACCATTAAATTATTTGTCTCTGACATTAATTAGTGTCATGATGTTTGCCTCTTTTCAAATATTCAGGACTAGTCCAAATATGACACTGGAGGTAAAAACCCATGGAGAGATTTTTTTTCCCCTCTCAACAAGTTCAAATTGTCTGGAATAGTAATATGGGAGTGTTATTGAATTGATTTGTCTGCTGAAAGCATGCCAAGCTTACATTGTACATCAGTGAGGGATGGGCGAAGTTGTTGAAGACTTTCACTTTGCGTGGATGGAAAAGAGAATTCATAGGAACACCAGAGTTTGTCATACACTAATTTCCATGAAACACATGCGCATTCCTTTAACAATAGCATTCCTTGCCTACAAGACAGCATAGGCGCCCTTTAAATTCCCATCTAGTGAAAGTAGAGTCGTCGCTATGAGTCTCATCACATGCTATGCCATGAGACAGTAGCTTGCGATGTCCATTGTGTTTTTGAGACTGTCGTCTTGACTTGCTCCCAGCTGTTCATCAGCGTCACTTCCAAGGTCTGATGGACTCTGGCAGGTTTAGTCTGGACTCTGGTCAATAACGAAACTACATGAGAGAGGTGCGCTAGCTGTGAAGTGGGATTATTTGTAGTCATAAGTACAGTGTCCTTGATGTCAAAAAGCGGTATGGGACATTGAGGCGTACTAATCAAAGTCTGCACAGCCTTTCTTCCTCCCAGCTAATTATTCTGAGTCATGGACATCATGAAATAGTTTACATGCATGAACTATGATTTGTTTACCCTGCGAAGAATGTACATTGTGTCACTTTATATTACATGATGTGAGCATATTTATACAAATTATATACACAGGTGAGAGTGCATTTAATAGGTGGAGATGCTGTGCACCTGAGGATACAATGTGTATTTACAATATTGCACAACATTGTGAATACCTGAGAGTGCAAGTTTTGCATCTCTGCTAACATCACAAACTTTATTATTTGTTCTTAAAATGGGTATGATATGCTGTGTTATTAGCTGGATGAAGAAAGTCCATTTTATAATTATGGACGTGTTTGAAGTATGGAGATACCATAGAGTGGAAAGCCTGGCCCAGCTTAGTATATACAGTGTAGCCTAGAATTTTAGTAACAAATTGTGTATAGCTTTAGTTAACTAACCTCTATGTAAGTACACTCACAGCCAAAGTATTTCAAAAATAGAGTAGACCATTACCAATGGATTAAATACCTTCCTCTTGGATGCATACTGTAGTAAAGGTATCTTTTCTAAAGATACTGTGTAAATATTTAAGTTTGAGCATTCTAAATATCTGTCTACTATGACTAGTGTGTTCAGTAGTTCAGCAATGGTATGCACTTTGATTTCTCAATAAGGAAGTACATCGCATAAAGAACAGTAATGAAGTTATTTTAATAGTAAAAGCGTTAATGATTGTCAGATCTCCCTTAGAGGTTGAGTCATGCCACCTTTTAGGCGATTGCTGTCTTGTTGTCCTTGTGACTTGTCTGGTTAATATCTTTTTAATGTCTTGTAGCCCCAAACCAAACTAACAGTGTATTCCCCAAAAGAGGAATTCAGTTTCTGCATGCCTGAGGAAAAATATAGTGTTTTGCTCTCTTGGACTGGTTCTGTGTCTTACCAGCCACTATTCAAATCTTTGGCTAAGTTTATTCCTTTAGTCCCCTTTCTACACTGTTATTACCTTACACTCAAAAGGCAGGTAAAGTTCTTACATCTTCCTCTTCCGCTCATGCATAGCTTCAGTAGATGCAGTGAAAGATAAGATGGGAGCAGCAAAATCACCATCTTTACAGCCAAGACTGTACCGTCTCTTGTACAGAGCAGTGCTTGAAACAGTATATGTCACGTTCAGTGAGTCGAATGCCACTGTATGTAGTATGCATGAATAGCAAAGTACCACGGGATATCTCCAGCTGAATTTATTAAGTGAGCCCATGACATGCCCACTGCAAGCGTTGACATGTCATGTGATCATTCACACAACAAACATAACCTTATCAGTCACACTTCAAAATCTCAAAATCTCTATCTATTTCTTTTTAGTGCCACTTACGTACTTCTGGGTTAAAAAAAAAGTGGAGGGGGGGGGCAAAGTGATGACACCTTATGTATTCCTTTGTCTGGTGCACAAAAAGTGTGGAAGCCCGAGCCCCCACGGCCCCCACGGTTCCGCCGGCCATGTACTTAAAGTTAAAAAGGTAAAGCATGAAGATTTCAGCATTCCGTTTATGATATCAAAGATAAAAGCATGAACATTCCAGCATTCAGTTGACAATACAAAGGCAAGAAGTATTAGAAATGTTGAGAGGAATTCACAGAAGTACTTATTTGTCCAAGTATATGGAAGTTCATTCAAATAAAACCTGGTACTATGTTTGAGGCCAGTGAAGTCAGCAACAGATTTATAAGCATTAAGTTGTGTGGAAATACACGTATGAGGGGGCCCGCTTGGAATTTGAGGGTTCAAAGTGCACAGAAATAATTACTGTTATCTTTGAGCTTCCAAGCATGGTTGTCTTTAACACAGCAAATCATTTGCTTAACCAACACACATAATATAATCTTGTTTGAGACTCTGTAATGTGCAGAGGAGCAACTCAATATCATCCAATGAATTAATCTTACAGACAGTGCTACATTACGCAGTTGCATGACAACTTGTCCCGAATTGCGTCATCACCTACAATTAAAATCTGTTGTTTTTGTTTGCACAATATTAATAAATCAAGATTTTTCATGATGGATGTGATGCATGTAGCAGGCATGACTTTATCAGTTCAAATGTAGAGATAGTCATTAGATACAATATGTAAACATCACAGCTTTTGTTGGTACTTCTTACTGTGTGAACACACTGTGATCTGTAAGAGGGTTTATGTATTGAATGCATGTAATGTTGATTGTTTATTATTGATCCCAAAACACCTCTTTGAGATGCCAGTTTGTGGGACAATTTGTGTCATTTATTGACATCAATAGTGCCAAATTGCCCTTACAATTACTGACTGGTGGATTAATGAGATGTTTAATGGGTGCTCCCCACCAGTTTGCTAAATTACATCAGATGTTTTACCTGAGGCTAAACATTAACAAGAGTTTCACTGTGGGAAGTTTCCATTTGTAGATCTTATGACAGGCTTATAATGCACATGATTTCATCATATGACCTGTACATGACATCTCCCCTGTGTGCACATAGAGTGTTTGCTCAACTGTGACTCATTAAAAGATGCAAACCCCTCCCGCTCCGTCTGACTGAGGGAGTACAAAGTGTACAATGAGGGAGAGAGAGAGAAGGGAGAGATATATATTCCTCTATTCCCTGTTTGTACACTGTGCAATGCACCATGTGTCAGCATAATTTATATCTTTTCTGGGAGCACAGTAAGATATTCTCTCCCTAAGAGCTAACACATTCATGATGAATACGTTCATAATCACACACGTACGCACACGCACACACACATATACACACACACACACACACAGACACATACACATAAATATATTATACACACATATAGTACTCACAAACTTACACACATAGTAAGCATGTACACAAATGCACGGATGTTTGTAAAGGTACATTCAAGATACAGTACCCCCTATTTGAGTAATGAATGAATAAATTCTGTCATAAAATATCCAAATAGTCGAGGTGAATGTAAAAACATATCCATGTTCCTTGTACTGTTTTATAGCTGTTGTACAGCCATTATACTTCAAGAAAGAGAAGCTTCATTATTTAGGATTTTACCATGTACCGAAATCTTCGCACAATGGCGTTATGCAGTCTAACCGACCGCAACACATATTATATTCCACATATTTACCATCATATTTTAGTAACACTCAGCTCTTGTAAGTTCTTCTGTTCCTAGACATATGCTTGAGAACAGACAGGGATAGATAGGGTCATCTAATAGATGACATAAAATGCCTTCAGATCTGATGAAGCTACTTAACAACCCAGCCCACCTGAGTTTATTGGTTCTACAGTTGTATAGCTTGCCCATTTTAGTGGTTTTCACAATAACTTTAGTTTGCTTAAGGGGGTCAAAGTCTGCATTTGCTATGCCATAGCATCCTGCTCTGGAGATTGTCCTCGTTCTCTGGGTAAGGCACTCCCATTGAGTCCGAGTGCCCAAGTATTGCAGGAGAATGAGGAGGAGGAGGAGGAGAAAGAAGAGGTATAACTGATGGTTTACGAGACGAGCTATGATTTACAACCCAAGGGAGTTAAGTCAGTGGAAAATGCAAATGCCACAGGACTAAGACTGAGAGCAGCTGGAATACCACAGGACTGCAAGAGGCCGCAAGCATGGGGCTGGGGCAGGCTATCTTGGCCGGTCAATGTCTTGGGTAGACTTTGCTGTCATGGGTACAGTGATCCAATAATGTTATAGAAAAAAGAAGAAATCAATAGGTAATTATATAAATGAGTTCGTAAAAATGTTTGTAAAAGCTGTACAGTTCTTTCAGACTGCTTCCCTCAAATATGATATCTTTGACATCACAGGCAAAAATCCTGAAAGAAACATCATCCTTTTATGTATTTAAGTGGCAATGTTCATTTTTGCTGACATCGTTTGATTACATCTCTTTGGGTATTCCATGAATGCTAGGAAACCAATAATCTTTTAGAAGGTTGGGGAATTTTCCCTATGCAGAGAAGCTAGGGTTGCAGTATCTGAGATTTTTTTAGTTACCTTGGCATAGTTTTTGTTGTGTTTATTTTCTCTTGGAAAGAAATATCAGAAATTTCTGAATAGTTATTAAACTTTGACCTGGAGATGACTTTAAAGTCAAAGGAGTAAGTGGTCTGTGTTATTGCTTTTGACTGTAAAAAGTTTAATAGAACATAGAACAGAAGCTACAGGGTATACTCTATCTCATTTTAGCAATCTGTCTTAACCCCTGATTTACTCAAAATTAAAGAAGTTAATTGTCTTGTCACAATCTATCATCATGCTAAGCATGATTGAATTTTTCAAATTCTTCAGGAATTACCACTGGACATGAGTGAAATTAGTCTGTTGACATTGACTTGTGACCTTTTCCTCCTCAACCCCCAGCGGCAGCTGTATTACTTCTTATTGCCTTGGCATGATATACCTAATTTTAGCAAGATACCACAAGTTGTTTTCAGATTGTCTTGGTTACAAATAATACTGAAAGGACAGGAAAAAAAGGAAGGTCTGTCAGATGATAGAAAACTATTAATGTGTGCAGTACCACTACCGCACAGGAAGTACCACAAATAATAATAATAATAATGATGATGATGATGATGATGATGATGATGATGATGATGATGATGATGATGATAATAATAATAATAAGTATAATAATAACAATAATAATAATAATAATAATAATAATAATAATAATAATAATAATAATAATAATAATAATAATAATAATAATAATAATAATAATAATAATAATAATAATAATAATAATAATAATAATAATAATAATAATGGCTGAGGATGGACAGTTTAGGAGAAAAACATATCTTCCCTCAACTTGATGTGAATATCTGTAGAATGTATTAACTCCATTTGTTGATTTCTGAAACTTTGTTACGTGGCAATTAGTGTTGTACTGGCTTGCTATCTTTCAAAGAGGTCAGCCCGGATAGAAACTTTGTGAACATGAATTTCATAATACTGATCAATGCTGTGTCACATTAAGCTCTCAGGGTTCTGAAAGTTAACCATGCAGCCATTTCCATTTGAACAGTACATGTATGTAAAAACAAAATTCTCTAAAAGCTCCTGTCACAAACATTATTGGACTATTTGATCATAAAGCTGATGATAAGATATCCATGTGACTGTGAGTGAGTCGCACACAACAAGCAAGTCATGACATAGTGAGCAATTATAAGGTTGTAGACAGTGAAAGCATAAATGAAGTCATTGATATATGAACTGCAAAAGACCTCTGCAAGTAGGTGGCACAATGGATTTGTAGACATTTGGATAAATTTTGCCGTGTACAATGTCACGGCATAATCCAATCCACAGGGTTTTGTCAACCTAAAGTGTGCTGCACCTGCCAAGATTGGCAGCCCTCCCCCCCCCCCTCCACCAGCTTTGAGGTGGATATATTATGCAAATTAAATCATGTGCAGTATTTTGTGGTGGCAGTGGTGTGGGATTCTTACTTTTTCCTGAATTTTTTTTCCCATCTCATGCATGGTCAATGAAAATTGCACAGAAAGCATGTGAACAGGGATATTTTACATAATATTTGTAATACTAGTTTCATGTCTGAGTAAGATAACACTAGTCTGTTAGACATGAAAGCCAGTGAACATATGACCTACAATTGTGTAAGTGACTACAGGTGTAGACCCCCCCCCCTTCAATGTTTTACAAAAATGTGACACATTGTACATTGTTGTGATGTGCTATGAGTCCTTAAGATTACTTGTGATTTATAGAAAGTGGTATTGGAAGTTTTGGTTGTCAGATGTCAGCCTTCAACTGAATCCTGTACGTCCTGGGCCCTTACGCCATTCTTGAAGATTTTTACTTCATTTTGATGGATGGGCAATTTTTTCAGTGTTTTCCTTTTTCTTTTTGTGGTGTATTCCCAAAGATGTTATCCAACATCTTCAGAATTTGATGGTGGTGTAAATAAGAGCAAGTGTTGGTTATATTTTGTAAGCATTGACATATTGTGCATGGATGAAGATCCTGTCTGTTTTAGCCCCCATGTGAAATCTCATTGGTGAAGAGACCATATAGCTGCAAAGAGCTCCCCTAAATAGCATCTTACCCTCATTAATTAAAACACAAAAATTGCTTCAGTCCACACAGCTCTGGAGGGATCGAGTCGGCGCTTGCCTGGCCTCTGCAATGGAAACAACATGTTGTGGTGCGTCAAGGGTAATGAGGCAGTCATCGCCATGGCAACCGTGCCTCTATGACAACAATTCTGGCTCTCCTCTCTTTTTCCCTCCATTTTCTCTCCCCATCTCTCTCTCTCTCTTACCTCTCTCACTTCCTATCGCTTCCTATCTCTCTCTCCCCTTCTCTCTCCGATGCACTCACTCTTGCTGTGCATTTTCAGCGTGACAGGACGATAATAGCCGCAATGTAAACATTTCTGTCTGACGGTTGCCAAACTGTAATGAATGAGGCGGAAGTACATAAGCCTAATCGTATTCAAACATGAGCCATTCCATGAAGAAATCTCGTGTGGGGAGCTTGAATTTTCGCTGCGTCTAGAATCATGAACAAGGGGACTTATCTTCTACCATGTGGCTAATGGCAGTGCTCTGGAGATGTAGAATAGGGATATTCTTTTTCAGGCAATATTTTGTTTAATAGCCTTTAAATCATGTTTTATGACCAAATTTCCTGGTGCTTGAGTACATAATAATATGGAGTCTCAGTGAGTAGTGATGTGAAAACTATCAGCTTAAAATGATTTGTGGGAGCTACGGTGAAACCTACAAAATCTGGGGGGGGGATCTCGATTAACAGTAGGATGGCTTCTAAGTACAGTACATGTAAACAATGATTTGCGTGGTAAACCTTCAGAGTATTTGCTTGCTCACCATATTTTTTTACCTCATTATCATTCCAGTGGAAGGATAGTTCATAGCATTCAAAGAAAATAGCAACTTACATTGTACAATGCCACTAGTGCTTCGCACAGATATTAAACGTAATCATGTTTTTTTTATTTTCACATGTACAGTGTATACACAGAAACTGCTGTGGAAATGTTGAATATGAAAGATCTTGGTCTCATGTTCCTTTTAAATATGCATATTGCACAAGGAAATTCTAATGGGCATGTCGAAAATGCAACCTTCAGTTATGTTTCCCTCCCCGTTTCTTCCTTCCTGTATTGGCCAATTATCACTTCCTGTTTAGGCCTGTGGTGTAAATATGAGCCCCTCTGTAAGATGATTATAATAAGCCACATTCTCCCTCTGAAAGGAAGTTGATGTGGTAGGAAATGTGACTTTCAATGCTACAGCTGGCCCAAGGAAATTCAAGGACAGAAAAATTAAAAATGCAACAGGAATAATTGTTTGTGGCAGCTTTTTTAGTCATGATCAAATGACATCGTTTAATTGCTTGTTCCAGGTAATGTTTTGGTTGTTCTTTGTATTTCATATATAGTGGCATCATTTGAAGGTGTATGATGCAATTTACTCATTATGTATTCCATTTAATAATTGACAATGTCGGTCACTTGTTCCTGGTTCTTACATAGTATTCCTTGTCAGTTGGTTTATGTGCTGTGGTAGTAGATATGTTAGGCACAAGCTATGGGACAGCTTTCTAGTCATGAAAAAAAATCCAAAGACCTTTTTTATTTATGTTTCCATTTTGCACAAAAAAAGAGAGAATAACATATGTTGTGTTTGGATAAACATGAATGTTTAAGTCTGATGTGTGTAGCTTTGTTTGTGTGTAAACATGGACGCACTGTACTTTCAGAGGTGACTTTTGGACACTGCTAGGACACCTTTTGTGCATATTGCTCACTGTACTGTTTCCAAGCCTCAGAGGTGTTTTACAAATTACTAAAAAAACAACAACAAACAAACAATTGTTGAAAATAGCACTTCCACCGATGTGATAATCATTACTATCAAATTCTTACTGCAGTTACCATTATAATTTCTTTTGCACAGTCAAATTTCTTATGACTCCAATTTACGAAGCATTGTGCAGTTGGTTTATAAAAATAAACTGTTTCTTCAATGCACTGTTTACTTTTGGCACTCATATTATCAAAGGAATTGCTGGAGGAAATAAATGTATTGTGAAAGACTGCCATGTGATGTCTGTGATGTCTGTGTGGCCAAGGTGTCCAACCATTATCATTTCTCTTTTCCCTCAAGGTTATACCACGGCTGTGCATTTTATGAAAGATTCAGCCCCCTGTGCCTGTAGTCCCACAAATTGGCATTTAATTGGCTGAGGGTAATATGGTATGAGAGCGGTTTCCATCGGCTCCCGTGGGTCAGACGATGTCGGCCAGCCGTGGTGTCGGGAAAGACGGCCGAGGGAATAGCACTGGCAGGGAGAATTAGTTCCGCTTCCTCTCACCCATCTAATGTGGTGGCTCTCCTGTGAAGTGGGACAGAGATATAGTCAAGAAAAAATGAACTGCTTCACGTATTGCAAGGGTCTTATGGCACCAAGTGTCGTTTGGACACACAATGGAATTTTTTTTTGAAACATTTCATGCAAATAATTAATAATTTGTATGTTTGAAAGGTAGAGGAATATAATGGCTATATACATATATATATATATATATATATATATATATATATATATATACATGTATATATATTTATATATATGTATATATATATATATATATATATATATATATATATACATTCATGTATATATGTATATATATATTTATATATATATGAATAAACTAAGAGTGATAAACTCAGTAGCAATATTACACGTCAATATGTAGATACAGTGTAACTACAAGCGTATAAAAACTATAAATAGTTTAGATTAGATATGTACAACTTTCAGTATGACCTATAAGAACTATGAAAAGTAGAACTTCAGTGGACTTTTGCTCTGCTTTCTTGAATGAAGATGTAGCTTTTTGTTTCTTTTTCTGTTTTGTGATATCCTATATTCTCACCATGTCTGACATTTAGAGACTGCTAACCACTCTGCTGCGTGTAAAGCTGGCCTGCTTGAAACACCAATCTTTGCTAATCTCATGAGAGTCGGTTGCGATTGCACTGTATACGATGGACTGTGTCGACAGCAAAATGGATTTTAGATTGGTTATAGCACCTCCAGCTAAATACAGAGAGTGTCTTACTAATGCAGTCTCCATGACGGAGCTTGCTTTGACATGTACTAGTTTCTACTGTGTTGACTGACAAAGACAAAAGAAATATATCACAGCAACCAAGGGGTGGGTATTGAGATTTTGAGAGGGTTTTTTTTTTTTTTTTGCCCAGTTATTGAAACTGAGAACTGAATACTTATAACAGGTTTTGCTAAAAATGCAGTGTTCAGAAATGTAAAAAGTGAAAAAAAAACCAAAGAAATACAGTGCTGCCTACTTGTAAGCTGTACTGTTCTTTGGTAGTCTGTAGGATAGAATCAGAAAACCTTTAACCAAATCATGCATTTGATAAGACATGACTGTATCTTATGTCACCAAGTATATATAGTGTAGATATTAGATTTAGAAATAGACTGGATGGCATATTTTATAACACAGCAACATCATGACAAATTTTCAAGTTATGTCAAAATTTATGTTGTCAATCAAGATGTTTTCCTTTGTGTTCATGCTGGAGGCATCTTTATTCATCATGCCTTTCAATGTGACAAAGTTCATGAAATATTCAAATCTGCTCTATATTCTGTTAAAAAGGTATTTATTCTCTTTAACGGCTGCAAAGACAGTGATGTCTACAGAAAATAGAAGAGGCCCATATCTTTCTACCGTGTTATGCAGTGTGTGATACAGCAGGGTGCATGTCTTTATCGCGGTTGCCTGCAGCAAGTGTTCGTAATTAGTGCTGAACCAGATAGATAGTGTCTCTGAGCTTATTGGAGTCCGTCTGCAAGTCATCACTCATTCCGACTGCATTAGCTTGTATTTACCATTCACAGTCGAGTTCCCTTCCCCACTGATAAGCCATGCTTCGCAAGTCAACAGAGAGCTGGAAGTCAAATCAAACACAGGAAGATAAGACTGTCTTGATTCCCAAGGCTTGAGGAGTGAGGAAACGATGAAACATATGCGGAGTAATCTGACTATAAGTCCCATGCACACTGCACTGAATGTTGCAACAGAATTGAAGATCATCTGATACACGATGTTCCCATTACAATGAATATGATTATAGCAAAATTTCTTCATTAACAATGAAGTAAACATTTAGTTCCCAAAAGTATTATCAGTATAAAGTCTATGGTGTAAAATTCCTTTCAGTTATAACAAAATTTTGATATAATGAAAGAAAATTTCTGGTTCCTAGAACTTCATTATGATGGGAATTGCCTGCATAATCATCTAATGTGATATTTTCAATTATATCACACAGTGCATTTACTCCTTCTGGTCAAAACGTACTAATGATGAATTATATCTGATTACATCCATTTCATGTGAGTCATCATTTTGTGGCAGGATAGGATTGACTTATTATCTGTGCACGATGGTGTAATGTTATTAAATAGTCAAACCTGTCTATAGTGGCCACCCAAGGGAGATGAAAAAATTGGTGTTATAGACAGGTGGCTGCTATAGCAGGGTCTTTGACATTATTTTTTTCCAAGCGCTAAGAGACATTTAATGTGATAAGCGTTTTATAGATTAGTTATTGAAATTATTATCATTATTTGACATGGCTTTTCTGGCGGGGGGGGGGGGGGGGGGGTGTTAGTGGCCACTAAGACAGGTTTGACACAATATGGTAACGTTATAGTGCTACAGGACACTAGATGACTGTTTTGGGTCAGAATCACTGAACTCATCTCATGTTGATCCACTTGCATTTTTTTTTTCCTGCCAGCTTTCACTTCAGTATTGGTTCCCTCATTTCCTAGCCGTGGCTTTGTCACAAACCAGCGATTCCATTCCCAGTGCGGATTAGTTTGGCTCTGAATCAACAACATCGACTTTGTGTCGCTCCGTCTGTCAAATACAGTCATCATTGGATTCATTGCAAGTGGACGGAGCACTCCAAAACAAGCGGAAATTCAAACATCTGCTTCGTAAAGTCAGAATCTGTTGACACGGTAAATAACGATGTCTGTGTGTAATCATGGAGACATCAATGCAAATTTAGGAAGAGAAGGTAGATCATCAGTCACAGGGGCTATGATGATGATGATGAGAGAGAGAGAGAGAGAGAGAGAGAGAGAGGAAGCCTAAGGGGAGGCAAAGAATCAGTGTGATATAGGCTTGTGATATACTTTGTTTTTATCTGCACAAGATAGAAATAGGTGGTGCTGTGCTACTGTGTACAAATTATATCCTCATCAGTAATAATCCGTTGAGGATGGTTTGATTTTGCTACAACATACAGACACCTGCCCGAGTATATTCAGGACTCGTCCTCAATGGGTTGATAAATGTATGGTATGTTTGTGTATGTGTGTGTGGGGGGGGGGGTAAAACATTTATTGTTAGTTGGTATATCATTGATGACATCCACTTATAAAGCAGATGTACAGAATGAAGATATAAGCCATGAGCATTTTCTATTCATGATGGATACCACTGCATTCCAAGTGTTCTTATCCTTCTCATCATCATCATATAAGATTTGATGCTTAAAGAAAAAAAAATCACATCCACTTTTAGATATCACTATACAATATAATCATGTTAGTATACTTCCATGCAAATTAATACCATTTTCAGGACAAATATCAATGTTATTTTTATGACACCTGCAGAAGACACGGGCAATATTAAGTTATTTAGTTGTGTGCCTATACATATAGATTTAATGTTTATATTGAATGGTTCTGATTGCACACTCAATCTCATTTAATTCAGTTGATATGTCACTACCAATTTTGTACAGGTCAATGTTAGTTCATAAAGATACTTCCTTCACTGAGTATAGATGAGTCCAGAGCCGTTAAAAAGCAATTTGTACAGCTTCGTAATTGGTTTTTGTCCTCACTCTGTAATATTGAGGGACATAATGTATTCTCTGGTAGTGACCTACTCTGCATTCGAACAGTCAGAAATTGCAGTTCGTGATACAGTTAAAAAGAGTCGTGGTTTGATGGTAGCGGCTGCTCATTGTATAGTGATCATCAATCATGGAAGTTTCCCGGTGTCGCTCTGCCTTTCAATGACGGCGCACAGCTGCAGTCCTTCTCGAAAATCTGTCGTTGATGTTCTCCGCTCTAGGAGTCCGGCAGGTTCCTGCCAGACAAACAAAGCTTTCTTATTCTGACTATGCTGTGCTTACCTGCCGAGATTTGGTTACGCAAGTAGTAATTTTTCACGGTGCATCGAATTTTGAGAGGCCTGTCAAGAGAAAAGAGCCTCATTTCTGTTTTGAATGTAGCTCATTTCAGTGTCGCAGAAAGACAGTGATGGGATAATTAATAACCTTTAAGAACTGATTACACTTGTTTCTAAAATGGGCAATTCACATGTACACACACATCATGACATGTGAACACACTTGTTTCTAAAATTGGTTATTCTCATTTACACACGCACACACATCATGCATGTGAAAATAGAGACATTGAACCGTAATTGGAATATAAAAAGAATCAATAAAAAATAAAGAATATATGAAGAATAATTAGATAAGAAGATTGGATCAGAACAAAATGTAATGTCCAATGTGTGATACAGAGATCTTATAAATCTGAATGCGTTGATGTGTACACACTATATAAATAGTGCCAATTTATTTGATTACCCGATCAAAGTTTGAGCCAACAAAGAAAAGAAACTGGTGCATAAGTTTAATTGTCCATATTCTGAATGGCAACAAAGGTAATGAACTTGAAAGGGTGTCATTAAATCAGATTTCTGGAATCATAATGTGAGATACCCCCTAGTTACTGAATATACTGAGGTCAAAGCATGTGAGCGGGATCCTTATTTCATCTTCTCTGAAAGATAAAGGCATAATTTACCATTTGCAGATGAAACAAAAACCCAGCATTAATGCTTCAAAATAGTTCCAAAATGTGAGTTAGGTATAGAAACAACCAATATAAAATTTTGAATTTGTAAAATCAATGTTAAGTATTGTTAGATACACAAAATATGAACAATGGCTATAATAAAAATGTTTCCAGACTAAACTGTCTACACTTACTGTTTATTGAGAAAAATAGAGATATCTCCTTGTATTTTAGGTTCTATTGCAAAATTCTTAGATGGTAGGATGTTTTGTGATACAACTGATCTACACATATGCATCAAATGTGATATCTTGAACACTTTGAAATCACTGCTCCCAAAGGTAAATAGGACCTTTAAAGCAAGAAAAATCTGACATGAATGAATTGCCGGTCTTTTTTTTTTTGTCTTTTTTTTTTCGTTGTCGTTTGCTATAAACTTTGGTTGGAGAGGCCCAAGGCCCATTTTGATTCTGATTGCTTTTTTCCAAACCTGCAACTTGGGGAAGCTTATCAGACAAAGCCTGACATCTTGTATCCTTGCATTACACTTGTTTTGTTTGTTTGTCTGTTGTTTGGTCATTCACTTGTATTGTCTTGCAAATGCCAAATACCAGTAGATAATGACAATGATGATAATAATGATGATAATAATGTAATTTTATCATTATCATTAAAGTCAAGTCAGGTAATGAATTGCATTCTGTGACAGTTATGGTGATGGGAATTTTTTGACCAGGTTGGGAAAGATATTTTGTATGCATGCTTCCTGTGTATATACCATACAGAATATCGAATGGCCTACCACCTTATCATTTCTTTTCACGTCACTTGCTATAATAATCATCCCCAATTCAGAGCCTATTGTGTGTGAGATTGTACACATTGCCATTGCTAATCAGCCTTATTGAGTTTAGAAAGAGTATGGATAAATGCTTTTTATGTTTTTGTTTTTAAATAGGCAAAGCAGTCAATTCTCGTGCCATTGTAATTATCCCCATTTGAGGGCCCATTGTATGCCTAAATGTATGTGGAGCCTTCGCTAATCAATGCTTGTGAAGCCAAGACCGTAAAAGCTATAGGTGCTGTGGCTACGTGACAGTGATGCGCGCAAGAGATCCGCCCATATCACTCAGCCACTTAGCGATATTTGATAGGCGTTAAGTAGCAGGTAAGTGGAATGTAAGTGTGTGAACCGGTGCACCTGTTCTTATAATGCTGCTTTCTTGTATGATATATGATACAGATGATGATATCAGTAGTCTGCTTTGATTGTACAAGAGGAATAAGCTGCTGTTTGATTATATTTATCATCGAGACAGAACAAGAAGGAACATGTAATTTAATGTATCACCATCACTGGATATGAAAATATTAATCATTCTAATGCTCATTCTAACTGATTTAATATCAAAGGCTGCGGTAAAAAGAGCACTTTTTACTTTCATTGCTGTGATTTGAACCAAAAAAATACAAATTTGGGTTATTCTGAATCAATATATAGCAAATACATACAACATTTTTATCCAAAAATAAAAAACCCTGATGAACTTTTAAAGCACAAGAAAGGTGATAGTACATGCTTCTCTTTAACTCAATATTTTGAGAAGCAAATCTTTACTTTGCAAACTGCTGTATGTACGGTTTTTACATGTAAGAAGGGATGGAAGATGAATTGAGGATGATATGGATCTATTGTGTCAAAGGTTTTTGAATGGGAACTGTGTTTGTGATATAAAAGGATTTGTGCAGAGATGAACTGTACATTGACAATAGTGTGTTCACATCAGTCCTAGATCCCACTGATGACAGGTGTATTGGGGAATCCCATTGCAGGAAGATAGTGCACATTATTATACACTGCCTGGTGGTATGTGTTTACGGGTCAGTAGGAGAAAATGAAGAGAGCAAGGGGAGAAGGCTGAGAAGGAAGAATAAGGAGAAGATAATGATGAATCAAATCCCTCTGGAAATGCGTGTTTAACCTTTGCTGCTCGATACAAAAGAGTAACAGTTATTTTTTCCCAACATGAGTAATAACATTATGCTGAACCAGTAGTCAGTGACTAACTTTGCATTAAAAAAATTAATACTGAAATAATTTTTTTTTTCTTATAGGACTCTGCTTAATTATAGTGAATATGTTTACAAGTCCCTATTTGTATCTCAAAGTGTGAAGGATCTACTCTATATGTGTGCATATAGAAAACAGCACATGTCGACATCACTTACAAATTATAGAAAGAAAAAAAATGTTACTTTTCTTGTCCATTGTGCTTTATTGAGATATTGCACCTTTATATAAGGATTGCCTTTGAGTAACAAAAAAGGGAGAAAATAGCCTGGATGGACATTTAGGACAAACCACTATGTTTTAAAAGCAATAAAGAAATATTGACGTATGTAAAAAGTTGAAATATAAAGTTATCTCACTCCAAGCTCACACTGTGTCATGTTTTGTAGCTGTCAGCGCAGTGTTAGGTATGTGTTTGTTCATATCCTTCAGTCAGCCAAGCATATAACCTTATTAAACAGCAGATGGAGCGTGTCTTTCTCCAAGGATTAGACAACCTTTTTTGAGGCAAAAAAAAAGTTTATGTACTGCAGTTTCAAAGGAACGATGCCTCTAACATGATATTTACCTATGTACACTATTTAGCATGACATCAGCCCAAATTGTTTAATTTTCCGGGATAATTGTTCTGTTAGCGTAGTTGCAAAAGATGTAATTATTGCAACAAAAACACACAAAGGCGCTCTCTTACATAAACAAACACACACACACACACACACACACACACACACACATACTTATTCTAACCACACATTCCACTGAATATTGTGGAAAAGGTCCAGTCATTCCTGTGGCAAGTTGTAACTGTCAGTTTTGCATTTCTCTTCCAACTCCCCACCTTGGGAATGGTGAAGTTGAATGAAGCCTGCAAATTTAAATTTGATAACAAGATTGTAGCCTTCCCTCGAGTTTACGTGCAGAGTGGGCATTCACAAATGCGCACTGGACATAATCTAATATCGGCAGAGAGAAACCAGCATTTAGCATGTAAATTTTGAAATGCCCCTCTCAGAAAACGTTATATATACCGGAAGATAGGTGCAGTGTTTTTACAGGATTGGGAGTTGGCAGAAATCCTACATTTTCTACCAATTTTCTACTATGCCCTTTTACAGTCCACCTGAGGTTTTTCATGTGTGCTTGATAGAAGGCAGAAACTTTAGAATGAATTGTCCTCCTTCTAGTCATCCATGGTATGGCATTTGTTTGGACTGCAGCATGCTGCCCCAGATTTCAGAGAACAGCTCTCTATATAAAAAGGCTGCGTTTATCTAAGTCGAGGGAGATAATCACGTTTCGAAACATGTTTGGAATGGCATTTGTGAACATGGTTTGAAATGCAATTCTCAGAGTGCTGCGATTATCTTACATCATCGAATCGCAACTCAAGTGATGTCACTGCGCAGCTGCTTTGTGCAGTTTAACACGAGAAGCAGAAGTCAACTGAGGTCCATCTTGTAACCTGTGGGGGTGTATACTGCATGGAAGTTGACCGTCGCAGCTCGGAGATAACTTGTTTCAAAACGCATTTATGTTTATCTACATTCAGAAAGGCAATCGTAGTCTCAAGCATGTTTTAAAACGCCCTTCGATTGGTGTTTCAAATCCATATTTCTAAACACGTTTGAAAACATGGTTGCGTTTATCCATCCTCCAAAAATTCCTCAAAATTAATCCATTTAGGATCGTGATTCTGCCTCTGAAAATTTTTTAGATTCAAACGCACCCTGAGACAAGCCATCCACAAAGTGCGGTAGTGCTGTACCTATCATGTTTGCATGTTGCAGCTTTCATTATAATATATTTGCGAGCATTACCGGGTTACTCCAAATTCTTAAGCAGCAGGAAACAGTCTGATATAATTAGTGCTGACTAGGGAGGTACAGTCACAGTATGTCAATGATTATTTCATTCTCTTCAGGTGTAGTACCCAGTGAGTGGTTTTATTTTGTAAAATTGATTATTTCGAAAACACGTTGCAAGAGGCCCAACAGGCAAAGACGTAAAGGCCTCCAAGGAGCTGACTACATCCCACTTCCTTTGTTGACTGCAAGAGTAAATGCTGGTCATTTTAATCAATCCGTTATTGATAATTTTCCTACCGTATTTGGAGGTCACACTGCGTCATGCCCTTTTAGTTTTTCTCCTCTTGGTGATGAATGTCGAAGGCCGTTGTGTGAAGATCCAATTACTGCGAGAAATTAACAAGCAGTCTTATGATTAATGGGTCAATAACAATCAATGTAATGGGTGCCATGTCAGTTCTGTACTGGTGGGCTTGGGAAGTGTTTAGATGATTATAAATGTCAGATGATGCATGCTACAGACAAGATCCAATAATGTAAATAAAAAGGCACATACTATAGACTGAAAATTGATGAATAAATTGGAAAGGTCTTTGAGATTTTTTTATAGACTATATACATATGAAGAGTTTGTTTGCAAAAACCGATAAGTCCATTTTTAAAGATTTTGAAGTGCGGTCTCTGTAATAAAGTACAAAATAATACCTTTTAAATGATATATTGGTCACTACATATAAAGGTACATTTTGGAAGTTATGGTCAAAAGAAGCACAAATTTTCTTATTATTCTCTGTATTTTTCTTGACTTTTAATCGCAAATGTCTCCATTTGGCAAATATGGACTTATCGGTTTTTGCAAACAAACCCTTCATATGCATTCACCATTAAGCCACTGAAGACTAAACCCAAGTACATGTATACTTAGGTAAACGTTAATGGGAAATATATATGCTCATCATCACAGGTTGATCATTGTGACAATGTTGCATCATAGCGCATACTGTATTGACCGATTCGGGGTCGTTGAGGGCAGCAGACATTTTATGGCACTGGGCGCAGCCATGAGCTCAAATTGCGGTGTCTCAGCCGACCCCCCCCCCCTGCTCTCCTCCACCCCCCCCCCCCCGCGGGCAACATGTTTATCGCGCACTTGTAACAAAGGTTCGCGCACTAAGCAAGCATTCGCACACTCAGTACGAGACTCCCATTGGCTAAAGCAACCATGCATCAGTTTTTCATTCTGCGCACGTGCTAATGTAGGGAGAGGGGTGGGGAGTGGGAAGGGGGGGTTGGCTGAGGCACCGCGTAATGGCGCTGCCCATGTCAAAAATACACATAGCGCGTCACAGAATCGGTCAATACACTGTTATTTTCGCGTACAGATATTTTCGCGAATGAGGAGGTCACGGACATTTTCGCGAGATGTTGTTTTCAAGAATTGACACAGAGGCCTACTTAAACACATTACTACATTCATGTATGGCGACATTTTTGCGTGTTGTTAAATTCGCGGTCCAACCATGATTCGCGAAATTCGCGAAAATTAAACCCTCCCGAAAATGACAGCTTATACAGTAAAAACATCATCCATCCACTTTCTATTTGCTAATATTACTAATATTTGATGTTTGCACTGCCTTGGTGTAGAACCACAATAAAAATAGGGGAACAAATGTTTTCATGTGTGCATATTCAGCTCTTGGGTTGTTGTTGTAGTGTTTACCATACCTGCGCAGCGTGTGGCAGCCGAGATGTTTTTTCCTACACCTCACTGGGCCAGCTCCCTCATTTTCTCAGTTGATTAACGCCACCATCTCGTGATGCAGCCGAGCCGATTCGTGGCATGTAGGGCGGTGGCGGGCCTTCGTCGCTTCACACCTCTGCTAGATCATGACTCTAATCACATCTGATGATTGAAAACGAGCACTTCTTGCTCCCCTGGAGCCCAGTGCACGTGAAGGCACAGCGTCTCGCTGAGTGGATGTGGTAAGCACTGAGCTACCCTCGCCTCCATACATATTTATGGTTCAATTTGCTTTCCAATTCAATTTAAACGATGTTCAACACTGAGCCCCTCCTCCACCTTACACACAATCACACAAACAGACAGACAGACACACAGACAGACAGACAGGCAGACAGACAGACACACACACACACAAACACAAACTCAGTGTAGCCCAAGTTTTTATTAATTTCTTTCTATCCCATCAGAACACACCTGGTCCCTTCTCTCACTCTCACACGCACACTATGCTGAGTAGATTGTAACTCTTCCATTTGGCTACATACAGATGGTGAGGATCTCTGAGTTTGAAGTATCACACAAATTCCCATCTCTTGTTCCAAAGGAACCATGGCCTTGTATTGTTTCAACCTTAAAAACAAATTTGCATTTAGTTTTGTGTGAGGTCGTATACACAACTGAATTATTTCATGCATTCTCATATTTTTTTTTCAACAAATTTGTTAAAAGGATTTTTTTTAACTAGGGGTAAAAATAGGCCTACAGTATCATAACCTACATTGGCATCACATGTGGATAGGAAATAAATATGGTAACTTTGTACATGTATCAATACATGTATACTGTTGGAACATTCTCACTGACTACAGGGAATGTCTTCATTTTTTTTTTTTTTTTGTTCCTGTACAAAGATGGTAGTGGCTACTGAGAATATTTTCAATTTTCAATATCCTGTCCAACCACGCTGCAGTGATTCATGCACCAAGTTAACATATTTCTTATCACCTTGCTGTGAATAATGTTATCTATGTTTCCTAATTCTGCCATTGGTCATTTCTACTCACATAGTGTGATGTGATGAATATGTGCTCAAATTTGGTACATACAGTTGTCATCGGGGAGCTTAACCATGCATGGAGTTGCACCTGTCAATGTGTTGGGATGCTATTGATGTGGTGTTATTAGGTGAGGCAGGTAACGGAGTGTGTGTTCTCAGCAGTGTAGAACAATCTGCCATACACTTTCTACACTCAGCCTTCTCATTATGTGTGTATCCCTTTTTTTTTTTCTTGGGGGGGGGGGTAGGGAGAAGGGGGTGGGAGGGTGCCCGTGTAGAGGGGGAGGATGACAATGTGACATGGAAGAGGTAGGTCAGATGAAGAGATGGAAAGGGGAAGGGGTGGTCAATACAAATTTAGCAGGGGGTGAAGATGACATGTATTGAGTGGGATGTAGGGATTGCAGGCTAGACTCCCTGTCCCAGGATTAACTAACCATTTTTTTTTTCTAGTATGTACTTAACCCGTTGAGGACGGTTTATTTTGGTATAACACGCATTTCCCATAGACACTTGCCTGAGTATACTCGGGACTCGTCCTCAACGGGTTAATGTCATGAGTGAGATACATTTATATCTGCAGAAGATCCTCATTTAAGAAAATTAATTATTTATAGATCCAGAGCTAATGATTCTTACTGTTTATGGATTTCATGAGAGCCTCTCTTGAAAGTCACAAAAAATCCTGCCCTAACCAATCAAAATAGAACAATCTTTATGGCATTCTTTTTAAGAAGTGAAACAGGATGCATTTGACTGATGTCATTTCTTAAGCCATTATATCCGAGATATGACAGTGTACATTTGATTTAAAATATAGAAAATCCAGTTTGGCCAAGCAGTGGGTTAAATCCCTTGTTTTCTAATATTCATAAAAGAGACTGTGTATCTACTCCCCCCCCCCCATATCACTCCAATTATTGATTCAAGAACCACCTCATGATTTAACAAACTTCTCAAGGAGAGCATGGGGACAATGTTCTTCATAACCTTTGTGTGGCTTTGCCTCCAGATCTCCTGGATCCTCAAGAAGAGTTTCAAATGATAAATGATAAAACTGAAGACACAGACCTGATTGGCTTTCAGAAATTTTAGTCCAATCTTTGTGAGCAAGGAGAACACTATAGCTTTATTCCCTCGGCTGTTATCAGGAAAAGTGCATCAGAAGGCTGTCCTCTGTATTTCGTGTTCAAACAGTCTGATGAGCTACTCCCAGCTAAGATGGGATAGTTGGAATGAGATAGGTATCCATGATGAAAGTGTTTAGATGTTGGCTCAGAGAGATGCCTACCAGAGATGATGGACCCAGGACGGCATGGATGCGAGGCACGTCCCTGCCTCCGTCTACCCCTGGAGACACATGAGGAGCTACATGAATGACTTCCATGCATGGGTAAACAATTCACAGCATCCTCGCTACACGCTACCATGTGTTTCGTCTACGTGCTCCAACAGCCGCAGTCTGGATCGCTCTAGGCGATCCCACAAACCTAGAGCGATCCCACAAACCCATGCAATCTTGGAACCATTTTGTGTGGTGCAACATTAGTGAGGCTGTTACGTTCATGCATTTTCCACTTCTGTTGAGCCCATGATGCAGTGCGTAGCCTACACTAGCAGAAAATAGATTCTCACTGTCCTTGTCAGATATGCAAGGGGTGGGGGGGGGGTCATGATACTTTGGGGCTAAACGAGGAAAATTGAATTTCATGACCACCATCATGAAGGCCATGATGCATAAAAAGTTGGCGTAGATGACGTGCATAAAGGGACTTTGAGTCTCTAAATATATCTCTCTGATTGGCTCCCAGCCAAGATTTATAATCGTGTGACTGCTATCCTGTGGCACAATGTAAGGGTGCCTACTGTTCATTGACAACTCTCACTTTCAAAATCTCACTTTCCTTCTCCATCAATCTTCTTTCTGTGCTCCTTCATTTCTCTTTCTTCCCCCTTGTCCTTTTCTCCATCATTTTCCTGTCAGTATTGTATGTTGTTAGTTTCATATGATGCATTGATCAGAGAGTATGATAAAGAGGGATTAAAGGGTTCTATACAAAGATGTGAGGCTGTAAATGCTAGCGGAATTCACACTCTGTGAAATTAAGAGGATTATATACCTTCACTACACTCATGTAGTATGATAATTCATACAAGTATACTGTCCTAAAAAAAGAAAAGAAAAGAAAATTCATCTTCTCCATCAGTTTTGTTTTTTCATTGATGTGTAGAAATGTAGATATATGATTTGATAAACCTTGGAAAAGCTCCACTGCTCTTTTACAGAATTGAACAGTTTCAAACATGAAGTATTGTTATTACCAAAAAAAAAACCCAAAACAAGTCTTTAATTCTACTATTTTTATGTTGGTATTGTTGTTTTCCTGACAGATCTAATTTAGATATGAATTTCTAAACAGCAACAGGACATTCCTGGCAAACATTGAGTACATCTTTGGAAATTTCTTCTGTAATTTGTGAAGATTGATGTGTGTGTGTGTGTGTGTGTGTGTGTGTGTGTGTTTTAATTTGTAAGATATTCTTTGCAATGATATAGGAACATTGGAGTGTCTGTTGAGTCCATCCTGCATACAGCATTTGTTAGTGTGATAGACATAATTTTATGATTCGGGATGGATTTTTCTTGACATCTCTTGCAAATGACACTCGGTTACAAGGCAAACGGTGATTGTATTTCTGATGTGATTACTCTGGCTGTTAAAAACACCGTTCCAGAGTGTGCAACAGGCTGGCTGCCAAAAGGCATCGAATTTCCATTACCTGGAAGTTACAATTAATTAACATTCTACGATGTAAAAAGCCTTGCTTGCCAAGGGGCAAAGTAAAGATAACGATATTGCCGATGCTCAGTGGATGGTGACAGAGGGCGTCCTTCAACACGAAGGGTATTGAACTTCTACGTACCGTCTTACCTCAAGGACAACCCAGGTCCTCGCAGTTTTCCCCCTTCATTGGGGCTGTATAACGTGACACTTATTTGACGACTGCGATACGGGTAGAACCTCAGTGAGTGACATAATACATTCCATCGTGGGATGATCCGACCCCCATTCCTTCTCTCCTTCCAAACCTTAATCCGTTTCTCTCGGATAGTGTCAGGATATACGCCTTCTGTCACGTACGTTCCCATTGTAATAGAAATGTATCATGTGAGAGTTAGAAGGGATGATTATGCAAGATTTGTAATGCACTGAAACTTTTTATTTGCTCTTCTCTTAAAGTTCTTTTTTTCTCCATAATCCAGTGGATTTATTAGCATGTTTTCGTCATTCCTGAGTGGAGTGAATGGTTCATCATTACTAGTAACCACATCAAACAGATTCCAAGAGTACTGTGGATGGACTTGAAGATCTTGTCTTTTCTTGCTTTGTTTTTTGTTCTGGTGGAGATCAACCCATCAATTTTGTGATGTATGTATATGATAAGTCTATAGATAATATATTATTTTTGGGTGAGTTCCTGCACCACCTTGATATTCAGTAATTCTCCACACAACCTCCAAAGGAGAATTTAAAGGCCAAGAGATAACATTATTACAAGTATCAGCTCAACTTTATGTGCTCTATCAAAGTCAAACACTTGTGGGCAATTCCGCAGTTAGGTGGACATGACATGGATAAAAGAAATGTGCCTCTTTACCTTACTCCTTGATTTAGGTATCAACTAATGCCATGGATGTTCATCAATCATTAAGGTCTTTCAAATTCAGTAAATTTTATTTTTCGTATTTATAGATTTCGCGAGATCTAAAACCATCATTTAAAATGTACATGTGGGACTGGGGATGCTAAAATTCACTTAAATGCAAATTACAGTGGGTTCCTTTGAAATATTTTCCTCAAAGTTTTGCTAAAGAGTAAAAGATGAATACATTTAAATACTCCAGAAGTCATGTGACATTTTGTCAATTACAAAAGGGTGAAATGACCTGCGGAATTACTCCGGACAAATGTAACGTTACTAACCGTAACGTTACTAACCATGCTTTTGGGGGTCTAGCTAAGAAATTATTGGTCGAACTGCTAAAAAACATTGTGTAAACATTTGTCATGATGCAATAATGGAAATTTATGCAATACTTTGTTTGAAGTAACTTGAATTTTTGCACACTTTTTGTTACAAGACATTGATTTTTTTGTCATGTCCTTTTTTCGTAACGTTACTAACCAGCCCTTTTAGTTGCCATAGCAATTCTAATATTTCTTGGATTGCATTCATTCTTTTCTGTACCATAAACCTGGGAGGGATGAACATGTTTTTGACATAATTTTGACTTAAAATGAATAAATTGTAATTTAGTAGTAAAAACAAATATCTAAATTTGTTCAAATGTAACGTTACTAACCGCGGAATTGCCCTTGTGCACTCTTGTAGTACATAATAATTTATCAATATTTGTGAATGTCCATAACATGTATTGATAAACTACTGTATTTTGTAATGTATTGATATGCTAATCGACTGTTAATTTACTTCTCCGGAACTATGTGAATGCCTTCATTTAAACAAATAATATGCTTTTGATCCCCCTAATAACTTTGTGGATGCAAAGAATGCGGCGTTGGATGATGACGAGAGAAAGTCTTGGTGATAGGTGTATCACTTGCATATTATATGGGCTTTGAACCCACGACATGCATTGTACAGGCCACTGTGACTGCAAGTCCCAGTGGTCCAGTGGCTGATGGGGGATGTGACAGATTTCTATACACCTCTAAGTTACCTCCTTATTGATGAGGCCCATTGTGAGCAGTATGAGTAATTGCATGACTGAGTTGTATAGGAAAGTGTGAGGGGCCAGGCCACATAGCCTAGGTATGTGTCACTCATCAGATAGCTATCGCTACTTTAAAGGACCCGTCTATCTCTGGCTGGCTTGTATGTACACAGAGAAGAACTCAAACATTCTTTGTGACAAGAAATATCTATAATGAACTGTTGCTTCATGCTAATTTTTCAGTGTTTTGAGTATCAAATAACCCTGATGAAAGTCATGAGTTGATTTGAACCTGTGACCTCCTAATTGCTAGACAGGCATCATACAATGTATGGATATTAGATTCACGAGAATCTCTGCTTGTTTGGGGAAAAAAAGAGAAAAATCTCTTTACTTAGAGAAGGGAATGCTTTTCATTGTATGAATATAATAGCAAACTTGATATTTGTTTTGCAGGAAAATTCAAGAATATACAAGGAAAAGGAATACTGGGTACACATCACATGACTAAAGACAAAAACAACAAGAAAACAAAATACCAGTGGATAATTTCACTACATTCAGTAAGAGATCTTAACCTGATGTAAAAGTAGTCAATTTCCATAAGTCTGTCCTCCTTGTACTAAATTGCCAACACCCCAATTGAATTAGGAAATCAAAACTTTTTTTTTCTGGCCCCAAATATATAATTGACCCAATCAGCAGGTAGCTATATCTTTGTTGCTGTGTCTTCAATTCACATTCACCTCATGTAGGTTGGTATGTGCCTAGACTAACGAGGAGCGTTGTCCGCACATTGATGGCTGACTGGATATCCACTGCACGTATTCACAAGCCAACAATCATTCAATGCAGCTCCACACTATGCATACCAAGTTGATCCAGGCCCCAGTTTATTCTCATGGAAAGAAAACAGCAACAACAACAGCAAAATGGGAATATTGGGATATGGTACCACAGGGACTGAATCAGAAGGATTACAAATTAGGAAGGTGGAGATGTAAAAACATTGAAAGTAAGGTACGCTGGGCCAGTCAGTAGCTGAAAGAATACAGGGAGAGAGAGAGTGCACGCATGCGAGCGAGAGAGGAAAAACGAAGGAATATTGGGATACTTATCCCAATATATGTTTATCCCAATACAAGCAAACACTCACAAATAAACAAACAAATAAGCAAACAAACACAAATATGGTATGGGAACATCTGAAGCTTGTCACTTTTGAAGCACAAATAAGGACCATGTGCATTATATGTCATTGATCAGCTTATAGTCAGATTTAGGTTTTTGTTTTGTATTGTAAATGGACATGTCACTATTCCCAAGGGACTTGTATCATGTACAATAATATAGCTAGGGACATAAAAGGAGTATTGGATAGTGCAGATTATAATGTTCAACAATTACACTGAAATCAATACAATTGTAATTCATTTGTTCATTCTTTTGTCACCAAATTGAATACAAGAGGGTTTCATTTTCTGTGATATTAGATCAGAATAGTTTGATAGTTAGGACTATCAGATCAATAACAATTATTTTCCTTTTGCCTTCTACCACATCTAGCCTTATTCACAGGCTGAACTTTGTTGATTGATGTGCATACCCTTTTTAGAACGAGACCTCACAGGATTGGTTCAACACGATGGTATGGAGGTCACATGGCATGGATATAAAATGTGATGATTGCCACTTTTCAGTGCAGTCAAGATGGATCTGTCTATCAGAGAATATGGTATGAGAGAATTGTTTTATATGTGATGGGCTGTCTGTCTGTTGCTGGGTCAACACTGGTGACACAACAACAGACATCGCTATAGTGGAGGTTTGTGTCCCGATCGTATCGATGTTGCTTTGCCACGCCATGGAAATGCTTTGATCGTAGCGATAACATCTCCGACTGGCTGATGATATTTGGGTCACTACCCAAGTATTGTAATCACTGCGTCTGTCCCCAGCGGACTGGGGCCGTGTGATGGATGATACGACCGGATCGGTGGACCAAGTGTAGGGGCGGTTCATGGGTTAATATGTAGACCATGGTGCCATGTCTGCGGCAGATGTTCAGTTTGTAAATATTTGCCCGTCTGATAGGGTACCAGTTATAAACAACATTTGACGAGACTTCAAATGAACCCTTCAAATGTCCAAGAGATTGTGTGCTGATAATATGCACATATCATTGAGCACATGGCCTGCCATTTTGCCCCTTATCTGTAAGGTAGAACATTCCTGTAGTCAGACATGCGAATGTATTATCAAGTCCTTTGTTTGAATTAGACATTTTGTGTGTGGATAAAGAGAGCTAGTGTGATAATGAATATTGTGATTAGGAGATGTGTTTTAACCCTCTCTGTGCCAGATTAATATTTTGTCCATAGGTTTGTGTGTGAAATTTGTATACATTTGACTCATTGGCAAAGAAGGGTTAAATGTTTGTAAATACCAGAGAGTATGTATAGCCAATGGCATATTTTCTAGATGTGCTGTATGCTAAATGCGTGAATTAAACAAACTGATAATGTGGACATTCAAATGTATGCTGAGAGGCATGCATCATGGAAATTAGTAATTAAGACGATACCATAGTGTTGATTTCTATTATTATGCATTACCTGATATTGAAGTCATATTATGACCTCATCATAACTTGTGAGACATGGAAGGAGTAGAATGAACTGAACCGGCATGGTTGTTTCAAGGAAGTTTTGGTGACCCGCTGAAGACTATAAAACTATGTTGTCCATCTGTGGTTGCTCAACAAAAAGATTAACCTTTTAAGATCCCAACTTGCATATCCAGTGACATGTCAGGATAAACAGCTTCAAAATACTGAAGACATCTCTTTTAGTGTACTCGCTGAAGATAACAACAGAGTGATTGTTAGTGTATAAAAAATGGTCTTTTTTGCATATTATATCTGTATTAACTGAAAGGAAGTTACAACATATGTAAAATGTAATCCATTTTCCCCTGAGATCATGCAATATATTTATGTAAAAGACAGCTATGGTGTAAAGCTAAAAGTCTACTCAAGGGAAAGAGGACTCACCCACTTTATTTTTTAACATGAGCAAAGGCAAAAATCAGCATTGTTACTATTATCTTTTACCAGATATGCATGCATACTGTACTACCATGCATGCAGGTAGATTTCCGTCTTTCTTCAACCTTTGTTCACATATTTCTAGAAGATTTCTGTTCCTTTTATTCTCAGAAACAGGAAGAAGAGGAGATATATTGATAGAGACTCGAGAGGTAAAACAAAGAAAAGAAAAGCAAGGCCAGAATATTTTCAGTGTGAACTATGTCATTTGTAGTAGGGTTGGGTATAATCTCACAGCAGTAGGCCCATGGGAGAGAAATTGAGAGGTATTTAGGAGGAACTAAAACCAAAAAATTCTGGGCACGCAAACCCTGAAATTCCCATCCCCGGTCAAATCTGCGTCCTCCTTTTCCCCTAAATACTCACTCTGCATAATAAATTTGACTGAACTTTATCAGACATACCATGAAGACAACTGTTATGTCACAAGATGATGCTTAAGACATGGCCTCTCCTGTCTAGAATCTCTTCCAGGTTCCTTTAACCCGTTGAGGAAGGGCTGATTTTGCTACAACACGCATTTCCCGTAGACACTTGCCTGAGTCTACTTGGGACTCGTCCTCAACGGGTTAAAATTCTGAGTCCACCGCACAGGTGACAGATTTCCCACATCTTGTGGTATCAAGCTGATGGTACATCAACATCACTTTCTTGTCTTCATTAGATGATTGTTTGATTTTTTAACATTACTAATAACATTTGTAAAGTGTAGGTCGTAAGAGTAAAATTGATTGAGTTGGATGAAATGTGGAAAAAGGAGATGTGGAAGGGGGGGGGGGCAGATTTCAGCCCATTAATCTCAAGCGGATGTGGAGGCTCTGCCCCTAGCACAGTGAATCCTAATCGCATTCCAGGCATTCTGGCTCTTCGCTAGCACCGGTGGGGCCAGCACATTCCTGGTTGCCCTCCCTCCGCCGCCCCCATCCAAGGAGTGTTGGTCAACTGTCTGTCTCGTAGAATGATTATCAGACCCACTCAGAACTGGCGTTGGCAAGCTGAGGTACATTCCCTGCCACTTTTGTATTCTAAAGAAGACTGCATCAATCACAACTCAATTGTTTAGTTTTATCATTTGTAATATTTTCTTTCCACTCCCTTATTTCCACATTTACAGTTGGCCTTTCTGTTTGCAGCTTGCTGACAGTATGTGATGAGTTTGATTGCAAAACAGCATAAATGCCATATTTAAACATTTAAAAGTAAGTACACCATCAGATAGAACAAAATAAAACCTTTCAGTTGATGCCTCACTTGTTAGATAACAAGAATAGTGAAGTGATTTACAATGTCCAATATCTTTTTACTATTTTCTCTTACTTTTTTTTTGGGGGGGGGGGGGGGGGGGCTGTAATCGCAAATATCTCAAATTAACAAGAATGGAGTTACCTCATTTCGCAAGCAAACTTTTCAGATAATGAAAATGGAGAGGAGGGAGGTATATAAGACAGGTGGAGACCACTTTGATTCTATCTTTCTCTCTTTAGCTGAATCTGCCTATCTCTCTATCATTCCCATCTGTTGAGCCATTAATTTTTCATTCATCTTTTTTATGCCTCCGCCACGAAGTGGTGCCGGAGGCATTATGTTTTCGGGTTGTCCGTCCGTCCGTCCTTCCTTCCGTCCGTCCGTCCGTCCGTCCGTCCTTCCGTCCGTCCGTAATGAATTTTGTGGACAAGGTAACTATCGAAACCTGTTGAGGTATCCTAATGAAACTTGGCATGTATGTGTATTAGGGGGTGAAGTTGTGCCTATCAACTTTTGGGTGCACATGCTCAAGGTCAAAGGTCAAAAGGTCAAGGTCAAATACATAAAATTTCACTATTTCCACCATATCTATTGAATGCCTGAAGATATTTTCTTGAAACTTAGTGTATACATGTTTTACCTAATTAAGATTCTCTGGTGAAAGTTTGGGTCATGAGGTCAAAGGTCAAAGGTCAAAAGGTCAGGGTCAAATACATAAAATTTCACTATTTCCACCATATCTATTGAATGCCTGAAGAGATTTTCTTGAAACTTAGTGTATACATGTATTACCCAATTAAGATTCTCTGGTGACAGTTTGGGTCATGAGGTCAAAGGTCAAAGGTCAAAAGGTCAAGTAAAAATATTAAAACTTCTTTTTTTTCTCCGTACCTTGGAAAATTGTTCAAGGTATCTTCATGGAACATAGTATATACATGTACTGATTGGAAGTGATTATCTAGAGAATGTAGGGTTCATGGGGTCAAAGGTCAGGGGTCAAAGGTCAAGTGCAAGACTTCAAAATGTTACTATTACCCTCATATTTATGCAATGCCAGCAGGGTTATTTTTTTACACTTGGTGTATGCGTGTGTAACCTAATAGAAATTCTCTGGAAAGTTTTTTTTTTTCTCTTTTTGCCTCAAAGGTCAAAAGGTCAAAGATAAGTGAAAGTGCTGAACTAACTTTTTCCTCCATATCTCGGAAGTGGCTCAAGTTACCTTGAAACTTAGTACATATTATGCATGTTCTACCTGAAAGTAATTATCTTATGAATTTTAGGGTCAAGGGCCAGATGAAAATGGTAACAATTTACTATTCAATTCAGAAATTGAACTTTTTCTCCACACCTGTACCTTGAAAATTACTCAATGCCTAAATGTATGAATGGGTCAAAGTGAAGTTAAAGTCCTTAAATCCCTAGATACATGCTCTCCTATTCATTCAATTAAACCTACGTCAAGGAAGGTGAACATTCAACACATTTGTGACAAACTTGTCATTCCAATATTTTGCCAATTTGTGAAAATGTAATCACACAGTGTCCACATGTACTATCTAGACCTATTGGGAAAATCATGCATTATGGCGGAGGCATACCAGTCGCCAAAGCGACATTTCTAGTTTCCTGTTAGAGATTACTTTTTTTTTTCTTCGGGGGGGGGGGGGGGGGTAGTAGCTAGAAACTATTAGAAAGGTGTCCACTGTCTGCTTTTAATTGTTTGTGTCTTTCTTTATCATTTGGTTCTTTTTGGTGTAGACTCCTTGTTTTCTTGTTTGTTGTGTGCTATTTTGGCTCTGTCTGTAATTTCTTGGGTCTGCAAAGGCCCTATATTTTCACTGCCTGGAACTATATTTCATTACCCCAAGTTTGGACTTGGTCTGTAATTCAATTTCACCTACAATGCCTTTAGCCTCGCCTACAATTGGGTGAGAGTAAGGTAGTGAGGTAGAGGAATGTACAGAGAGGGCATGGACGTATCAGTGATGATGCTTTCCTGCACTCGGAAATTTGGGAGACGTGTTGCCTAGCAACGGGCCCATGGAGAATGCCTGAGTGACTGGTAAGAGCATTAAAACCAAGAGCAGTCCATCATAATGTACAGGGGTTGAGTGAGGCAGTTCTACATTGCCGTCAGACATTTTTCTCCTTTCTTCCATCAGCTTCAACCTCTCTTTAGGTTTTACCTTCTCAAAACTCATTTTCTTTCCAGTGGTCCATGCAAAACTTCAGGCAAAATTCAGGTACTATCATACAGAAATAGCATGCTTATTTTTCCTGCAGTCACAGAGAAGTATACTGATAGAATCAAATTTGTTTTCATATCTCAGAGTTAGTCTGCAAGTCTATTTGTTTATTGAGCCCATCAATATGAATTCAATACTGACTCTCAGACAGAGAAGGCTTTGCAGTGAAGCAGATGAAAAAAAAATATTTACTGTACATCTCTGTCTTATTTCATTTCTGAAAGATATTGTGAAAAGATGACTTTTGCCCACTGAAGTACTTCACTCATGTGCATTATTGTCTTTTAAGATAATCCTGTTCCAAATTTTATTTATTTCATGTGATACATGATGAATATCATAAACTGATTTAGGAACAATTCAGAGGATTCAAAGAGATGATATTTGTTATTACTTTTATTGAATTTTTCTCAAACTGATAAGATAACAATGACAATGTGATATGTCCTTTGAAATATTCTCAGTGTGACTGAGAAATATAAATTAATCAAATCATATGAACATCAGCATGTGTATTTACAAAGGCAAAATATCCTTTGTGTTTTGTGTTTTTATGCTTGTTTGTTTGTTTGTTTGTTTGTTTGTTTGTTTTTTTGTTTTTTTTTGGGGGGGGGATTCTAGCTCACAACTGATGACCAGAAACACTGAAGGTTATAAATGCACTACACAGAAGTTGCCAAGTAAAATAGATTTTGCAAATTTATCGGTATTCCAGGCAGGTAGACATTATGCCAAATAAATTTCTGTTTGGGGAATCCATCGATGAGTGTGCCCTTTTTGTATGCACATGTGATGTTTTTCAAGAGATTTGCAGATTTCTTACAGTAATTGCAATCATTTGTTAGTTAAAGACATTTTTTAACATACATATATGCAGTGGTGGCTACATTTCAAAACTTTTCAAACTTTCTTTTATACTGAGCTGTGTCCAAGGGGATAAACAAGCGCACTCACTTTTTGTCACCATTTCTCTGTGAACAAGCATTACTATGTTAAATAAGCATTTTCCAGAATGATTTATTCAAACTTTGTTCATGTGAAATGACCACAGTAAATCCAGTCTCTATAAAGAGACTTTTACTTACAGGATGCAAATAATATTCACTGTCAATATTTTTTTTTGAGCTTCATTTTGACACAATATCAGAAATGCTAATAGTGTGTTGGGCCAAAATTGACAGAATGTTCAACAAAAACATCACACTGGTAGTTAATCAGTGCTTGCAAGTTCAATTGGAAGGAAATACCCAGACAGGTTATTGATGGTCTTTGTGAGCAACTCACTTCTTATGTATGCCAGTGCCTGCCCTGTGGGATATTCCCTCGAGCAATGAATTATTCTTAGTCACTCTCTGAGAGGGTTGTGTAGTGCGTTTCCCACTGCATGAGTTTGGTCTGACATATCTGCCAAAACTCTACAAATTTGATGTCTGCATAGTGTTGACATGAGCTATTGAAATCACTCATATTCTAGGCCTGTCTAGTGGATAGACACACAGAGTTAAGGATCTTCTGAGGAGATATTCTCACAAAGCAGAGAGAAAGACAAGTGAGAGAGAAAGAGGGAAAGAGAAGGATATAGAGAGGGGGAGATAAAGAAGAGAGGGAGAGTGCAGAAGTCTGTAAACAGTCACCTTCCACCCTCTACTTCAGTGTGTTATATCTGAGGCAAGAGTCAAGTACACCTGTACATAGTGCAGGAATCGCCCACCGCTTCCTGCTTCATAGCACCACCACACTCTCTGCAGCCTTTCAATGACATTTTGATTATCCCTATGGTAATGGATGACCCAATTACACAAATGCTTTTTGTGAATGTCGCGGAACCAGCACCATTTTCTTTTTCATTTTGGTCTTCGGTAGATGCATTATTACCCTGAAAATGACCCAGTCGGAGCGGACAGTTTGTTTGGCATCATGCACAGAGTGTTCTGGTGTCAAACAGAGAGACCCGCGATGCATGGCCGCATTAAGTATTAAAACTAGCTGTATATGCGGCAAGGGGTGCGGGGCGCATGTACCCCCTGTAAGACCCCATTACGGTCGCTTTGAAGACACTAATTGAAGATCGGGCCGAATTCCCCAGGCCTCGGGTGGAGGGATGAGCCTGACCTTTGCATCTGCTGCCGTGTATTTTATGCCCTGCCCGCTAACAACGACACACCGAAGTACGTAAAAATATGACGTGATAGCGCTAATGGTGTATCTCGTGCTGAAACCTGTTTGATTTACAGGCAGTAATTTGATATCGCAGATTTATATTTCTGATTTGAATTTGCACAAAATTTTGACACCACTCATCTTAAACACAAGATGCTGTGGATATAGGGAGCCTGAGTAGACACTAAAATATTGACGATGGTGAAAGTTTGTTTTTCAGGGTCTCTGAGGGGTCACGACTTACACTAGTCTGTGTAAAGATATGCATGAAAAATTTATGTTGTCTCTTCAAAGTCACTAGAAGGTTATACTTGTATATTTAATCATCCTTCTTCCATAAGGTTCATCACTCTACAATATCACTTTTGAATTTTTGCAATGATGTTTCACGTACTTTAGTGTATCCTTCTACTTTTACATCATCTTTCTGCTTTTTCTTATTTTTTGTGATATACAAGTTGTATTTCCACGATTATCAAGTTATCAAAGATCAGATGTTGACAGTCTTTGAGCAAAATGGTCTGCCATTATTAAAGAAAAAAGAAGTTCCTATTAGCAAAACAAGTGTCAAAACATTAACAATTGAGAAAAAATATTAAAGAAATACTCATCACAATCCGTATCAATTTAGTAGAATTTACAGCACAAGAGTATTTGATATATAGACTTTTAAGAACTTCAAATAGCATTTTTGAAACATGTTGACTATGAAAGTGACCTTCAACTTCTCCTGTGATCCCAGCGTGAATTGCTGTGATCAAAGTTATCAGACCTTTTCTTATGAGCACAAAATCAATTCTGATAAAGCTGATCTCCGATTAGATGTCTGAATTTGAAATATTCTTGAAATGTTTAAAGGGATGGTATTGTATTGGTGGAGACGAGGATTGGGCTTTTAACTTTTTGTGAGATACCAAGAAACCACTTGTGAAATAGTATAGAGCATACAATACCCTCTCTATGAGGAATTCAAAATTTACTAGATGGATATCGGTTCTGGAATGGCTGAGTCATCCAAAAACAAAGTAAAAGAAAGTGATCCTAATAAAAGGTGGGTCCCACCTTTTATTAGGATTACTCTGTTTTGGATATCTCATCCATTTCAAAAATAATTTTCATCAAATAAACATTGAATCCCTCTTGGAATTACATGCTCTTTCATATTTCATGAGAGGTTTCTCATTATCTCACCAAAAAATGTTAAAAACCAAAACTATACGATCCCTTTAAGTTTGCTTTTATTAACTCATTTGTTCCATAGTTTTGTTTTCGTTGGGAGAATGGTCCTGTTGTCAGAGTCATGCAGAGGTGCTGACCTTTTCCTTTTCATTCACTGAAACCAATCAAGTGCAAACAGTGATGTCCAAACATACCGGTCAGATTTTCTTCTCCTCCTGGTTTTTGAGCAAAGTGCGTGGGACTAAGGTTACTGGAAATCGATAGGCTAGGTAGGGTGACTGGGAGAAACGGTGACTGAAAAAGAGAGAGAGAGAAGGAGGGACAGACAAACGGACAGACAGACAGAGAGGGAAAGAAAACGAAGGAGAAAGAGAGCTAGAGGAAAGAATAAATGGGAAAGAGATAGAAGGATGGAGTAGGGTGAGGTGAGGTGAGGTGAAGTGTACTTGTGTGTGATTTGGCCACCATCTGGAGCCAAGGCTTGGGGGGTCGGTCCCTGGAATGCCGCCCTAGACAGGGGTGTCTGCAGGTTCACCCAGGGTCCAAGCTCTGGAGGGGTTAAATCGGGTGTGGAAACTCGGCACTCTGCTCGTGCTGAATGCAGGCCATCCATGGACCATAATCATTTCTTCAAATAAGGCAGGGCATACATTAAAGCCGATCATTACAGCACGTACTGTCGCCTGTTGAAATTCAATCAGTTTTCCACATAGTCGTGGCGTAAGCTTCCATCCAAATTATGCCCGAGTCTACTTAACAGCGGAGGGGACGTGTCTGAGCAAGGCTTGAGGCAGCGTGTGAAATGTCTCCTTGGTGTCTTCTTGGTAGGGAACAGAATAGGTGATGTGGAATCAAGACTCGGTAGTGATAACAACAATGTCATCTGAAGGACATGTCATGCTGAGTGCTCACGTAGTAGGCGAGTTTGTGCAGAAGCACAATTGTCAAAGCAATTATATATAAATCTATCCGTCTGTATATCTGTCTATCTATCTATCTATTTATACATGTGTATAGAAACAGTATGCATAAATATTAGGTGAAAGGATAGATTTGTAAATTATAATTGTAATAATTTTACTACTACTACTACTACTACTAATGATAATAATAATTGTTATTGTTGTTGTTTTTAGTAGTAGTAGTAGTAGTAGTAGTAGTAGTAGTAGTAGTAGTAGTAGTAGTAGTAGTAGTAGTATCATTATAATTATCGTCATCACTGGATAATTAATATCATTATTTGTGTTTTTTATGTTGTAATGACAAGAATCTAGCTTCCAGAGTGGCTGTTGCTATGGGAAGTTGCCATTCCAGCAAGAGTTGCCATCCTAACATCTTTGATGAAATGGGGCCCAGGTGGCATGTCCTCAAGAAAAATTGAACCATTCAATACACTGAAATTGCTTCTAAATGAGGGATGCTAGATTACACATTCTTTTAAACTGGGACGTTGAGAACAGAAGCAGGAGGATAAAATAACGATGAAAATCAGTACTTGGAAGTTTGTAAGAGTGTCATTGTCATGAGGATTGAACTAACCTAGCTGGGTTGGGACACACGTATGTTGTCGGAAGTACACCTGGATGGGTATCACTGTGGGATTATGTAGTGGGACACTGTTGTATCGCTGCAGGACACTGTGAAATCACTTGGAGTGTGAAGGGTTAGACAGGATGATTTATATACCATCTCATCTGGTCTTGAGGAGGAAAAGAAGTATCCGATGAGAGAGCCCCAGCGAGAGAGTACTTATCCACCCCCTCCCCCCCCCCCCCCCCCACCAACATGGAACTATCCTCTGAGAAACACATCAATATCAGGATTTTAACCCTTGCTGCACCACAAACTCCTGTCATTTCAGCCTATACATGCATGCAAGGGAATCGGTTGGGATTGACTGAATGATTTCTTTTTGGGGGCCAATTCTGATGATGTTGTCGATTCAGAATGTGGAAAAAGGTGGATTCCATCAGATGATTTGGATCTCAATCATAGATTACTGCCTAGAAAGATGTCTAGACAACATCACTGGCTTCTCCACTATATCATGTGTGTTGATGTTATTTTTTGGCCTTTTTTAGTTCCCTGGTAATGATATTTGCAATGTTGAAAAGACGTGGGGGGTAAAATGATCATTTCACTCAAGAGTTGAGATAGGAGATCTCCCCAACCATCTGATAGTGTAGGAAGCACGTCACACTCTTTTTCTCTTTTGGGTTTCTTTTTTTTTTTCTGGGGGGGGGGGGTAGTATAGTGTCTGTGATTGGCAAATACAGGCCCGCCCAGAGTCAAATTACGTGGCCGATACCTCTTAAATTGTTTTTTTCACGCAGGCATTGACATCAACCAGGAGGGAGAAGACTGCACGCAGCCATGGAAATGTGTTCTTCCTCTTCCTTCTATGGCAGAGGGGATGTAACTCAACATGCCTGTAACCATAGCTGACTGGTTACACACTGAAGCAGTGCAAGGTGTAGTGAGTGAGAGAAGTGAGAGAAAGAGATACATATGTATATACACACATAGAGAGATATATATAGAGAGTTAGATGTATAGAGAGATGGGAGGGAGAGAGCAAGAAGAATATAGAAAGAGATAGAGATAGTAAAGAATAGAGAGAGAGACTGAGAGAGCACAAGAGAGATAGAAAAAGATATAGAGAAAGAGATAGAGAAAGAGAAGGAGAGACAGATAGATATCTGGAGAGAAAGAGATGAAACAATAGGGCAAACGAGACACCTGCAGAAAGACAGAGCAGATTGAATGAAGCCGAACTGATTGCTGAGTTTGTGTTGGTGTTGAAATGTAAAGGTAATCTCTTATGCTGAGACCTAGAGAAGCTCTGTCTCTGATTACAGAGGAATAGAATTAATGCCCTTTATGTTCTTCATCTAATCAGCAGCTGTAGTGATTGACAAAAAGCAATTGTCTCATAACATATCTTTGACAGATCATCATGTAACCCAAATAAAGTTGCAGACATTAAAGT
The DNA here is from genome assembly GCA_033980235.1 of Diadema setosum. Taxonomy (NCBI): domain Eukaryota; kingdom Metazoa; phylum Echinodermata; class Echinoidea; order Diadematoida; family Diadematidae; genus Diadema; species Diadema setosum. The sequence goes on from CM067064.1 coordinate 2,748,944, forward strand.
TAGAGAACCCCCCAAAATGATGGGTTAGCTGAAAAATCAATAGATATTGTCAAGCTTCCTCCTATCCAAGTCTACAAATGTTTTGAAATTCAAAACTGTGGATTTTATTGATTTTTTTTTTTAATTTGAAATGTAGTTTGATTTTATGATGGCTGGACACAGTATATGTGTATTTTGAAGTATTCTTATGTGTAAAATACCTTTAGAAGCTTTTTCGCACTTGACTGTAGTCTGTAACTTGATAATGCTACCGACAGACAGTTGATGTATTGTGACTTACTTTGGCTATCATTGTGGCATACCAGATTGCCTTATATCTACTGTGCCCTGAAAACTAAGGATTTGCCTAATTTTGTCTTTAAAAAAAATAGTATGTACGTATCATACATGTACACTGTAGTCCTATGTGTACTTTTACATGTATGTCTTGATTTAAAGGTGTAATTGGCATATCTTTCTTGGCAAGCTAATGTTTATGATTTAAAGTTGACACTACAAAGTGTCTCTTATAAAGTTGATATAATTGATTGTACATGTGTAACAATTCCGTCAACTTTTGTACTTACGTCACACAAGACTACCTTGAGTCCCTAACAAACAAAATGAGAAAGTGAACTAAAGTGTAATGCACCTGCTTTTGCTCTAAGGTCAGAGTGAGGAAGAACCGTGGGAGAGCTTTATTACTCCCAGGACCACACAGCTGCACTCAACTGTGCTACTGTCGTCTTCTTCCTTTGAGTCAAGGCAACTTTGAGCTAAAACATACATTTACCAGACACTGCATTCACCTTTATCTGGTTAGGGTGCAGTATATGATAGAAATTTCACCATACATTGGTAGTATAGGAGGTCACATACTCCTCATAAATGTTGTTCCAAGGTAAAGTGTTGTCTTTCAAAATAAAAAGTCCCTGTATGAATATTTCCTGCCAGATGGCATTTCAAATGCCAAATTCTTCCAACCTTTCCCCCCAAGTAGGACACAAATTGCAGTCAGGTGCCAGCACCTGCTGCAGTGACGCAGTCCTGGTATTGTCTTCGTACAAAGTGCATGGTCAATGTCACTTTGGCAATTTCCTGTGATTTTGACTAGAATCCTATCCATTGAAAATTGGCCATGAAATACATGGTGTAACTTCTGTTAAGCCTTGGTACATTAATGCTATGTTGAATGCTCATAATGCAACCAAAATGTGAAATGTTAGGAAACAGATTGACATCTGAATACAACCTTAGCGGAATGAGCCAGGTGCATGTATTTGTTTATAAGTGTGTGTGTTGTGATAATTTGTGTTTGTATGTGTGTACCATTCCAAACGGTCTGCTTTTGCATGCTTTTGCATGCTTTTGAGGTCCTCAATTAGCATCATTGTAATAAGTCCTCAGTTGGAAGGTAATACAAATGAGTCCTTGGTTGACAAGAGTCCAACTAACACACAGGTCCTCAGTTATGTGGTAAAATTCTTGTGGGTAAAACAGGTCCTCGGTTTACACCATAGATGCGTATGTGTGTGTGTATGTGTGTGTGTGTGTATGTGTGTGTGTGTGTGTGTGTGTGTGAATGTGTTCTTACTTATGATTGAGATTACAGACAAATGAATATGCATGGATTCTTATGACGTCAATCACAAAATAAAAAAAGAAATTGAAATGGAGAAAAAAAACTTTGGAGGCATGTTAGGTGTTATCTTTAAAGAGCTTACACCTTTAAGTAGTATCTGAATGAATGGCATGTAGACATAGCCTAATTCTGCATCCTGACTCTTAAAGAGCAAGAAATTGACATGCATCTTGTTTTGTATCCTCCTACATTTATTGGTACTTTCACATCTAAGGTAGATATCATTAGTGTGTGCTCATGATCCAGTGTACTTTTGCCCAATAGACATTTCTCAACAAATTCAAATATGACGGATTGATATTCATGTAATGGAGTAAAGAACTACTGTGATCTCATATTCAGGGGTATAGTTTAATGTTCTGATGGCTAGTCTGATTGAATTTACCATACAATACAGTGCAATGAATGTTTAGTACCCTTTCACCATGAGTTTTGTATCTAATATTAAGTAGCTCATTGCTATGAATTATTTATGTCATTCATTCTTGTAAAAAAAGAGAACATCCACAACATCCAAAACCTATATCTCGTTGCTATGTTTACTTAAACCAAACTATCAAAAAGAGCAGTTGGTAAAGTGAGGACACAAACATATGACATGTGAATTATACTTCTGGTTTGTGTATAGTGTAAGCTCATTGGTACGACTAGATTGGTTCTGCCCCAGATATCATGAGGAGCTATTAGAAGTAATTTGCAGCTAGCAAATGCAAGTACCTGCCCTACTATCCGTGGGTCCTAATTGATTGTTTGTTTTATAAATCATGGTGTGCTTGATTTGTGCAGCAAGCGCAGATGTGTACGTTATCACGTTGCTATCACTCACGGGACAGCCCGCAGTGACCCGTGGTCCTCACAGAAGCGGTGAGAGTCCAATTTAGCCAATTGGAAATGCCGCGTAAAAGTTGTTTTTACTGATGCAGGCTCTCAGTGGTGAAATAAATCAGGGTGCTCATTTCCCTGCCTGGATAAATAAATACTCCACCCCTCGGGGAGTCTCAGATAAGACTGTTCACATGTCACTGCTTGGTGTGAAAGACAGCTAAACTATGAAGAGACAAGAGAGCACGAGTCCTTCTCTGTTTGTTTGTTTGTTTGTGTGCTTGTTTGTTTCTGTGTGTGTGTGTCTTGCTTGCATGAAATGTAAATATCTTTGTGAAGATATGTTCTCATTAACCATTTTCCCACTGAGGTACATTCTAAGATTTTGCTATGTAATGTGATCTTTACATAATTGCATTTAATGATAGAGTGTCAAGGTACTTGTGGGGTCAAACAGAAGCTAGTAAGCATGATTTAAAGGCAATGAAATAGGGCAATAGTTTCCAAAACAATAAAATAATAGGAAAGGTATCACTTTATCAGCCTTTCCTGTGATCTTGCCACACAGAACCAGAGTATGAATACCCTCATCAAATCACCAGCCTTGGTATGCTTTGGACTAGTTTTGAGGGTGTTTTGATAAAATTGTTTTACTTTCTGGTAAGAATATTACTTTCAAACCCTGAAGAATTACATGTACATGGTTACCTTGAGTTTTAAGCTAAAAAAAAATACACATCGTGTCTGTATGTCATATCTATACGTATTCATTAGTTCTAAAGGAGTTTAGGATGTATATGAGTTTAGTTAATTCAGTAAATGAGTTAAACCAATTTGTTGAGTTGAATGAAGCTCATGTCTGTTTTGGCTTTCCAAAGCTCTGCAATGTTCTTTATGTAATGTCACCTTTTTAGATAGATACTCAAATACTGTGCTGTTGAGTTGTCGGACTTTATAAAAAAAAGTCTGATCCAACGGAAGTTGGAGGAATTCAGTAAAAGAAAAAGAAAGATGGACAGTGAGAGAGAGAGGGAGAGATGGACTAAGCGACTAGCAGATGGAAGATGACAAATGTTGATTCAGGTGTTAGCTTTCAAACTTCATTCTGCCTGGCACTGAAAACTGCCCTTGAACAGAGGGCCCTGAGACTGTATTGAATTTGACATTATTTGAATGTATGTCACCACACAGTGAGAAGGGTGGCAGGAAGTAGCTAACAGGCCCTGTTTTCATTGGTGGAACATCAGCCACGCCTCCTTTATTGCACATTTATTGTAAGCAGAAATGGCTTCACTCTTTGTGTGTGTGTATGTGTGTGTGTGTGTGTGTGTGTTTGTTTCTTCCTTTCTTTGTTTGTTTGCGTGTTTGTGGATGGGGCATTGAGCCACAAATGGTCCCACCCCATATAAAAGCAAGTGACCTCTGATGCTCGGACCCTTGCGACATGAACATGAAATTCATTAATTCAGTTCTGTGGTCAAAAGGGACTATGAGCAATTCTGGGGGGGGGGGGGAGTGTGTGAAGGTTTCTGAATCTGTATTAATGCAAACGTTTGAGAAACACCAAGTGAAAAAGAGAGATAAAGAGATAAAAAGAGATAGAAGTGAAGAGAAACTAATGGAATCTAATCAGTGTGCACCTCCACACCTTCACTGCTGTGGTCCTGTTTTAGTGGCGGGTTTTTGCCTGATTCCAAGTTTTAACAGACTATGCCATCTGCTTCTATCATTTACCACTCTTCTGTCCAGATCAAGCCAGTGTAGGTCAGAGTTTATATGAATATGATTAGTATGGTGCAGTAATGAATGGATGCTGGCTGCAAATAGAAGATGATGCGTTTACAATCCCCAAAAAAGTGAAATAACAAAACAAAACAAAATGGTTGAATCTTGAAATTCTTTAGTCACATTACTATTGGTAGCCCTAGAGATACTGTGTGTGCATTTTAACCCGTTCAGGACGGACTGATTTTGCTACAACCCATATTTTCCATAGACACTTGCCCAAGTATACTCAGGACTCGTCCACAATGGTTTAAGGATATGACTTCATTACTGTTTTCTCTCACATTGAATTCTCAGGAACAGGGAGGTAGTTTCTTATACTGCATGATGACTCTATGCATGCTTCTACCATGTACCCATTTTACTTGTAAAAGTGGTATCCGACCTGAAAAGTAGGAGTTGAGGTTTTTAATATGAGAACAGCATTGCCAAAGCTAATGTTTGATTCTTTATTCAATTCTTGTATCTGAAGGAATGCTTACAATGATTTGCTTTTCCCCCCACTCTGGTAGTTTTTCAAGAAAGTTAAAAGCCTCCTGAGATATGCACAAGTGAATGAGGCAAGTGATTGATTAAATCTTTAAATGTAATCAGGGTGTCTTGGCACAGGTTTGTCTTGAAACTTTTGCTGTCTGTGCTTAGTGTAGCTTTTGTGTGGCAGACATGTCATAATATAAATCAATTTCTGATTGAATGGTTGCCTAAATCCAGCAACTACATCTCAGCCTAGCCAAATCTGTCTGGGGCAGAGTGCCAGGGCTGGTCATACACAAGCAAGGAGCGGTTAACTGGCTGCAGTGCCTTGGTGCTCAGGAAACTCCCATACACTCTTGCACTATGAGCCAAGGGGACATTTCTGACATACTGTAGCCACTCAGGCCGACCCAAACATACGAGGTGTGTACCTTTGGTAAAACATGTATTCAATTAGAGCCAAGTTGATTTGGCAGAGCTGTCGTGTGTGGGTGCAAGATGAGTCGGGGGGGGGGGGGTTGAAGAAAGGGTGCCCTCGTTGATGAGAGATAACAGAGACAGCTGTGCCCTGGGTGGCTATCTGGATGCTGCTCTCGGTGACACAGGCCTAATTCTGGCAGCCAGGGGGAGCAGCCAAGAGGAAATGGGGAACAAAAGAAAACAGTGTCTCATTGGACCTGTTCTCATGAAGCACAACCATCCACTAAGATGATGCTGTCATTGGGGCTAACTATGATTCTAACTTATATCTCACTCTCTATGTGCCACTTTCGTACATCCAACTCTGTTTATGGTGTGCCAAGTTCGCATATTTTGTTCAAATGCACGAACCCGTCCAAACCGATCAATAAATAACCAAATGCCACACTACAATGAAAGCTTCACACCCTATCCCATTCCTCTCACATCTTTCTCGCATCGTGAGGTGATTGAATTATTAAGCACTGTTCCCTATCAGATTTTAGACTAAATTATATAAAGTTTCTGTCACTGTTTGTGTGCAAAAGTCATGCATGGACAATAATGTCGCTCCAGGTCATTTGAAAGAAATATAATCAGAGATTGGTCATAAAATCTACATCAAAGCAACACTGAATTTTCTCTACAACTTTGCTCATTGCATGTCCTGCAAAACAATAATAAGTCTACAAAAACTTTATACATGGAGATGAAAAAACAGCATGCCTGCTTTACAGTCTCAGTATAATGTGGCACACAGTGGGTTTACGCTGTGGCACATAAAGAGTTAAAAAAAAAGATAGTCTAAAAGATTCAAAGAAAATATGTTCTGATGTCTCCAGCTGTCTTGTGATTTTGTCTTCTCTGCTAATATTTTCTCTGCTGGTAAGGCATGAACCAGTTTGTAGTCTCTCCCAAGGGTGGTTTAATTGGTTGCTTTGGATGCTAGAAATATGAAAGTTGACAAAAATTTTGTTACTCTGTCTGGGATGCTATTCTCTCTTTTCTTACTCTGTTCTCTCCGTCTCTCTAGCATTTTGTTGTTCTTATTTCAGCATTACCCTCCTTTCAATCATACTGCTGCCTGTGATAAAGTCTGAACATGGATGAATGTGCCATGTGCGTCACTCTCATAAGTTCTGTGTTTCTGCGTTCGTAGAATGTATGCATATTTCATGAGAATCTCTTTGGTATGTGCTTGACATTTTCCTTATTGTTATGTCCCCGGGTCACATTATTGTTGCTTTAATTTTAGATTTTCTCTGTATTATAATTGACTTTTTGAAGAAAGCTCTCTGAGCTTTGTGTAGAGGACTTTGGCTTGCGAAGGAGATTACGTTAATCTGGTCTGAATTCATCTTCCATCGTTGTCTGTGCTGGATTAACAAGTAAGAAAACACACACGCGGTGACTGATTGTACATGATTTTATTTAGCAGGCATGTGTTTTTGTAGATTTTGCAAGACCTTTGTTGAGAGTACAAAAGTGCAAAGGTTGATAAAAGAGGAAATAGCATGAGAAGAAGAACCTGTGATATGACTTGTTCTTTGATGATGTCACAATTTCATTTTCATTTTCTCTGATTTTGCTGTAGTTGGATAGCAGAAGTAGAGTATACGTACCCAGCCTTGGATTTTAAAAAGGAGCTATGCTGGTCAGGTTTCATCCAATTAAAGTCTTTTTCAATATCTCACTGACAGGAATAGTATTAAATGAATCCTTTGTGAGGTAGCAAATAAAAAGTCACATTAAGAACATCATGTTATAATTAGTGCAGAACATATGAAATAGAAAAGATACAGAATCAAAATAAAATAGAGTTGTAGCAGTATGGTGGAGGTGATGATAATGATAATAATGGTGATAATAACAAAAGTAATAATGATTGTACAGTGGACTCCCATTATAATGAAGTCCTCGGGACCGGCTGTTCTCTTTTGTTATTTCGAAATTTTGTTAGAACTGAACAAATAATAAAAATACATAGAGTGGATAATGCCGCAGCCTGAATTTTTACTTCGTTGTAACCAGAATTTCTGTGTTCGTTTTAACCAGAGTGCACTGTAATAAGTTTGTTATGATTGTTTAGATATCAGTATTATTATCTTTACTGCCATTTTCATTATCATTAAACTGATATCACAGTAATCATCTTCATAGGGCACCTTACTGGCAATTACTTTCGAAAGTGCTATATTCAATGTATACTTCAGAAAATGCTAGAAAACACTTTGGATATGTAGCATTGTGCAGTCCCAGTTTATTCGAATTAGTTTTCAGGTGTGATTCAGGGTGCCACCATCATGTCCCCTTCGCATGCCATGAATTCCAGATACTCGCATTACCAGCATGGCAGCTCACCAGTCATCAAGGGGAAGGAAGCAGGTTAAATCGCAATCATCGCTATGATCTTTTTAAAGGAGAGGTGTGGCTGCTATGCTTCATAGGACACTGTGGTATAGCGCTCTAGACTTTTTGAAAGGAGATTATGTGTTCAAGACCCACCCGATGCAATACATTATTCTACATCTACACCCTCTGCACATTTTAGATACTTTTTTCTTGGTGTACAGGTTGACATGTTTGTAAAATATGGGTAACCGGTGATGGGTGAGTTGTTGAAAACAGCAGGGCCTGTCTTTAAAGATTGGTTCTAGCACTGAAAAGGCTATTTTTGGTTGATCAGGGCATCTATCCCTCCACAACCAATCATCATGCTGTGGAGAACAGATTCAACATTACATGATGCAAATATTAGCTGCAATGTACTGAGCAGTAGCTCCTTTCCATCTTGAACTCCAGTAGAAGTAGATACATGTTATTGTTCATTAATAAGGACTAAGAGCTAAACCCATTGGTCATATATTCTGGACTACTTTTTTGGAAATATAGAAAATTGTGCCTTTTTGTCTTACCAAATAGAAGACTGCTCGGTACTATTAACCTTACAGAGACTGTTTCTACTGCAAGGGCAGATCCAGGAATTCCGCAAAGGGGAGGCGCCTTAACAAAATTAAAGGGGGGTGCACGAGCCCTCCCCCCCCATTTTTTTCTTTTTAATTCTTTTGTTTTAACCAAAAAATAATAATAATAATAAAGAGGGGGCACGCGCCCGGTGTGCCCCCCTCTGGATCCGCCACTGCTTCTGTACTGCATTCCTATGCTCGTATTTTCTAAGTCAATCTTACAATATGTATTTCACGCATCGATGCATATTATACCTAAGAAAATACAGAATTTGATGATTACAGCAAGAAATCCTTGAAGTCATTCATTCCATTTCTAATTAAACCAGTCTCATCTTTCTGACAGCGTAGGGATGTTTGTGTTTTACATAATGTTTTACCAGTGATTTGGATGATATCGCATTGGTGCCCATAAAAGAAAATGATTTAGTTTGATCTGCTTGTAATAGAAAAGAGCTAGGTTTCTTTTCACCTTTGAGACAACAATAACCTAGCAGGGTATTACACTTGTAAATCCAAGAAAAGGACAGCTCAACTTATGTTAATATGTGTTCCTGATCAATTTACAGAGGTAGTCCATGTACTCATTTGTTTCTAGACTACACTTTGTTATAAAAAACAAACAAACACACACATGCACATCTGAGAGCCTTGATGATCAAATTTATTATACTTAATTTCAGAAAGTTTGTGATTTTCTAGTATCCTTCACTTCTTAAAGATATGTGTGCTTACACAAATACATACTGTTTAAACATATCATTTTCACAAAGAAATAAGAAGAAAAGACACACATCACACTGCCTTCATTTTAATCAATGCAACAAGATGATCACCTGTATTCAATCTACATTATTTACTAAGACAGGATGTTTCAAATACAGTGTGTATGCAATCAGAGTGCAGGAGTTAGGATTCCACTCTATATTTTGCAAGCAAACAGGAATATATTCCTGAACATGATGAAATTGAAATTGTGTAGCCACATTGTGATATAAATGCTTAGTCAAATTCAAAACTTCCATACCTCTAGGCAAAAAGTTTGCCAGGAGAGTAAAATCAAAACTGTGGTTTTGCTTTGCACCATGCCTTAGGCAAAAGGTTTTCTGTGGAGTGAAATCAAACTGCGGTTTAGTTTCTCACCATGTTCCAGATTGTCAACCCTGACTTAGATCCATTCCTCCATGGACAATTTGGACCAGAGTGGCTGCTACATGGAAGCAATGATTAGGAGAGGAGGTACAGGTATATTAAGGGGGGGGGGGGATACCGTGGCCTTTGTTTCTGGAAGATGGAGTAACTGTCAGGTTGGGTGTGAGGGGCATGAGTCTTGAGAGATTATTCTCTGTGTCAAGATGAGTTTCAGTTTCTCCTCATCCATCATTCTATATTATCAGTTGCCTCTGTGTGTATGTGTGTGTGTGTGTGTGTGTGTGTGTGTGTGTGTTTGTTAGCATGTACATGTATCAGTAAATATTGTACTGTATGTTTATGTGTGTATATGTGTGTGTGTTTGTTAGTCTGTTTGGGTGTGCATTTGTGTTTGTGTTTGTGTGTTTTTTGCTTTGTGTTTGTGCATTATATGTGTGGTGTGTGTTCCCCCAAACCTATTGTCCATTAGTCACACTGCGTTGTACTACTTTCACAGATAGAGCATAGTTTAGAGAGTGAATGTTAAAGGATATGAGTTTTTCTGAAACCATTAAAGACCCTGGAGCATGTGGAGAGAAGGGTGAACTGATGGAAGTGATTTTTATTCGCTGCCTACCAGGATGCATTTGAGAACCACGGCTAGTGCAGGCCTGCTTGAATAGAATTGCCAGATCAGCAAAATATGTGCATATAATATGCTTGGAGGCAATGTTCAATTCTAGTCAAGATTCTTTGGCTGTTTATGTACAAACGTAGAGATGTGTAGCAAAGAAAATTAGATACATGCTTGTACATGACCAGCAGCAGGAAATAATCCATCCACTCCATAAGTTATATTCCAATAACTATTTCAATTTCCTATGTCACATGTATTTTCTTAGATGTCTGTCCTAATATTCTGGCAAAATACAATGAAAATAAGATTTTTTTCATGCACTGGATACATGATCATAGAGCATACAAAGACTTGAGCAAAGACTAAGAACAGAAAGATGTTTTTAAGTGAAAATTATTGCATTAAAAAAAAACAACAACAACAACTCAAAACAAAATGCAGCAATTGTATTTTGGGCTAGATGAGAAGATGCATCAACAGTTGAAAACACAGTGTACACACTGGTACCATCCATGGGAGGTACGTGTAGCCAGTGAAAATGGTATCAGTCTATTAAAGGATCAACTATCATAATGGAGTACCCCTTTAAGTGGCCAGGCAAACTTCTTTTCCCCACTCTCTCCTCCAAATTTTTCACCACACATTATGCAAATTGTGGTTAAGCCCAGTCCGCCTTAAAGCATGCAGGTGCATCAGATTTTTCTCTCCATATGCGGAATCCCACTCCTGGCGAACCGTGACGTGCTATGATAATGTGACATTTGGGGTCTGGTTGATAATATGACATATTTGGATGCAGACTGTAATTTGCAATTCGCATGCTTGCGCTTGAAACGGTGGATGGAAGACTTAAGGTGTGTGCACTACCTTTACCAAAGAGGAGGGTTCGTGTGCATCCATATACTGGTGTGGTTAAAAACCTAAGTGCTGCTAGTAAATTTGTATGCTGTGTTGATCGGGCTAAGCAGAGTGGCACTTGTAGCAAAGTGACATAAATTGACCAAAAAGGATTAGGGATGTTTGTTGTTTTAATGGTTATAATGGGAGTGGGGAAAAATAAAAATAAAAAATATAAAGTTCAGACACTGCTTTAGAGTGTGTGTGTGTGTGTGTTTGTGTGTGTTTATTTGAACAAGATGTAGAGAAGAAGTCTGATATATAGAAAGCAATAAGAAGATTTAATAGATATTCTGGCAATTAGGAAAAAGAGAGAAGATACGTGTTATGCAGAAGGTGTATATAATGTATGCACATTGTACATGCATTTTATGTACAATTGTATATTATATAAAATGCACACATAAGTGGAAAGAGATAAGAGAAAATGCAGCATGATGTCGATGTCAAATTTGCTTTTGAAATGTAATTAGATTTATTCAGTGAAAACCGGCAAAAGTGAAACATGGACACAGCTTTCACCAATTCGTTTAGAATAGAGCTTAACTCACTCAATGGCAAAAAGAAGCTTCTTCATGAGATGGTTTGCTATATAGCATCTTACAGAGGGAAAAGTGAAGTAACAAACTTCATGTCCTTACCTAAAATGCTTGAGATGCATATTGCCATGCATGTTTAAAAAAGGTGTTTAAAATCAAAACCCATAAAGGTAGCTGTTGAGTCCTTTTCCACATCCTTCATATAAAGTGTACAAGGAGATTATTGTACACTTTTAATCTACTCCTCAGTTCTTATTCTGAGTTGTTTTTCTTCCATCCGACCCAGTTTTCTTTTTTTCCCCCCATCAATGTCTGCATGCCCAACTGCCCGCGGATTCCAAATTATCTCCAAAGATGGAAATAGCCCCAGACGATGCACCCAGCCTGAGAATGTCATGGCGCAACTTCCGGAGGGGAGAAGCCATTATGACATCATAAACAAATTATCAGCCATGGAGACGAGCGAACAAAGAAAGGGCAACAGAGTCAGTCCCTTTAACCTGTTACCTGTGGGAGTCTGTTAGTTCCCGTGTTGAGTCTAAGGCAATTTTAGGATCTTGCAGGGAACTGGGTTACCAACAATTAACCAGTATTGTTGGTTGAGTTTTGCTTGGAAACATATCAAAACTATTTTAGCTGTTCATGCATTCACATTTCTTTTCATTGGGCAATTTTTTGATTTTCATAGTTAATTTCCAAGCATCAAGATGTTTTTGCAAAATAACTCCATGTCTATCTTTCTCTTCTGTCTACTGTATTAGCTATAATTTTCGCGTACATAAATTTTCGCGAATTGCCGCTGTCACACATTTTCGCGAGTGGTTAAATTCGCGATTGGGGGACCAGAGAAAATATGAAGTGGCAAAGAAAGTGTAAATTTTCAACTTACTGGCAAATAAGAATGATACTAGTTATACACTGCATGAAAAAAAAAACTTACCAAACTCTCCGAACTATTAAGTTAGAATTCAACATTTTTGAAGTGGTGAAGTCCATCGCGCTAGATTTGTGACGAGTGGTCCCCTTGCGATAATGGATTGGCTCTCTACAGTATTCGTAAGTAGACGTGGACGTGCTATATGTACGTAAACAAGCTTAGCCAGTATGGTCTGTTCGGAAAGCCGTGACATGGTATACTAGTACTGAAATGTTCGTATCATCAAGGCAAGGGATTAATTTTGGAAGGTAATATTTTTGCGTGTTGTTAATTTCGCGAACAGCTCCAGACTCGCGAAATTCGCGAAAATAAAACCCCTGCGAAATATATAGCGTATACAGTATGTTTTTCTCCTACCTGGTAGTTACCACATGTTAAATCTATATGACCCTGTTTTGTAGCACTGTAAAACCAGAAATATTTGTGTGCATTTTAATTTTGTGAATTTCAGGAGCCAAAATTTGCAAAATTAAAATTCATGCAAAAGTTCTTGTCTATGCTTTATGCATTGAAAGCCAGTGGCAAATTGCAAAAATTTCATGCAGCAAAAATATTGTGCTTTTCAGTGCCCTTTTTTCTTTCATGTTTAAGGTTGTCTTGTTCATGAGAGATCACCCACAATTGATATTCTTTGGATATTCATATCAATAAATGTATGCTTTTTATATTTCATCACTCCATTCTTGTATTACCTTTCTGGTATGTGCATTGGCTATTCACTTGGAAATTGATATTAAGTGAATTTGGATTAAATGGAAAAATGTTCATCTTTTACATAGTTAATGGTGTTGTTAGACAGATATAGCCTTCAGCAACATTCCTCTCAGAGTAGAGGCTAGTATAGTGTACACCTTGTGGTGTGGTTACCATGGAAACATACAGCAGCTGCCTTAAGTAATTAACGCACACCTTTCCAAGGGTACCCTCCTTCAAACATGTTGTGTTATCCTGTACACATGGCTGCCATATCTCAGGTTTCTTCCCCATTAGGTTGATTATGTTTCATCTCCCTCCAGTTGTCCATCTCTGCTCATTCATCCAGCAGGGCAGCAAGCCATGGCAGCTTTGTGGATTCTGCTTCTGGTTTCAAATGTGCATCCCCGTGTTGCCTCCTATGGGATTGGTTGAGTGTCTGAGCTGAAGTGACCTCATGTTTATATGACGGGTTTGGGGGAACCACAAAGAAACGTTACTTTCAAGCTGTATCCTGTTAAAGGCGAGGGAAAGGCCATGGAACTTCTTTGCATTTGTGATCTTGATATGAGAAAAACATTTTTAGACTTCCATTTTTATCCAACTGACATAATAGTGTTGGTAACAAACATATTGCTAGCTATTGTGAGAGATTCTTGTGGGGATAATTTCAGCAACTGCAGTTGTTTAATCTTCTGTTTATGCAAACAGCAGGAATTTATGGGGTTTTTTTATGGCTTTGCATGGCTTGCAACAGAAATTTGCGAAGGTGGTTAATTCCCATCAAACGCACACGCACACAAACTCATAATCCCAGTAACTCAGTCATGAAAATAAAGTAAACACAGAACAGAAATGCCCCAATGCAGTATCAGTTCCTACTCTGATGAAGTGGCTTCTCTGTTTTATCTTTCACGAACACTTATACTACCACTAATCATATTTATCAGATCACATTGTTGACAGGGGGGGGGGGGGGAGAGGGGAGTCATTTCATGAAGCATTTTTTGTCAGATATTTTTCTGACAAACTGTTACAGAAATGCCTTAATGCAGTGTGAGTTCCTGCTCTAATAAAATGGCCTCTTAGTTGTATCTCATATGCTATTAGTAATCATATTTAATAAATGTTGTTGACAAGAACACTGGCACAAGAGTGATGGTGTTAGTGAAACCAGAAGAGAATTCTGTCTTTGGTGAAATACCACACAGTCCAGGCTGTCGTTTGGAGTCTTGACCAGATGGTATCAGTACATCCCATGCCATGGCACACTGGATCTCGCTCTCTCTCTCTCATTGAGAAGTGTTGAGGGCACCAAACGATGCGTAAAGCCTGCCCTTCCTGTTTATTCTCATCTCGCTGTACTAGTTATTGCCGTTATGGGCGGGTGACATCGTGGGGCGTGAAATACCCAATGTGGGGATATTAGGCATAGAATCATAGGAACCTTTAACCCGTTGAAGACGAGTTCTGAGAATACTCTGGCAGGTGTCTATGGGAAATGCATGTCATAGCAAAGTCAGCCCATCCTCAAGGCTTAATACCGAAACATAGTTTTGTAAGAACTCCACAAAAGAATATTACAAAACTTCTCGTTTTCCCCAAAGCATCTCTTAACAGGTATTAGCTTTTGCAGTACAGACCAATATTTTACCATGAAATCATCAACATAACCTACAAAGTGCAGGAAAGAATTACACTAGTTTCATTCTCTCTTATTGATCCCGGTAAGAAAACTTTTGGCATACAATACTATTCATCTTCAGTCTCTGTCTTCTAGTCTGTATGATTTTGTCAATCATTCTGTTAACCCATTGATTGTGGAACTTGGTGATAGGTTAATACTTTGAAGGATAGAATTTGTGTGACCAGGCATATGTTGATGTATGCAGCTATCATTCCCATCAAAACCACACACTGCTATATGTGAAGTGTTGTACACTTTGTTTTATATTAGTTTGACCCTCTTTACAGTAGTGACAAACTTTGCCGAAAACACCCATCAAAGCTTTGACTTGCTGATCATTTAGTTCTTAGTTCAACATTTCCCATTTCACTTTGTATTGCTTGGTGATATACCCTGTGTGTTGCTTGTGGCATCAGAACAAAAAAATTACAAAAGGAGTATAATTTGGCTGTATCTGTTAAATGATTGTATCATTCAACAGCAGTGGTTTTCTGCCCCCCCCCCCTCCCTCCAAGGGGAAAAAAAAATAAATCCTATTAACACTTGGTGTAAGGAAGATTATATGGGTTGTAAATTAACTGCATCTAGTAACAAAGAGAATCTTCAAACGACTTTTTACACTTTTTATCCTGTGTTGTTATCTGCAAAAAAGAAAGTTTGGGATAGGTTTTTTGTTTGTTTGTTATAGGGCATTGAATTCGATTCTAAGTCAGTTTTGCAAGTGGTTCTAGAGAACAGTGTGTATACAGTGCTTATGTAGAGTGATTAACGTAGCTCAAATCACAAATGTAATGGCAAAGGGGATGAGGAGCACAAATAGTATTGAGCTATTTATAGTGAAGTGGGCAAATGGCCCTTGAAATCAATGTTGCAGGAAATGATTAGCCTGGCAAGCAGATTGAAAGTTGATGCTGGGAGAAATTGGAGGCTCTTACATTCATAATGTCAAGGACAAGACGCCAAGGAGGAACAGATCATAGAGGAGTTAACAGGCAGGCAGTCATTGCAGACAGCTTGTAGATCCATTCTAAGGAGCAATTATCTATCACCACTCTGTGAGGTGAGACGTTGTCTGAGGTGGGATACGATTTTAGTGGATCCTCGTCCAGTGTTGTGTATGCCATATCATCCACAGGGTTTTATTTTTGCAAATTTAGTGAGTCGGGTGCGCTATTCACAAATTTTAAAACATTAATTAAACATTAAAACATAAAAGTATTAATTCTGATCCAGACATGAATTCGAAGTGCACATGTACATTTCTCCGTACATTGCAGTACACCATGATTACAGTGATTTAACCGATGTAACATATCGTTGGAAAGTCCTTATTCGCAAAAACATAGACTAGCGAAATTTGAAACAGCAGAAAAGTGTATAGTGCATTCCAATGTAAATGCATAAGTATGGTAGTCACGTGAATACAAGATGAGACCACGTCCAAGTGTAAGCTTGTGTATGATGGCAGTCCCATGTTCTTTTCTCACTTGTTCACATATGATTTACATGAAGTAAACAATAATTTCTTACATGTTAATATGTTATTCAATATAGTGTTGTTACAAACCTGACAGTTTGTAGACTGATTTGCATCTTAATTTCCTTGCATAATTTTTGTACTGTACTTGGAGAAATGAAAATAAACAGAAATAAGACAAAACCATAGCACATGTAGGGTATGAGGTGAGTACAGTCACCCTTGACCAATTCAAATCCATTTGGACAAAAGGAATAGCTTCGACTTTGAGAAAATTTGACTTATGGGGGATTAAAATCAATAGAATATAAAGAGAAGAGGAATTGAAAAGACCTTTGACTTAGGCAATTATTTGACTTATGTTAGGTCGACCTAAGCAGGGTTAACTCCTGTCATAGACAGATTTCCTGTCATAGATCCACCCGATCGTTAGATGGTCTTCATGTTCCAAGAAAGAATTCCATTTCATGACCTAGTTTTGACCTCTCGAATGAATGAATGAAGGAGTGAATGAAATTTTCATCTCGTTGTGCAGTTGTGTATGTGCCATATCGGATCAACTCTGTGGGGCTAAGCTATTTGATCTTTCCTTTTGATAAAAAGCTGTGAGAGAAAGTGGAAACTCAAAACAGACCAAAAGAAAATGAGTTGTGATTCACCATTAAAGGTTTAGTTATGATGTAATGTGGTTTGTGGTTTGGTTTCTCCCTTGTGATAATGGGTTTGTGAATTCAAGCCTTATTCTGGTAAGTATTATTGTCTATCAACAAGACATTCATCACTCCACAAAACTATTCTCTACCTTGGAATATAGATGTACCTTTTATTGTGTCACTGTGTCCAAAGGCCTGTGAAAGGATGGTCAGTCAGGTTTTACCCTAGATTTTCAGGAAATGGCGCTTGCAATAATGTGCCAAGATATTTATGCCATCTCAGATTAATAATAGGTTCATCGCACCTTGTGCTTTTGAAAAACAAGCAGAAAACAACAGCAACAATTGTGTAAGCTGTAAAGTAATTTAGCATCCTGGATGAAGTCACATATGGTTATTGTCGTAAGTTTAAATGGACTGTACAGTACTGGTTAAGGTGGGGATTCATGTTTTGAACATTCTTAAGTGAGATAATGAGAAACCTCTTATGAAATATGAGAGAGCTTGTAATTCTAAGAAGAATTCAATGTTTAATTGATGAAAATTTGTTTTCAAATGGCTGCGATATCCCAAAAAAGTGATAATAATAAAGGGCGACAGGATCTCTTTGTTTCACCTTGTTTTTGGATATCTCGGCCATTTCAAAAGCGATTTTCATCGAATTAACTTTTAATACCCCTTTAGAATTGCATGCTCTTTGACATCTCATAGAGTGGTTTCTGTATATCTCGCAAAACGTTGAAAGCTAAATCCTCACCTCAACCAGAACTGTACACACCCTTTAATCTAAAGCCGCTAAATCTTTGAAACTCAACAATGAGGCAGGTGTAGGCCAACAGTATGCTTTATTTTGTAATCAATCATGTATCATGACACACAAACACCTGTCTTTCTACGTCATTGTTGACAGAATCTTCTGATATTACTCTTACCTTCTGTGGAGTAATGATATACACAGTAAACATTTGATTTTCATTCTTGTTTCCAGGTAAAACAAAGCTGAAGTAAATGATACCTTATATTATTTCATGAGAGATGTACTCCAAATATATACAATATTCATTACTTGTAAAAAAAAATGGAATTATTAAATCTTTTATGCATGCTTCCAAGGTTTTGAAGCCTAAGTAGAGAGAGAAACATATTCTTGGTCCTTTCTCAGTTTTTATCCAGGTTGCTGTACTCTATCAGTTTTACATTGAATAACTGAGGGAGAACCATCTTGCAAAACGTACTGTCAGTTTGAGTGATTTGCCTATTTTAAGTATCAGAACAGAAGCTTTTGACTTTAATTGGGTCAAAATGGTAATTTGTTTTAAGCATTGGCAAGCAGGCATTAGCCTTTAAATTTGTGCTAATTTTCAATGAATGACATTTTACATCCCTCAAATAATTGTCATATTGTTTACTGAGAACCAGAAGGATGTTATCACATTTTTATTTATTTATTTATTATTATTTTTTTTTTTTGGGGGGGGGGAGGGTGTCGAATTCTTGGTATCACATCATAGAGCTTGGTCTCCTCTAAGTTATGGTGTCAATTCTAAATTATTTTCATTTTTAGTAAAATTTTCAAAATTAAAACCACAAGCGTGCTGTATTACCTGATATTTGGAACAACCCTTTTACCACTTTTAAATAAGCTTTATATTTCATGAAAATTGATTGTTTCGTTTCCATTTACGTTCAAATCTTAGAATGCGATAACATTCTTCTGGTTCTCAGGTGACGATATGTACATCTTCCATGATGTGGTATGTACGACACAATGAGTTACTGCTGGAAACCCAGAGAGAGATGACTTTAATCTGGGTCATGCATCATTACTGGCCATGTCATGGCTGGTGTATTAAGCACTGCATACTGTCTCCCCCTACCTCACACCACTGTGGGAAACTACAGCTGTAGGATGTGATGTTCTAGAGTAGTGGTACCCAAACATATCATTCCTGGTTTTTGATTTCTCAGGAGAGATTGAAGAGAAAAGTTTCAAATTTCCATCAAGTATTCATATCCATTGCCCTTTTTTACTCAGCCCATGAATCCTCATTACGGCTTCCAAACCCGTGCTGTGGGATATATGGTGGTTAATAAGTAAATGGTTGTGAATATTTGATTGAAATTACACGAAGAGCACTCCCCATCTTGCGTGTGACGAGATGAGACAGAAATGGCAAATAAATTGACATTTGAGAATTATTCTAGGGGCTATGTTAAATTCATGTATATTGATTGGGGCATAATGGGCCATGCCCCAGCAGTGATATAAGGTGTGGTAGGACAGAGAAATGGGATGAGTGACGAAAGTGCAATGAAGTGAGACAAACGACTGTGTAAGAGGGGTGTGGTTTTATACAGCGTGTTTCGGATGCAACTGTGTGTACAGGAAGAGCCTAGTGACTTTCAGTTGTTTGCAGCCAAAGCTTTTCTTAGATCTGGTTATTTTTGACATCACTTTTTTCATACAGGTGTAAAGGATATGTCACCAGCAACTATTGAGATATTTGCACACAGACACACAAACTCACTCACACACACAAACATTTATAAATAGTTGACATGATATCTTTTAAAGTATGTGTATGTATGCATCCCCTATGATGAATGATTTGGCTTATACCATCAATTCAGTAATGCCTATTTGTAGCCTGCTTTAACAAGGAGACATAATTTTGTTAATCACGTACTGCTTGTGAAAAAACAAAACGAAACAAAGTGACAAAACGAAACAAAGTGAGAGTTGCCAACATAAGGATCATGTTTGCTAAGAAAAATACTGCTTTGAGTTTCTGATACATTAAGATCATGGTCAGTAAAAAAGGCATCTACCAACACTATGGCATGGTGTTAGACACTTATAACATACCTGTCAAAAAAGATTCTTGTTGTAAATACAAACAGCAAATTGAAAACTGGTGCCAAAAATGAAGGATGTAGAATTAATGAATGAAGTACCTCCTTGAATTTATTGATAGGACATGTCATGCAGAATGGAACAGACTTTTTTTTTTTTGAGGATTGTGATCTAGAGCAAAGAGCTTGACCAGTGCTCATCACCAGTTAGACTTACACAGTGCAATTTACATCGGCATAATTTGTATTGAATTGTATTGAACTTAAGCATGATGCACATGCTTAACTTTTTTTGCATCATACTGTTGACATCATGTCAAAGCTCATTAGTTCTGAATGCAATTGACAGATGCTAACAGATGTGTGTTCCCCTGTCATTCAGATATTGTATTGTTAAAATTGTGATTGTAGGATTGTGATGTTAGGATGGTGATCATAGGATGACAATCATGCTGGTGATGGTATTATTGTGATTGCCGGATGGAGATTTTCAGATGGTGATAAAATGTTGTTATGGTAGGATGGTAACGCAAAATTGTGATTGTAAGATGGTGATTGTCAGATGGTGATGGTAGGATGGTGAACATAGGATGACAACCGTGTGATGGAATATTGTGATGGTAGGATGGTGATTGTAAGATGGTGATGGTAGGATGGTGATTGTAAGATGGTGATGGGAGGATGGTGATTGTAAAATCGTGATGGTAGGATGATGATTGTAAGATGGTGATGGTAAGATGGTGATTGTAAGATGGTGATTGTCAGATGGTGTGAAATGATGATTGTAGAATGGTGATTGTCAGATGGTGATTGTAGGATGGTGATGGTGATGTTAGGATGGTGATCTTACAGTAAGCTCATGATTTTAGGACAGTGGTCTATGACAGCATAGTGCAGAAATTCACTGCATTTTGCCGTTGTATGCTCCGTCAGAAGAACTGTCAATTAGTGAATGAGGTGAACTTGACATGGCATGTCTTCATTCAGATTTTCCTTAATTCACGACATCACTTGGTTCGAACGCATTAGCATGATGGTGATCATTCTCAACTGCATCACGCTGGGGATGTATCGGCCATGCGAGGACATTGAGTGTGACTCCCAGCGCTGTCTCATTCTCCAAGGCTTCGACCACTTCATCTTCGCTTTCTTTGCCGCCGAGATGGTGGTGAAGATACTCGCCATGGGGATCACAGGCAAGAAGGGTTACTTGGGGGAGACCTGGAACCGACTGGATTTCTTCATTGTCATTGCAGGGTGAGTCTGAGTTGGGGGGGGGGATTAATTAACCTAGGATTGCAAGGTGTAAATATTAAATTTGTTTGTTTAGTGAAAATGGGATTTAAATTTGGGATATTATTGATTTATGGAATATAAAATGTATGATACCTCTGGAGTCCATGCTAGATAAATTGAATTAAGCATTAAAAAAATTTTGTATGGAATAGGCAGTAGCAGAAATTAATCTTATCAATTAATGGATTGAAAAACCTTCAGGCAACATATAATGGATTGGGCATCACTCTGATGGCACATCTAATGGGTGGACAGAATAGATTGTGAAGTCCATAGAGGTTATTTCAGGAGTTAAAAACTGATATTTTGACATTGTGTTGAGTGCATAGTTCAAGGGATTCGTGTTATCAGCAATGAGTTGTCAGTACATGGAATGAGTGGAATGACCCCAGGATGGACGGTGTCCAGAATGGGCAGTGTCCAAAATGGGCAGTGACTGTTTGAGGGCAGTGGTTGAACATGTGGTGTTGACTGTATGGCTTCAACAATTTCATTTATCACAAGTGCCTGAATATATCATGATGGTGATGATTGTGGTTATGGGTAGGGATGTAATTGTGTTACAGTAAGTTATTATTTCTTCAAGCTGTCTTTCTTTGGAAACAACTTGAATTTTAAAGTAGATTTGCCAATAACTTTTATACTAACAAAATGATGATATGCCAAAAGAAATATCTAACTTCATGTAGAAAAAGATAGATAATGAAAATCACACTTGAGTTTCTACTGACCTCAGTTGACTCTTGCACTTGCCAATATGCACCAAATAAGATACATGCCCTCATCACAGGATAAGATATGAGTTTGAAAAAGATGGTCATCCATTTCTAATCAGATTACAGTTCACCTTTGCTGTGCTTTCCACTCTTTTAAGTTCTCAGAATAAATTACACTAAGTCAGAAGCTATCAAGTCTCTGCAAGAGAGAAAAGAATGAGTACCTGTGCGCTGTCAAAAATCAGTTATATCGAAAGTGCAACCATTTTAATACGGTTGATTCGAGTGAGGCAGCCACATTTTATTTACACACATGCTAAAAAAAAGCACTAAGCCTTAATCTGTTTCATTTTCAAATAAGATGAGATAACTTTTTTTTTAAATCTTGAGACATAAATGATTCTCTCAAGTTCATAATACTTAGAATAAGTTCAATGTGAGCACGTTGAAATTTTTACTTTTTAAATTTCAAGTGAGACATGAATACCGTTAATACTGGCCTGTCAACTCTTCCCTCATAAACCAAGGTAAACATTCATTATAAACTGGTGAAAAGAGTATGTAGTCTTTAGTTAGAAATCAGTTATTTACCTTCCTTGTTGATTATAAACATTCAAGCAAAGAATTCCCTTTAAAAACAACTTGGGCTTCAATTAAATTGACCTAGTGGGGACATTATGTCACCCACTCCTAGCTCTTGCTTTGTGAATTATACAACCCCACATTTTTCACAAATTGCCTACTAATCCTCTTAAGGACTGATCCTGAACCTGACAGGAAGGATTAAGTAAGGGTATAAAAGTGTATAATGGCATTTATTTATATCTTTAAAGCACAAGACTTTGCAGTAATAAAAAAAACATCTGAAAAACATATTATAATATCATTCATTTGAAATCAAACTTAGATATCAACCAAGCAGGAAGTTTATCCTGTGTAAATGTATAGTTTACTGCAAAGTTGTTGGGTTTTTTTTTTTCTGTGCAGTGCTAAAATGTACCAAACTAAAACTTCATTCGAGGCAAAGGCTTTGCAAAATGTGATCTCAACAACTCAACAGATGTGTTCAATATCATCTGCAGACCTTCAACCAAATAGTAGTTATCTTTCCTCTATAGCAGATTAGGATAACAGCAATCATTTGTTAGTTAACAAGACCATGTTATGCTGTGATAATTTTGCACAGTCAGTATACTGTTCAAAAAAAGTTCTATTGTAAACTTAGTGCTTCTAATAAATTTTGATAGCTGGATTTTTGATATGGCTTTATGTCATTAACATCAACTTACTATGAGATTCTGCTTAGATGGAGAATATATAAATTCATATATATTTTTATTGATGCTGATGCTTATATTAATCTATATTTGGTGCATATTGTCTCCTGATTGTCGAGAGTGAAATAGATTCGCACTGAGACATTGAAGACTAGAACTGCACACAAAGTATCAAATGTTTGGAGTTGTGTTTCACAAAGATATGACATGGAATTTGCTACCTCTTTTGATTTATGAAACTTGACTATTGCATCAGAATGAGAAATTTTTCTTTATGACTAAAAGTGTTCCGTAATTGCAACCACGTGCATGTAAGTTCAATGAGACTTCTTGGATTGAATTTTCTTGCTTTTGAACAGCCTTCTTGTACATTATATTCAATATATATTTCTCTTGAGTGCGCATTTATCAAAGCTCTGTATTGTACTTCTTTCCTTTGAATGACTTCCAAACCTTATTTGATAAATCAACATATTAATTGATATGAATTTTTAGGAAAGTGACTTAATTAGTCAATATACTGTTTGTGATAGGCAATAGCTCATGCCCCCTTTGAAAGTGTTCCCATAGTTATGTACCTTTATATATGTATGTATGTATGTTCATATATATATATATATATATATATATATATATATATATATATATCTTTACATAATACATATATACTATAAATATCATGAGTTAGTTTAATGTTAAGTGAAATAGCCAAGTTTTAAGAAATTTCATCTGTACAAATCTCCATAGTGCCTTGTTAGGTTCTGCAACTCAAACCATGTAAATAAAGTGTTTCTTTCATGTAGTTTTTTTTTTTTTTGTGATTTCAAAGTATGAAATGATATCTATATTTGTTACTGTATTATGTTAAAAGAAAAAGAGCCCAATGCAGAGAGTGAATGATATATTGTAACCAGACTAAATTATAAATTATTATAATTGGGATGTGAATTGAAAAGACAACCTCCTCCATACCTTCCATTTCAGTTCCCCAACAATCTTTTGCAAAGCTGAGTGTTTTCTTGGCCTCTGGTGCATAGGAGACGATTCTTGTAATAATGTCCTTCCCTTTTTCCTGCTTTCTTTGCCTTCCTCTTATGTTCAAATTTTCTGTCTGGGAATGATAAATATGATAAAGGATTGCTGAGTACATCATGGAGTAAGAATACACTTCCAACTTTATTTTCTTCCTCATCATTTTTTATATATTTCTCTTTTTTTTGATTGGTCACTCAGTGTTGCATTGTCCTTGTGAATCAAGAGTTCTAGAGTTGTCCATTTTTTCAGTAGTGAACTAATGCAGCGAATTGTGAAGAGCTATTCTCAACCCATCGGTCCCAAATGCTAATGGAAAGGGGAAAGAAAGAATGTAAAAACACCTCTCGACTTAAATGTTCAAATTTTTAACCTTGCCCACAGCCAGAAGAAAAAAAAAAAGATGTATGGCCATTGAATGCCATTCAACAGTGATCAAGTTTCTAATTTAGGAATTAAATTTGCTTCTAACCGTGGCCAAAGTCAGTCACCATTGATCTTCTACCTCATATGCGGTGACAAAAAAGAAAATGATGATACATTAGTTGTTCACACCTCCATTGAAATTCTATCTTAGGTGTACAAGATGATTAGCAGCCGTTGTCTTGCTAATACATGAATATTCATGACTTGCCACAGCCAATGACGTTCATGGGCCCGATGGGTGCGCTTTGCAGCTAACATGCATTTTGGCTTTATGTATTTTCTAACACTCTCTAATTTTCACTTTGCAATGTGCTTGCAATATTGATTATCATTAATTTCTTTCTTTTTTTTGTAAAATACTAATAACTAAAAACTTAAGTTGTAGATGTCCTGTTGTCATGCATTTCATCAAATTGACACTCACTTTAGATTCTTTCTCTTCTCTCCGTAACTGTGTTTGTCAAACATATTTTTTCTACACCTTATTTTGTCTGAAGACATGCAAAGCTGTGCTTCATTGCAAATTCCATCCCACTAATTGGAGAAATCAAAGAATTCAAGGAGTGAAAAAAAAAACACACAACTGAAGAAATAAATTTGTTCTTTGTCATTCTCACCAGAATATTGCTAGAATCAGCAGAATATAGAGACCTTGATGTTCAAGCCAATTGAGATATAGACTAGGACAGTGAACCATGTATACCAGAAGATTCAAAAAAGAAAAAGAAAATGTGCCCAAAGCATTGAATGCTTTATGCTCATAATTCTTCTCTCATTATTCATTTCATTGCTCAAAGCTAGTCATTTGAAGCATGGATGCACCCTTTATATTGTGTTTATTCATCCTTATTTTTTTTTCTTTTTTTTTTTTTCACTGCATGCCACAGACACTGCACAAAACACATACTGTGAGCATTTATCTTGGCAGCTCTTCACTGTTTTCAGTCAATGTGCAAACATCTCTTAGCCAGTAGACCACTCTGTCCAGAGTGATGGGAACATATCATCGTGGGAAATGCTGCTGGGAGGACAAAAATGTATTAGTTTTAATCAAAGTTTAGCTCAGAATTCGGATATTGCACAAAATTTTATTAGGCACTCGTAGAAAAATGTGTAAAGTGGTGGAGTTTAGCTTTCTGTGCACACAGAGCAATTTAATTATCAGGTCGTGTGTAGAGAGAGATGTAGGGTATGACAGCATCTGTATATGACTGTGATACTTTTTTAGTAGTGTTGATTGTCTTTATGCAGTGTTATATCAGTAAAACAGAGTTTTCATTTAAAGATAACAATACTCTGGTATATACAATGTAATCGCATCAAAACTCTAAAACTTGATGCAAGCATTTGTCTTGCAGAAGTTTGTTTTTTTCCTCTCTCTATCTCTCTCCTTATGCTTCACAATGTACTAGTAACAGTATGAGGACATATGACAATCTACAGCCAGATAAGATCATACTCCATGCTGTGACTTCACTGACCTACATTATAATATGCCAGGGAGCACAAAGGAGTATGCAAGATGGATGTAAAAATTAAGTTCGTTTAATCTTTTGAGTACTTTTGGTGTAGAGGACAGGATGCAGAAAATATGCAATCTGTATGCAAGTCTATGTAACATTATACTACTGTACGCCATGCCCAACAATGGTACACCGCACTACGCCAGTCCAATAAACAATCCTTTGAGGCTGGATGGATTCAAGGCATTCTTGTAAAGTCATTTTAAGTACTTGGAATCCAAATTGTTAAAATTTATTGTTACTATGTCAGGAAAGACTTGGTCCAGTTTTTTGTCAAGAGAATCCACCATGGGTTCATAGATAATCATAATATTTGATATATTGGGCATTGTTCATGGCAAGATTTCACATTTCCTGAAGACCAGAATTGTAGACAGTCTTGTTGTAGACTTTAAATAATGTTTTTCATGCAGTATCTCTAAGCATAATGAACCTGATGGCCCAGCAGTTTATGAAAGAAAGAAATAAACAAGACAGAGAACAATGTACAAATTAGAAGGCTACTCAAACTTTAAAGACATACCATCCCTTTTGCATGTACATTTTTGAAAATTTGGTAAGAACACTTAGGTATTGAAGAAAAGACTATTTGGAAACCTCCTGTGAATTTTGAACTCAAGAGGGTTTTTATTTGTTGAGTTAAATTGACCGTTAAGATTCGAATAATTTTCTTGTACTGTGAAAAAATTACAAATCTAAACTACTAGTCTAGTTTTACAGACCTGATGTGTGATGCACTTATGTAGTTCATGTAAGTGGTGTGTTGTTATTTGCCATAGATAACAAAGTAAAAGAAGCTAGTGAATTCTTCCTTTTTGACAGCTTTAACGTGCATATCTTGTGTTCGAAGTATAAGTATCATATTACTACAGGAGGATTAGTATATGCAGCTGTGCCTCATACGCAATATACGTTACGATGAGCATTTGGTGCATTATTTGAATTTTAACGGCTAACAACATTCAAATATAGAAATGTTATAGCTTTTCAATAGTCTTGTCATTCTGGTGGAATATATCATGTTCTGTGCTTTTTGGGAAGGAATGCAAAAGGGATGGCACATCTTTAAGGTAAAGCTTAAACAGCCTTCTCTCATTAAGTGTGTCAAAGTAAGTTGGAATATTTGCACATCCCTTCCACTTGTATCATGACATGACATTCAGACATTTCTAGGAGAGCTACTTTCTAAGGGTTCTCTGTGTACTCAGCTTACCCACTTTTTGTTTACCGCACAGATTAAGAAAACCTTTCTATAATAAGATGCTAGCCATGAATACTTTCTAAAAGCAGTTTCATGATTCCATCATATTTTTCCACTAGAGCATTCCCAGAATACCTCATGGCTCAAAAGTCAGTTTCATATATTGTCCCCTGTCCGCTGACCTCCGAACCGTCCATGCTTCCCTGCTTTGCCATCTGCTCATCTCCAGCCGCCTTGACCCCCACCTATCCCTGCCAATTTATAGATTTCCCCTGCCCAAGCCTTAGCTATCTTTTTCCAGCCAATTCCATTATTTGTACCTACAGGTTAGGCCTTCATTTCCTCAGCCTGTTTTTTCCTCCCTTTTTATTTGTTCCTTATATAATCCTGTGAAACTCTGCAACATCTAAAGTTTGCTCTGAGAACTTACGAAAGAAAACATTTTGCATTTCACACTGCTGTAAAACACCCAATGTATTAAAGATTTTAATTCTTTTGTTGTTCTTCCATTAATGACCAAGGTTTGAAAATGATAGATGTGTGCTATAAAGAAGAATGGAATTTTGAAGATATCAGACCACATCTTCAACATTTCTTTGTGTGGTTTGAAAGCTCTAGTAATATTGACTACCATCAAATGTACTGTGAGACAAGTTCCCCAGTAATATGTTCAGACCAAATATCTTAACAATGAGAGACCTATTTCTAGTTGGGGGTGTGTAGGATGATGATGACAAAAAGAAACCACAAGGAATAGTGCACCTTACCTGTTAGAATTTAAGCATTTCCAATCAGAAAATAAATGTTCTATGTATCATAAAATAGTTAGAGGAAGAATTACCTAGCTGCCTTGAGTTCAATTAGTTTTTAGTGAGATTTGTTTGGAAATATTCTGTTCTTAAATGATAGAGTGAAGATGACAAAAATACTTTTTTTATCATTGTTTTATCACCAGTATTTTCATCATTGTTTTTTTATCACCTTTCATTGCTGATGCAATGTGCATAGCAATATGTATAATATTACAGGTAAATTTGTAGACTAGCTGTGACATACTTCTGCAGAATATTTTGGAAAAAAATCACTGTTTTCATTTTGCTACGAGAGGATACCCATTTCCTGGACAGAAGAAGTCATATTGTGGTGAAATAATGATCCCTCTACCATAATGGCTTCCCAAAGGGATAAAAACTTTTCTTGCCACCATCACCACTTTTAAAGTACACCACAGGAAATATAGGATCCTAACACTAAATGCAAGATCCTTGGTTTTGCAATGTTCTTTTGAGCAGAAGGGGTGAATTGCAAGTTTGATGAAAATTATAGAAGCATGAAAGTTGTTTGATTTTGCACACCCAGTGGCACACCTGAAAAATCATTGACTGCCTGCATTCATTGCTGCACTTGACTTGGTCAACTAGGTTTGAGATGGTGGCCATGTTGTCCCAGTGCATGTTTACATTCTCTGTCCATGCCTGTGGTGGCAACATGGCACCCTTCTAAAACCGAATTGGCCATGCTCTATGTGCAGAAGCGAGGTGCTCGGATGGCACGGAGCCAACTGCTGTCACTTTGCTGCTCACAAACATCCCCAGTTTCGTTTACCACCCTCACTCCGCAAGTTTAATTTCCATGGCTTATCACATCGTTATCGCAATATGACATCTCTCACTCGCCCAGTCGTATCGCTTCACCGTGCTCCCCGCCCCTCCCCCACCATACTCCGCCCCTCCCCCACCATACTCCGCCCGCTGCCTCCCCCACTTTCATCTCGATGAAAACATGAAGTCCGCTCTCTCTCTCATTGAAGAAAGTGTATTCTTCCAGTGATACGAAGCTTAAACTAAGGATAACCACTACCCTCCCATTCCTTCTATATGAAGTCCAGTTTTTGTCAAGAACAGATACTTAACACAGTATATGTTATCACTCTGTGCATTTGATCTATCTAAAGCTCTGATTCTTATTGCAATATTGTTTGATCTCTGCATTGGTGCTATATTATCCAGATCATTAACATGGTCATGTTTGAATAAAACACTGTGTATATGAGCAAGATAGATTATCAATGGTGGTACTATGGTAAAAGAGATATCCCAACTCTTTCTAGAGAATGGCAAAGAAGTCTTTAAACCCATCATCCTTATCAATCACCGAAACAGCAAGTGTAAAGCAGATTTCCCAGTCGAGTGATAAGGACTTCATGTTTTTTTCAAGGTGAAGTTTTCTCTGTGTTTCAGACAGTCTACACTGCTACTGTCAATAAGAAAGACCATTTTACTCAGCCGAGGTAGATTGCATATATACATTGTAGATATGACGTTATTCATAAAAAATATATATGCATTTAAACTGAAATTTGAAACATATTCATCTTTTTAGGAACTGATCAAATTGTTTGCAAGCTGCTGTAAGCTCACACAACTCTGCTCTCTCCTTTAAAGAAGATTTATTCTTGGATTAAAAAGTTGTCATATTCTCCATTATCTGTAAATGCTGCACTAGTGTTTTTTTTTCCTCTCTGTCTCACGCAGTTATCTACATTGCCACTTGGTTTATATCTGTTCATTGATTTTTATGGCAAATTTATCCATTTCTTGCTGTACAAGTCTTTAAAGCAAATTATACCACACTTAAATTTTCTCTATATGTTGATGATAGCCGTGCACAGCCATATCAGTAATGCATGACATATAGGCCATTACAGCTGTGTCGTGTTCTATTCAACGTTGTTGTCTTATTGTTTTACTCCACCATTGATCGTCTATCTTGCCTGCTCGGTTACATGATTTTCTATATTTTTATTGGGATCATATCCATATCCAATTTTATTTCTTATGGTAATAATCAAATGTACCTTTTATCTTGTCAACTGTGATAATCCAGTCATCAGAGTACTTAATACTGTTCTAACAGTTCTAATGATTATGTAAATGATTCCAATCAGTTGAATGTGTGATCTGTGTATGATTCAGGTATCAATTTCTGATGCATGGTTGATGTTACGCTAAGTTTGATGCATGAGTATGATATCATAGTATTCTATTTTACAAGTTCAGGACTATGTCATGCCCTGAAAACAATCTTTTTAATGTCACCTAAAATATAATCAAAAGTAACAAATTTAATAGAAAGAAAGAAAACATCTCCAAAAAGTGTCCCCTAGATTTTCAAGCTTAATGAAAATTCATAGGGCATTAAGGTACTCACCTCCTGGATGATAAGAGCCAATTTCATTTTGTAATCAAGAAGT
The DNA here is from genome assembly GCA_033980235.1 of Diadema setosum. Lineage (NCBI taxonomy): Eukaryota > Metazoa > Echinodermata > Echinoidea > Diadematoida > Diadematidae > Diadema > Diadema setosum. The sequence continues at coordinate 2,779,299 of CM067064.1, forward strand.
TGATTCTGGGATCATATCTGGACTTAATTACAAATTCAGTTTAACCAGAACACACATAATGCACAAAATTGTATTAAAGTTTTTTTTTTTCACTGACTTAAAAAAGGCAACTGTTTGAGAAGTAAAAGTACACAGACAGCCAAGAAATATCATGTATCCTTAGGATACCAATGTGCCTTCTGTTCATTTAGTGTATTTATGTAACTGTGAGATATTTCTTTCAGTGTTTGTAGGGATGTTGTGTCAAGCATTTAATATGAATGCAGTGGCACATACTGTGTACCAATGATGACAGGTTGGTAACAACGACTTTTATTGAATAGCTGTGAGAAGAACTGGCTATTCCAGATGGCCTTGACCTTGGTCAAATTCCTCCACACATAAAATGCTGTCCATTGCATGCTGTAACACAAAGGAAATCCCTTTTGTCCATGTCAGTATAATGTCAAATACCTTCCTTCCGGTTCCTAACTGACTGTGATGTATTACACATAACATTTTGTATATTTACCATCCATTCCAAACCCTCTGATATAACTATTGTCACACTAACATATTGTGAAGTCAGTTATTGTAAAACCAGAAATTTTTGCATGCATGAAACTTTCGTGAGGAGCCACAGCTGGCGAAAGTAAAATGCATGCAAAAGAGTTTGTCTAGACAATCCAGTACTTTTTTTTCATTTTTCTTAATGGTTAGTATTTCATGATAATTTCATGCCATGAAGAAGATCATCAGCTCCAGTTTGTGAAGTATTCATGCTGCGAATATTTCTGGTTTTACAGTATTCACCCTGAACCTTTCCTCTACCTTGTGATGTCTGCAGTTTAGGTGTCTTCAGGTCAACATTGTCCACATGTGACGAAAAAAAAAAAAAAAAAAAAACAGCTTTCAGGTGAAAGTACATAATCATGCTCAAATACCCTCTGTTTTCTACTGTTTTGATATCAATGAAGGTTCTATCACTACTTTAGCCATAAGACTTGAAATGTTTGTAGGTCAATCATATACCATCCCTGCCAGAAACAAACAAAATAATGTAATGTTACTACATTATTAACTAAACATACAGTTTTCAAAGAAAGTTAAAAAAAAAAAGTCCAGTGACATTCCTATTCAGGTAATAAACATTTTTACCTTGGCTTTTATACTGTCTAATAAAATGCATAACCTTCTATCAAGACAAATAAAGATTTGCTCTAGGACAGGAAAATATCAAATTTAAAACTAAATAGACTGCATTGCTATTAACATATTGTCTGAGAACCTAATAATTGACGATCTATAATCACTACCTCATGTTCCAAAAGATTTTTGCTCTCTTAGAAATTCATTATGTCTTGTAATACCACAGGTAATAAACTTACATTTAGTAGTTTCCAAATTGAATGGAGAGGATAATTTATTATCAATGTGAAGAAATGGCCGTCGGGAATTGAATTACAGCATATTGTAGTACTTTTTCATGCACCCTGCTTCTAAATGTGCAGACACTTATTCAGGAAGTGAAGAAGTGTTACCGATTACAAATTTTCTTTTTGTGCAAGCTGTCAAGTTTTCTCCTTTTTTGTGTAAATGCTTTCAAAGATTTTTAAATTTATTAAATATAATGCAATCGTAAATTATTTAAAGGATTCAAAAAAGGCATAGTGAAAGTAGGGTTTTGAACTCTTGAAATGTCAAGCATAAAACTTGCAATGGTGTTACATAAAATTAAAATGTGAACTAGTATTCTCTCAATGTCTTTTACTGCATCTTTTTCTTCATTCTTTGAAATATCAAGCCATTGCATTCTTGTCATAAAATTGAATTGTACATAATTTAGTAGTTGACTGTCTTTTGAATGCAATGAGAAAAGAAATCTGTATTTAGCTGAGTTGAATCTAAAGTTTATCATTATTTAAATATGTAGGATAAGGCAACTGACTTTGCGCGCTCTTATCTAAGGCAGCATTGTTTTTCATTGTGTAATTAAACTCAACATTTATGCATGCAGAGCCATGGATAATTCAATATCAAGCTTTCATGGGGGGTGGGGGTTCAAATTTGCTCTAATTCAATATTGTCATGGAGTGATACATGGTGACGTCAAGTTATATTTGACATTTTAAAAGCACATGAACTGTTTGATCATAAAGTCCAAATCTACTTTCCCTTTGACATTAATGGTTCTCTTCAATTTCAGTGAAAGACTGCCTGTCAGATGCAGATAATCACATATATCACACATACAGGATATATCATGCATATTGTGTACCTGATCACTGAATTACATACCCTTACCCCCACTTCTCAGAACCTGGCATTGCATGGTGAAGTGGAAATAAAACACAACCTTTTTTTTGGGGGGGGGGGGGAGGGATTCCATAAGTGAAGAATTGATGTGTTGTGATTGCTATATGGAGATTTGCTTCCCCTAGGATTCATATTCATACCTATTTATAACTATTGTCTGGAGAATATAAACTCCCCTTATGTGTCGCCATGCTGTGCTGAACAAAATGTGCACAATAGTCCACTGCCGAATTTCACCAGAAATAAGATATGTGTAACTTGCAAGTTTTCTACTTTGTTTTTCCAATGAATAGACCAAATCAATCATCTAAGCTACACTAATGTAAATTGTCAGCAATTACAAAAAAAAATTCCCCTTTTTTGAGAAATGCAAAAAAAAAATGTGGCAATTGAAAAGGACATTTAAATAATAACCTGCAAGATGTCATATTTTCTATGTAACCATAGGAAATTGCTCATATTTGCCCATGTCTTACTACCCAGTTTGTTGATCTCCCTGGTATAGCATTCAAACATATAATGTAACTAATGAGTTATATCAAAATATCCCACTCTGCAATTACTAAAAACATCCTTCTCATTTGGGAAGGAAATCTTTGTAATACTTTAACTCGTATTTGTATTCTTCCAATTCACATTAATCATTGTATTACATTCATATGCATTCATTATCAGTATATTGGCAAAAAGGCAATAACAGGTAGTAATTGTGCTTAATAAGCAATTATGTCTCCTAACATGTGCTAAGGTATTAAACAAGAAGGAATATTGATTTATTAGAGTCATTTACTGAATGGGAGTGATATAGTAACTAAATCATGTTCTTTGTTGTAATGTTTTTTGTGGACTTTGTTTTCTGAATTTTGTTTAAGAATTACTTTTATCTCTCTGTGTAGACGTTGAGTAAAACTGATTTGTGATATGCTTGCTGATACATCTGGAAATGTGGATTTATTTGACTTAATCATGCATGATTTAGTTTCTCATCTATGCCTGCACGCTTTTTAGGAATGCTAATGGCTTCATTTTGATCAAAATGTCAAAATACGTTTGAAGTTCTCCTCACATTAATGGATTTATGATTTGTGCTTGTTGTTTTTGTATTTGCTATGCATGGACAGAACAAACTGTGATCAACATTAGTATTATTGTGCAAGCTTACCACCTGCTAGCTGTATGCCTGTGTAGTATAGATAGAACTGTGTATGACTGGAAAAGATTTGTCATTTCTGACTGTACTTTATTTGACATGTTTGTGCTGATGTGAAGTATTGTGTGCAGTGTTATTATTTTGTGTCAAGGCCTATCTGGAATTGTTGCCATAGAAACTGTCTCATTTTTGACAGGTCATTCCTGTTAGAGATACTCAAAGAGCTGATATATCTAGCATTATAAGAAATCTTTATAATGACTGTGCCATAGTGTGTACTCATTATGCCGTATTTTTGTGTTTGCATATTCTTCAATGCAACTTATTTTTACAATCCCAAATGATAATATACTCAATGTTGATGCATATATGGAATTACAGCTTTCTGTTTTTCTAGCCCTCTGTAACCAGCATTGTAAGTTTGTTTTGAAAATAAGTCTTCACACATGAAGTGATTTTTTTTTTGAATTGTCAACTAATCTTCTTCACCAAACCAGAATTCTTTTTTTTTTTCAATTTGAATTTGAGAATGTCTGCTTTTCGCTTCAGAAACTATAAATTTCTCTCTTTAAACTAGAAGATTAAAGGGTTGATCTGATCGCTTGAAAGAAAAACTTCAAGAAATTGATTCTGTAGAGCCCAAGAAGATCTTCAATTCATCAAATCCAGAAATGCATGTGGTGAATTCAGTGTGATGGCAAGTTGTTATTGATGCCGTCGTAAATCATTCATGTCCATAATTTCCAGTTGAGCAATTGTAAGCTCAGCTATATCTTCCAACATAATTATCTGTTAAGTCAAGACTATGCATCATTTCATTTTTACCATAAAAGAAATCCTTCAATTCTGCACTGCAAGATGTGAAGTGAAAGATAATCTGTTTCTAGTAAACTATCATATTAAAATCTGATTTTACATTGCTGATAGGCACAGAAGAATTGTAAATATGTTTGCCTGACTTCAGAGCAAACAGGAAGCTTTTGTAGGCCAGAAAATCATACTGTCGAATGGACAACAAAAGTGACTGTTAATGCCAGCCTTGAAACACATTTTATGAAATTATGGTAGACATTCTAAAATGAGATTTATGAAAGAATCTGAAAACTTAGTTTACATTACAGATTTAGATGTTTCAATTGTATTTGCACTAAAAGAATTGATACCAAAATGGTACAAGTTAATCTGTTTTCAGTTAAATGCATAGTATTCAATTTACAACTTTCTATGTTTTATAGCTGCCTTGCAAATTTGCAATGATTAAAGATTCAAATCATAAGTTTGACTTTTCAGTATCAGCCTTATGCAAGACCAGTTCTTTGTTTTATTCAACATATTAGTATCATGGAAAACTTCACATTTATACCGAGTTCATCTACAAAAATCTTTCCCTGGGCAAAAATATTGTGAGGGAATACAATTCTGGAGCCTTCTATGCCAAGGAATAAAGGACATTGACATTAATTGTGCATGACATTGCTATATTGTGATGCGTCATCACATAATATGCAATCATGTACATCATGTGATCATTTTGTGATAAGATTTTGCCTAAATATTGACATGAGTTGATCAAATTGATCATGAAAGTAGCAAGGCAAATGTGGATAGCCTGTAGGGCACAAAATTCAACTTGAAGTGATAGAAAAATCAGAAAGTTGCATTAAAATGTTGTTGACAAACTCTCAACATCATGTTACTAGAATCTTAATTCAAATGTTCCATCATGTGAGAGGCAGAAGGGAATTGTTAACCTCTAAAGAACTGCACAGAGATATTACTTTTTGCGTCTCAATGGAAGACAGGTGTATGAAAAACAGGTGTATGAAAAAGTAAGAGACAATGTGAATTCCAAAGTGATGATAGCTGGATGTCATTTTAATCCTTAATATTTTATGCTCTCTACCCGCTCCGTCCTATCTTCATCCTCCCATGCAACCCACAGAGTCTTGGAGTACAGTTTGAACTTGGAGAACATCAACCTGTCGGCCATCAGGACAATACGAGTTCTCAGACCCCTGCGTGCCATCAACAGAATACCAAGTAGGTACTCATTGTCATGCAGGACCATGCAAAACTTTAACGAGCTTTCATTATTTGGGTATGGGTCCCCCTTGAAAATACTCTGATGAATTCCTTGTGCATTTAAAGTAGTATGATGACCAGGGAGTCATATACAATGACATTTTTTTTTCTTGCAACTAGTCCTGGGGAGTCTGATTGTGGATACAAATTCATGTTCTTGTGTCATATCAGAGGAAAATTATGATTGGAGTCCAAAGGGGCCTGAGCTTTCGATCCTAGTAGAATCTTTGTCAGACGCAAAATGATAAACATGTAGGGTACAAAAACACATCTATGTGTTTGCTTACCCTACATATATGGATTACACACAAGCACAGTCTGAGGAGGGCTAGGGACACAAAACAATGAAACAAAAGGGGTAGGTCAGAAGTCGAAGGCAGGGAGCCAAACAGGTAAGGAAGGAGGATTAAAGCATAATTAGAAAATCATAATCATGAGGAAGGGGGATTAAAGCATTATTAGAAAATTGTAATCATGATGAATGATTGCTACAGGACCACTCTGGGTCATTTGATTTATAAATTTCTCTGTTCTGTAGCAGTGAGGTACAACAAAAGTATTTTATTTTGCTTTTAAAAGGGATGAGATGGAGGGAAAAGGTTTGCAGTAAGGAGAATTTGAATTAATTTTGCAACATTCTATTTCCTTCTCCCATTTGCCCTTCCTGAGTCAGTTATAACCTAACCATCATTCTTCTTTCAGCCTCTTAGACTGTTGTACCAGTGTGTGTGCGTGTGTGTGTGTGTGTGTGTGCATGTATGTATGAAGGGGGGGGGGGGGAGTAGAGGGCACATTTATCATGGGTGGACAGCCATGAACATGGTTACCACACCAACTCATTTCCTTGTGTTATGTTGGTGTTAACTTAAAGCAAAATCATCATTAGAGGTTGCTTCCATCTCATTTTACTCTTTCTACTGTTTTCTTTTAAGTGAGAGGCTATTTATGTATTCATGTTTTGCTTCCCATAGTTAAAGGTTCTTATGATAGCTAAATAAAATCGCCAAGTATATATATATGTTTACAGTATCAGAGCACATGACAAGAGTCATTCTTGAAATACACACATGGTGTTGAGCAAATTCAAGGAAGGAAAAAGGTTGTTCACACTTGACATTATGAAGAATTACAATTTGATTGGTTTCTGTTCAGTTGTATGAAATGATAATTTATAAAATCTTATTCAGCACTATGAGAGTGATGTAAGATTTATGAATGTCAATCTAAAACTGATTTGATGTCTTCCCAGATGAGTGGGACCCAGGAGATTTCTAATCCTTATGACAAACTCAGAATGCTTCACATGAAGAATTCTTTGGTATGCCTACTTGTGTGTGTATGTCACACATGGGAAATATCACATAATTGAAGTTGGCAAATATTCGAATGAGATCCGTGATGATGATAATAACTCGATTGTGATGAGAACTGCAGGAATGGGTGATTTTTTTGCAAAGAGGGGTGATGATGCTGAATGAATTTTTTAGCATTTGTGAAATCATCAGGGGGAAGAATGTCACGTTTGCCAAAAAATTGTAATGCTGCTGGATTCGTCTTCATGAGCCAACAAGGTCCCAAGCTAGATATTACCAGTTCATCGTAAAGAAGGTACAGTCACCAGCCACTGACCTTTAGAATATGACCTGTCTTCTTTACTTTCAGAAAGGAATAGTGAGCACTGTACAGGTGCCATATAATCAATCTCTACTATCACAAATATGTTTTTCAATATGTATGAAAGCACAAAGCACCTATAAAAATGGTTCAGTGGACTGTACCAAATATGAGCTTGCAAATTTAGGCACAACTTATCCCCATTTTATGACAGCAAGGAATCTGATTTTTATAGTTATGTGAGGATCAAGAAAGCAATATACTACATAGAAATAAAAAAACAACAACTCACATTTTGTCTTGATGATATTGAAATTTGTTTTATATAGGGTAAAACAAGCACAATTAGATTGTATGAACATTTTAAGTTTAATGTGCAAATTAGTTTTTGGTAAATGTTAATTCATATTTATAAGCACTCAGTATGAGTATCTCTCTTCTCCTACAGCTTAAAACACTGTGTTGTACACTATGGTAATATGAGCAGAATTTCCTTGATAAGCAAAGTTGATTATCTAACTACTTAACCCATTTACTACTAAACCCGTAATGTCTTGGAGTGTAAATAAAACTCTGGTAGCAGTATTTACAATGAACAAGGTAGTGTCAATTGTGTGATCTGAAGAGAGTCCTTTATCAAATCAAATAAGAAAATATCTAACATTTGTCATTTTTCCCAACATTGTCCAAAAAAAACAACAAAACAAAACAGAAAAACTCATGGCTTGCAATTCAAATTTGTAAATATTTATCCCATTAATTGTAGGGCAACTCATCACATCCTTAATGGAAATTTGTATCATAAAGGCATGGAAAGAAAGACTACATTTGTATTCACAATTATAACAGTGCTAACAAATTTCTATTTCTGTCATAGGATTTTGCCTACAATGTGTAGCAATTATTACTACAATGATTTACTGCTGTGGCATTTATGGGTAGACAATACCCTGAACAATCATTCACACATAGTGAAGGCAGAGCGTGTCTTCTACCTGGAAAAGATGGTATCAATGTGCCTGACTAATTAGGCCGTGCCGGAATGTGGTTTTATGCACGATAGCAAGTATGCTGCTAGTTCCCAGAATGGAATTGCCGTCCGCCTTCGTGTCTGAGAATTTCAACTTCTCAGAAGATGTATTATTGTATTCTGATCTCTTGCTTCGTTGATTGACTACTTGTGATATTACTGAGAAGATCTGATTACGCAGACCTTCAATTTATGATTTATGTTTTCATTTGTTAAAAATAACAACAAAGAATTTTGTAACGTTGTCACTGAATCAAAAGTAAAATCTTGTGATCTTTTCTCTCTGTGTAAATGTTATTCAAAGAAAAGAATGCATTTCTTGCCTGTACAAAATGATATCCAAGGAAAACCTTCATAATACTTTTTTTTTTGCACATGGAAGTCATTCTACGGTAAATGGATAAAATAACAGAATAGAGTGGAAAGCAGATGTGAATTGTCTTTCGTTGAATTGTCTTTCGTTGAAATGGGTTTGAAGTCAGTACTCTGAATACATATAAACAAGTGAGTTCATATACATCTCAAACTATAATATGTTGTAATTCATGCATTCAGTTTTTAATATGATGTGCACATCAGGTGATCCAGCAGATGTATATTTATTTTTACCTTTCACACCATCTAGAATAAAGAAAAAAAAATACAAGCACCCAATCGCAATCAATCAAATTGGTACTGTTTCTTTATCTGTAAATCTAAACTTCTGTCTGGCTATAGACACTGGCTTTTTTTTTCTCAATCTCTCTCTTCTGTACCCTCTGTGATAATAGTATGTTTCCATTGGCAGCGATTGATACGTTACGTGTGTGTAGGACACAGGTGTGTATAAAGGAGATCTGGCTACTCAGCGTGTGTGTGTGTGTCATTCATTATGTGTCTGTTTTCATCCTCTTTCCCTCTCTATCTATCTCTGTCATGTACTCTCACACAATTCTCAATCTCTATCTCCTCAAGCTGCCTACACTCTGGTGCAGCTCGGCAGGAGACCGGTGGGGAAACATGATAAGATTCACACCGGCTGAAATTGAGCGCTGCCCTAGATGGGATCTAGGCCTCTAATGAGCCCAGTATATGAGATGGACACACCTGCCACCTACCCCAGAGTCCATGCAGGAGTCAGATTCATGATGTATTGTACATCCTGCTCTCCCTACCCCCCTCCGTTTCCCCTTCCTCTGCACTCTGCCTCCCCCTGTGTGTCCTCCCCGTTACACCATCGATCAGTAGATCTGTGTCAAGTTCATATGCAGACAATACAGATCTGGGATCGCTGACGTGATGGGTCCTCCCCTACAAAGGGTTGATCGATAGATGCGATCTCAGACGCATTTATCGCATGGAGGAAATATTGCGCCGGTGTTCATGCGTGTGCTGGTAACATGTTGCCATGGGGACAGCTCAGGCAGAGGCTGTCTGCGACACCTGACTGCTCTCGTGACATGAAATGAGGTGCTCCACTCTCTCTCTCTCTCTCTGTGCGTGTGTGTCGCACATTACGAGCTATTTTCAGCATCGCAGTGATGTTGTCCATATTGGCTTGATTGTGCCCGGTGTGTTGTTACTCTCTGAAGAGCCAAATTGGCGTATGTAGCAGGTTGTTTACCGTGATATGAGATGCATTGGTAACATATAACCATTCTGCAGAGTGCTGGTGGTGACAACAGTGCCATAGTTTGTTAAATCAAAACATGTCCTACTCTGATTGAAAAACAAAATCATTTCATTTGCTATTCCTTGCAGTAGGTGTTCAGGTATTACACCACTTTCTTCTTTTTATAGGATAATGAGAATGATATTTGAAACAGCTTAGATCAAATGAAGGATGTCTGCTCTCCAATAAAAGGAAATACTAGTGGAAATAAATGTCAGTGTTTTGTCCTTCAAGAGACAGAGTATGCATAAACAATTTGTATAAAATGCTGAACACTCCTGAGTGAGCATGGAGATAGCAAAGTTTCTCCTTTTTGGTGAGATAGCAGGGATGTTTCTTATCCATTGTTTGCTACTATTCAACAGGGAGACACTTATGTATGGCAATATGTTGTGTAATGGTAATCTATGTTATCTTTAGTAGATGTGGATACATTTTGTCCTGTGATAGAACCTAGATTTTTTGTTTTGTGTAACAAGAATGAAACTATTATTACTATCAAATTTTGCATAGGATCATAAGTGTTGTATAAGGCTGATCAATGCTATCTTCAGTAGATATGAAACTAAAGAAACTACAATATATTACTTTCAAATTTGCACAGGTTCATTAATGATTATTTTAGGTGTACAACAAGCATCATGTCAAGCTACGAAATATGATATACGCAGTGGGATAAATAGCAAAGGAAGTGCCGAAATAGGAAAAAATTGTGTTTTGACCAAAGCATTAAATGTACCCACATTACAATCAGTACAGTTCACCAAGATACGCCTTTAATGAAAGGTAACAACACTATTGAACTTTATTTGGAATCTCTGTTGTGATTGCCCTTTGTAAGTTTGTCATTATCATTCAAGTAGTATGGTAATGATTTATATGGTCAAACAGTACAGTTGTTATAGTATTACTCTAGAGTTGTGTAGCAATCACTTCCTGAGATGAAGTATAAATGATAACAAGGTTTTAATACAAGGACAAGATGTATTTATGCACCTGAGACATTTTATATCAAGAATTCTCAGTGCAGAACTAGTGATTTGCAAAGAGTTTCAATTCATTGATCTTATAGTTTTTAAAGTCAGAAAGTTTTGCAACACCATTTATACCTTCAATTGCCATTGCATACTTGATATTAGTATACAATTGTACCTATAAGTCCACAGAAAGTCCATTGTAATACTTGTCCGGTGATTTTGTAGTATATAGCTACTGATGGTACAATGTGTCCACACCAGCTCAATCAAAAAATATTTCTGGCAGGATGATAGGGATGTTCATTTATGATAATAAATGGACTGTGCTTATTGTATAAGTAGTTGATATATATATAAAGGGCTTTCTCTGCTGGATAGAAAGCATCGTGAGATGTCATCCTTGGATCTGCATTATACAAAACATGTCCACACTACCAGGTGGTGGTAGTGTCCATAGTCTTGGAGAAGCAGAGAAGAAAGCCGCATGAGATAGCCAGCTAGCTTGTTGTTCAGTGGTTGCTCAAAAGTCACTGATGTTCACAGCCCAGTGCACCTTGAGTAGGATGCACTATATTGCACTATTTTTGACCAATTTGGAGACCAGTAGATGGAGTTTGAATGGGATTCTGTCCTTGACTGGAAGCCAGTGGAGTAGATAATTCAGAGGGATGGAATATTATTAATCCATTGAGGACGGTCTGATTTTGCTACAAACACACATTTCCCATAGACGCTTGCCCAAGTATACTTGGGACTAGTCTTCAGCGGGTTAATAGAAGGCCTATTAGAGATTCCAGTCTTGTCTTCTCAATGCTGCTTTAAAGAAAACACATGGAAATAATAAAATGGAATGACGTTATCAAATGAATGGACAATTTCTTATATTTTTGTATTTGCTTTAAAGGGACAGTACAGTACTGGTTGAGGTGGGGATTCATGTTTTGAACATTCCTAAGTGAGATAATGAAAAGCCTCTTATGAAATATGAAAGAGCATGTTATTTTAAGAAGGATTCAACGTTTATTTGATGAAAATTGGTTTTCAAATGGCTGAGATATCCAAAAAAGTGCATATAATAAAAGGCGACATGCCACAACTTTATTAGGATCTCTTTGTTTCACCTTGTTTTTGGATATCTCAGCCATTTCAAAACCGATTTTCATCGAATAAAATTTTGATACCCCTTAGAACTGCATGCTCTTTGACATCTCATAGAGTGGTTTCTGAATATCTCGCAAAACGTTAAAAGCTAAATTCTCACCTCAACCAGAACTGTACACACCCTTTAATGTATGGGCTCACTTTGCAACCTATTATCACAGGATTTTTTTTTTTACATACATCACTTTTTATTTAGGATAACTGATACTGGTTCTGTGACCTGTGATAAAGTGGTAGCCAGGCGCGAATCAATGTGTATTAAATATGCATTCCCCATGACTCATAAAAAAGAAAGAGATTAAGACTTGTGCCCTTGTAGACACGGGAACCGAGAGTTTCCCAGGTCAAGGTAAGCAGCTAGTAGCGAGGTATATCACAGTGGTTGAATCTGTCTTGCATACTTACAGTAGGCTCCGTCAAAATTTGCTACGTTCTTTTTCTGAGCAGATTAGATTTAAAGGTAAGACTGATATTTAACAGGTTTCAAGTCACACTCTCTCCTAGTGCAGCAGTGAATAATGAGTGTTTTTCATTGATATTTTGTACAATCTCTAAGAATTTGTATACTTTTCAAATTGAATTACCTTTCCTTACATCAGTTTAGACTACTCCGAAATTATACAAATGGACATTCCACTAAGTAGGCAAACTACAAAATAAGTTGTGGTGAGTTGTTTTCTAGCAGAATGTCTTACAGGGAATATGAAGTTGGTGTTTTTTTGTAAAATCATCTGTTAACTCCTTTAAGACAAGTCCTGAATAAACTATAGCATGTGTCTCTGGGAAATGCGTTATAAAGCAAAATCAGTTTGTCCTCTAGGGGATAAGGAGGGCTATGCAGCATGCATAGACAAGAAGGTATATTATTACCAATCCAGAGCTTTAATACCTATTGAAGGACATTGATCAATGAATTGAGAGTGTGACATCAGAGTCATGGCAGGGGCAACAGTTTGCTTGCCGAGGGAAATGAAAGCTGTGTTAAACTGCAGTCCTTCCTGTTTGTCTTGGAGATACTCCTCAAGATCATCTTCATAAAATTTGGGTAACATATTCCTTGTCAAGAAAGGAGGCAAAGTACTGGTTATATGCACACAAACATCTTGTGTCCGGACTTGATACTTGTGCGTACATATGGAAAGTGAAATTGTACATTACCATTCATGTCTATGGTCATGAGCGCACCCTTTATAGGACTCCATGCTTGTAATAATTCTAGTTTCAAAGTGGATTTTCAGTCAAGAAGCATGCTGCTGACATGCCATAGGAAATCAACTTCATTTACAACTTCGACAAAACTCTACAGGGGAGCATTGTGTGTATTTAGGAGTTGGGTGCTCATGAGTGAGACTGCCATCCCAATTTGTATGCTGAGTCTGTCAATACTGACTGTAACTTTGTCTCACCCTCCAGAGGTTCCTCTGTGTTCGTACTGGACAGTCTCAGCATTATTTTCCTCGCACGTTTTGCTGCTTTATTTGTCCCATGTTTGTGCTTTTTATCGAGACCGTTGGTACTGACAACGAAGGAGGGTAGACATGCCGAAAACTCTGGAATTTGCCTTGTGTTCTTTGCTGCCATTTTGCGCAGCATAAACGGGATACAAGAGAGCTCTTCAAGAAGAGAAAGAATGAGATAGAGAGATAGATAGAAAAGGAGAGAGAGTAAGGGCGAGATAGAGAAGAGAGAGAGGGGGAGATGTAGAGAGGACACCCGTGGAGAGTTTAGAGTGAGTGGTGTCACTGTTGCTAGGTCACCACGGGACATTGCACTGCATCTTTTGTGGACCGCTATGGGACCGGATGACTTGAGTTTCAGAGTGCCTATCCGGTCTCCTCTTGCCCTCAGTTCAACCCAGTTTTTTAGTTTTGTTTTTTGTTTTGTTCTGTAGCCTGCAAGACAGGGCCCTAGATTTTCAGCTCATTGAATGCCCTTTGTCTACTCATATCTGCCTCCAGTGCAAGTCTGGAGTCCTCCTCTTTCTCTCTCTCCTCTCCTTCTTCCTCCTCCTCCTCCTCCCCCTCCTCCTCCCCCTCTCCCCCTCCTCCTCCTCCCTTTCCTCCTCCTTTCTATTCCTCCTTCTCCTCTTATCTCATTTATCTGGGAGGGATCTGCCTAGAAGGCTTATCTTGGCTTCTACACCCTTTGACAGGATTCATTATTACAAGTTCGAAAGTTCTCCTTCCTCTCTGCACATCTTTGTTTTTTCACTGGATATTGTTCTTAATTTGGTTCCCCTCTTATCTAAGAAGGCAATCATATTGAAGGTATTCCATTCATGGGAGGACTGAGTTTGCTAAAATTTAACTTGATCACTTGATCGATATGATGGTATACCCTGTCAGTTGGTTTCTCTTCCATGGTTGCCTTGATTAACGTTGTCTGAGTGTAAGGTTATGTTCATTTTTTCACACTGCCACAGTACGGGAAAATTCATGAATGTTTGTATTCTGAACAAACATGCAGAATTTCAGTCATGTCTATAGATGATTACGTAGTTGTACAAACTTCTGTGGTAATAAAGTATAAAGTTCAGGTGTGGTATAAAGTCAAACAAGGAATGGCTGTCCTTTAAAATGTGATACTCATTTTGCATGTTCACCCGATCCATACTCAATTCTAACTTCCCCATACACTTAACACACAGGCCACCAGGTTCCTGTATTAAACAGGTTAATTGACATCGGAGTAGATTGCAGGGGATTTTTCTTTTTCTGTTAAGGCTCATGGCAGCCATGTGAAAATAAACTAAACACTTTGCTTTAGAAACATAGTATCAAGAATTATTTGTCATCCCTAGTCTAATAGGAGCACCATTGTAAGTGTATCATGTCCATTGAAATGACTGTTGAATTGTACCTGTTCCATCAAAAAGACAATTTGATTCGATAAATCTATAAGTTAAGTAATACACGTAGTTTGCTGAGATTGTTCTTCTACTGCCATGATGAGGTACTGCAATTTCAATTTCTGGGAAAGCAACCCCTATGAGAGCAATTTATACCAAGTTTCAGAAATAGATGAGATCAATTGTACTTTCACTTCTCTCTCAAATATATTTTTTGTGGCTGTCCAGATAAAGCGTGCCTTCCTTTCTACATCTTTTAATGGCAGTATTAAGGAAGTCATGTGACTGGGTCTTTTTTTTTTCTTCTTCTTCTGCCTGCAGGCGAAAGAGAGACTTGAGTTTCCGAGAGTCCAATTCAGCCTAGAGACCCACAGGTCACAGCCATCTAGGTTGTGCACATAGACAAAATAAGAGGGAGAAAATTGTGTTCCGATTGGGGGGGGGGGGGGGAGATCCGAGTGAACCATGAGACTCGCTGTGAGTAGTGAATGAAACCACAATCAATTCTTCAAGGGTTCTCTCGTCTTCAGGGCACATTACATACGGTTAATATCTTCCTTCATTTCGTGTTGTTTGGTGGAAACAAAATATGCGTAGTGATCTGTTATCATATCCGTGATGCCCCAGATTTTGCAAAAACAACATCAACTGAACGACACACATCATGTAAAGGTTGAAATGTAATCAATGTATTGTGCACATCATCTGTTCAAGTCTTATGAAATGAGAAAAGAAAAGATCAGCAAAAGTATAGTTTCTTGTTTATTTATGTCTTTATTTGTTTGTCTTTGTTGTTTTTTTAATCTCCTCCACAGGTTTGCGTATTTTAGTTATGTTACTGCTGGACACCCTACCGATGCTGGGAAACGTCCTCATGTTATGCTTCTTTGTCTTCTTCATCTTTGGAATCATTGGGGTGCAATTATGGAAGGGGCTCCTCCGCAACCGCTGCTTCCTCGATCTGGGAAATGTCACAGTGGGAGATGGGTGAGCAGAAGTTGCTGATACATCTACTACCACCTATAAAACTACACTACCACCAACACTACACCCACTATGAAACAATGCTGAAACCACCTAATACTGCCAAAGCACTATGAGAGTACAGCTACACCAGCCACAAGAATCACACATACCACAACAACTTTATAACCTTAACAACTACTAGCTGCCACAACAGCCATCACAATACTGTTGCCATGACAACAGTAACAGGAACAAGCGCCACCACTACCACCTCCAAACATTTAGCTTCACCTATGACAGAGTTTGAAACAAATAACTTGTAAAACCACTACAACTACAACAATAACCTTTCTCAAAGATTCCTTTTAAATTGAAATTATAGTTCCAATGTGTCTACACATTAGGTAATGATCCTTGATTTGCGTCACTATCACACAATGAAGCTTAATGATACAAAGAACACTCTCACTGACTACAGTCAGTTCATTAAAAGTGCTGTAACATTGAAAAAGGAAAATAGGTTGAGATGACGTATATCCTGTTCTTGAAAGTCAAATTGTGATTTGATCTTCATAAACTGATTCTATGACATCTCAGTCCCACACTCTTCTTAAGATGTTATCTCTGGATGAAGTGAATCAGAGTAAATGCCTTCATCATGGTTGTATAGCTTTTAGCTGGCATAGGGGAGGTTTATGTGAGATGAAATACAGATAATACATTTCAATAATGCATAGGAGGGATATTAAAAAAAAACCATTTGTTAGGCTACAAAGGGCAAAAAACTGAAAAACTAAAATGCAAAGCCATAAGACAAGAGAGATGTAAGGAGCTAGAAAAAAAAAGAAGGTAAATATTGTTCCTGCGTGCCATCCATTTCCAGCCCACACTGAGGGCACCCAGACCCACAAATATTGACTGCGTCAAGAATAGCCTGGTGACATGTCTCTAGTATACCTCCCTGACATCCATCATGGCGGCTGAGGGCAGTCTGTACCTCCGCCTCTTTTTTTTTTTTTTTTTTTTTTTTGCCTTTGGTCCATTCAGGCATAGCCGGAGGTAATGGTGGGGATGGGGGATCATGGGTGCCTGTAATGTCCTGATATCAGCACTTACGCTGCACGTGGGGATGGGGGATCATGGGTGCCTGTAATGTCCTGATATCAGCACTTACGCTGCACCAATTTGTACCTCCTCCTCCTCACATTGCCCTCACTGGCAAACCGTTTCCCAGGAATTCTTGGGTCTCGGGAATGTGTAGCTTGTTTGTCTTGCTACATTCTTTTGTTTTGTAAATTATACTTAATATTCAGTTCCTGCATGGTGACAATAAAATAATGTTGTTCAGAGAATTATTAAAAAAAAACCTTTCAGATGATGACACCCCCCCCCCCACAAACAAGTTTTATATGAAAATTCAAATATCGAAAAATATCGAAGGGAATAATAGGCAATTAAATCATCAAGTTTCAATTGGAAAATAATAGTAATACAATACATTTATTAGGCAATTAATACAGATTTTTTTTAGTGCACAGTTTGCCGGAAAATTAAGATATATCCAAATTCAATATAGTTGTATCTGTGGTCTAACATTTTGACACTTGTCAATTATATAGGAATATAGTAATGAACAAATATGTTTGATCTCTCAAAATGCAATCCCATAAGGCCACTTTCAGATATGTAGCTTATAAAGCACATGGCCTATAGACATTTTTCCCCTAAATTTTTGCATCTATATGACTGGATAACTAATCTTGCTTGAGCAAGGAATTTCAAGTCAGCATTTCATTACCCATTCATACAAATGTTCAGGTCTTTTCTGATTTGAAAAACAAAAAAGCTATCCGGACCTTATCATGCAAGCACAAATCAAATGTCCAATATTTCTTGTAGCTCTCTAAAGGAAATTTTTAAAAAAGCATCAAAGAGGTGCAATTGACTTTTGAAGTCTCTTTATAATACCTTATGTTAAAAGATAATAATAATATGTTATAAGGTAATCATTTTGGCCTTCATTTCTCACTCACTCAAGATGTTTTGGGACATATTGATATTAGAATTAATTTTCCAATGTTTACAGCTTAAGACTTCACTATTTTGTTTGAAGCAAATCTACAACTACTGTATCAAACTGAAGTTGTTGTTTTTTCTGTTCATTATGAATGGTAGTGAGTATCGTATTTGAAGAAAGCTGGATAAGTGCCAAGGTGCTGAGTATAATTAGACAGTGAGATCAAAGTGATAAGGAGATAATTACCCTCTAGAATGAAACACAGTCACATTCCTTTTAAGTGACCATGACAGTGATGACCACACAGCTGACTAATGGCGCATTTACACCGAGCATGGTATGAGCAACGAGCCGAGTTTTTGCTATGTTACACCAAAAGGAACCATGTCTGGTTCTGTTAAAAAGGAATCACCAATTCAGTACAAAATCACCCAAAATGTTATTCTTATGTCCAAATCAAGAGCAACAAAATCAACAATAGAAGATTAATTTTTGTAAGAAAAAATAGCGGGGAAGTGATATTGTAACAGAACAAGACATGGTTCCTTTTGGCGCACCATATCTGTAGCAAAAACCCTGTTCCGTGACCCGTGCCGGATTTGGTGTAAACACAGCTTAATGGATTGCTTTAGGTACATAATGACATAATTACTAACAGCATACCTGTATGGACCTACTTTTGTAAGATATTTGATAGTGACCATCATCATAATGGTATTAGTAATGATGTCAGTCCATTGCAGAGAACAAAATTTTGTGTGTGTTTGTTTGTTTGTTTGTTTGTTTCAGTTATATTTCAAGAGGGTAATCTCTTCAAGATCAGCATGTCCTGCTCCAGAGTCTTGCTTGCATGATAGAAATACATATTTACAAAAACATTCATCATAACTCAAAATATGTACTTAATATACATACATATAATATATATGTACTTAAAATACATAATTTGCACCTAGTGGAACAGTAAACATAAAAGCTGCACATTTATTTTAATCACTTTGTTAAAATGCATCCAATCAAAATATCAAATCAAATCATGTCATCTAAATAAGAATGTTACCTTTAAAGTCTTTAAGCAATAAGAAAAGGACAGACGTGAAAGTCTTTGTTCCTATTGCGACCCAAACCACACTGGCACCACAGCGATAGATATGTAGCCTACTTCAGCTGTACCTTAGTTTTGCCCATGTCAGCCGTGCCTGCGACACCATCCCGTGAGATTCCGTCTCACTTCACACCGAAACAATTGTTGCCAGTCGGCGAGTGATGCAAGACGCGGTCCCAGCACTGGTCCTCCCAGTGGGCCGTCCAGCAAGCGATGTCACGTTAACGTGCTTAGAGCAGCAGGGCGTCGCCTTGGCATGGGATGAGTGGGGCTACGTGGTATCACTGGTAGCAGTCAGACCAGACAGACAAACTGGGCTGCTGTGATTGCGTGACAGCTGTCCTAATCAGGGCTTGTTAATGCCACAGATCTCAGTAGCCAGCCGTAAATATGCATGATATGTGAAATCTGTAATAGCTGGATGTACATGAAGTCGGTGAAAACTACTCACATTTATGGCTTGCTTTGTTGTAGTCTTGAGCAACAGTTTGACCCCATCAAAACAACATCACAAGAATATCATTGAAACCACACACAAACAAATTTTCATTAGTATTGGCAGAGTTAGATTTCCCAGGCTGTAGCATGTGATTCAAAAAGCTGTCCCCAAATCATTGAAATATGTTGAAGAGATGCACAATTTTCATGTGCATATATGAGTTTACTTCAATAAACATTATTTCAACAGAAAGATTACTAGAAGAAGTACACCAAAATCACAACAACACTAATCATATCACAGCATTCCATGATTTAATGTATCAAAGTGATGATATGCAACATATACTAAGCCTTTGTTTATTATATTTTGTGTGATTGTTTTTCTGTGTCAATTCTATGCATCATAAAAAATGTCAAATTGTTTGAAATCAAGATGTTAATTTTTTATATGTATTTATATCAATTGATACCAGAGGCCTGGTTTCATGACTGAAAATTGACTTTATAATGCTATAAAATTACTTTTAGAAGAAAACATGAGTGAATGAAAATACACACATGTAGATTCGTAGTTACTCCACAGAGCACTTTACAAAACCTTCCTTGTGTCAATAGGATTGTAAGAGGCAATTCAAAACAGAAGATTATCAGAGGAAACAGATTTATACTATCTTAACCCTTTGGAAAATCAACAATATAGAATTGATATGTCTTGCTATTTTGGTCTACATGTGAGTTTTTAGTTAATAAAGTTTGAAACATTGATATTTTTATAATGAGCTGACCAGATACAAGAATTTAATAGTATTTCCTCTTCTTCATTAAAAGTTGTGAACTAAGACTAGGTAGGTAAAAAATATACCGAATTAACAAGCATAATCACATCGTACTCCTACCTGTTTTACAAAGGCTGTAGCTCATAAACAGAAAGCTTGTCACAGGTTTCCCCAACATAATAATATCTGATGTATAAGAATTAGATTCCACATATTACAGTGTATTTTGCATAGCATTTGATTAATTTGATATGAACAAAATCAAGTGAACAGCTCATCCTTTGTATATGTAAATAGGAATGTTCCCTTTTTTCTTCTTTGCTACATCCTTAATCCTATGCTACATCTTTAATCCTATTATATCATGTCTGTTCTTGCAACAGGTACCCCAACCTTACCAACTTTTACAGAGAGCCTGAGCTCTGGTCAGACTATGTCTGTAGTCTGCCATCAGACAATGGTATGCGGCAGTGCACGGAGGGCAAGCCGCCGTACGAATATAAGAACATGGCATGCAACATGTCGGCAGCACCGTTTGAGGACAATAGTTATGTAATAAACTCCACGGAGTGTGTAAATTGGAATCAGTACTACACGCAGTGTGCCACTAGTGATGAGAATCCATTTTTAAATTCAATATCGTTCGACAATATACTCTACGCATGGATCGCCATATTCCAGGTAAGTGTCCAAAAAACGTGTGATTTTTTTTTTTTTTTCAATTGACTCTCAAAGAAGCTCTCTATGAGACTTTGTCATAGGAAAAATTTTAATGGCAGATACATAATATATATTTCTTATCAAACTATTAGAATCAAGGTTTAAGTGTAAATTACTAAAAATATATATATATTTTTTTCATTAGATGTTTTCCCACTAGGATATGATATACAGGTACTACCAAATCTCAAGACAAAGATTACAAACTTATCAGTGTATCTGTTTTGAATTTTTCCACATGTTACTTTAACATGTTTGCCTTGCATGCACAGCTCGAATAATTCAAAGAGGATCTTAATAGTTATTTTTCTACCTATTTTTGAACATTGTAAGTAATGCGAATACATAATGCATATTTATGAAAATGATAAATTCACTCTCTTTGTGTATATTTGAATTACCGGAAGATTCCATTTATTTGTATTTTGTTTTTGTTGAATGGCAAGCAGTTTGCACTAGAAGTATGTGTTTCAGTTTTATTATTTTGTCTTTCTTCTCTTGATCAAAGTTGACAGTATAATGATACCAATGACATAAATAATCATTGTGCCATTTATTCAATTTCCAAAAGATACATTGTTTCTATGAGTTACTCGCTATATTACATTTGACAGTTAAATGCCCACTTCAAAGATATGGATATTGAATTTGACAATTGTAAGTGATTAAAAACTAAGACAGCAAACTTGATTTTGTTTTCATCGTGTTTAACAGTTGATATTTATTCACAGTGAATCCTACATGTATGCCAGCTCTGCTCATATCAGACAAGGAGAAGAAACCTGATCAGAACTGAATACTGGCATCGATTTCTCTTCCAATACTAACCTTTAATCTATCTTTGCTTTTCAGCAGTTTACAGAGAGAAGTGTATGTTAACATCATAAAGTTGCATACTGTCTGCACTTGTTACCCTCTTATAATGTGCACTGGCTGATGTGTGCAAGAGTGACTGAAGATGTGTGATTGTGTGTATTTGTATATGCCCTGAATTATGTATTTGAAGTTCTACCCAGGCTGTGTTTGTGTTGCATGGGGTTTTTTTCAGTATCATTCATTTGGCCATGTACTTTTAATCATAGACATCTCTCTACTGTGAAAATGTTTGAAATTTATGTGCATATATTTCAGTTTTTTTTTTTAGGATTATTGACTGACTTTAATCATCGATCCTCCCCCCCCCCAAAAAAACAAAAAAACAAAAAACAAAACACACAATTACAGAATACTGTGTGACTGCAATAAATATTATACAAAGAAGAAAAAAGAGAGAAAATAAAAGAAAATAGTGCATTTCATCAACAGAATCAGTTTTTACAATAACTGCTGCAACACATTTCACACAGTCTTGAAAATAAAAGTTGTTCCTGGAAATTCATTTCATTATTGTTTATACCACTACGGCTCCACACACACCTTGTGAGAGAATTAGAATATATTGAGGATTGCAGCTGTACCAAATCACTGTATTCAAAAAGAAAGGTAGCACTATGCTAAAAAAATAAGTAGATAAGCATGTAACTACTGAAGCATAAATAAAAGAAAAAGTATTCTTGGGTAGCAAAGATATTGAATAATGTTTACTTGCATCAGAGAATATGAGAGATACATTTGTGTATCTCTAAAACACAAAGAGTTACTTTTCCTATCAAACATGCAAAGTGGCAGTGATGCCAAAGTGTATCGTGATGTCACCCTTTCATATTTTATGATGTCTGTACAACAAATCCTGTCAGCAGTATGAAAAGTTAGGCTGTTGTTCTCGGTGTCTCCCAACCTCTACATCCTTATCTCTAATATGCAATATGAAACATGAAGCGGCCTGTATGACATTACTCTCATGCATGCAATATTACAAGCAAGCCACCCAGCAGACAGCACTCCCAAGTTATAGGATGACAACCGTTGTCAGAGTCCGTCCCTCAAACTGCATAATGAGCCAGCCATCGCAGAGAGGGAGAAAAAATGGGAAGGTTAAGCACAGAGTGTGTGGTCAAAGGGGGGCAGGTGATGCATTCACGTAACCATGACACCCAAAAAAAAGGGGGAAAAAAGATGATGCGGGGGGAGGAAGGAGGAGGTCATCGTTGGATAGAGAGGAAAAAATACCCGCTCCCAATTTCCTTCATCTTCCCAGCATATTCCTCCTTTCTTGCCATCCATAGGCTTCTCCTCTTCTCCCTCATCCTTTAATACGTCTTCCTTGTCATCTCGTCCAATATCTCATTCTGGTGTACTATTTGCTGCTTTCCATACAACCCTGCCTTCTCTCTTTTTCTTTATCATCCTCTGTATCTTCCTCCTCCTCCAGTCCTTTTTATTCTTATATTCTCTTCTCCTCCCCCCTCCACATCTTCCTTCTCTTCATCATCTCATTTCTATGTCATGATCTCCTCATCTCTTCTTTCTTGTCCTTGTTCACCTCTTCATATTTCTCCCTCCTTGTCTTCTCTTCTTTTCTTGCATTCTTGCGCTTCTTCCTGCTTACCCTTTCCTCATTTTCCAATCTCCTCATCCTCCTTCTCCTCCTCCTCCATGATCCTCCTTGATCCCCCTTGATCCTCATCCTCATCCTCCTCATCCTCCTCCTTCTACCCTCCTTCCCTCCTCCTCTTCCATCTCCTCCTCCTCCTCTGATCCTCCTCCTCTTCTTCTTCCTCATCCCCCTCCTCCTCTTCCTCCCCTCCTCCTCTCCTCCTCCTCCTCATCATCATCATCCTCCACCTTCTCCTCTTCCTCTACCTCATCCTCCTCCTCCTCCCCCTCTTCCCCTCCTCCTCCCCCTCTTCCCCTCCTCCCCCTCCTCCCCCTCCTCCTCCTCCTCCTCCTCATCTTCCTCCTCCTCCTCCTCCTCCTCCTCTCCCTCATCCCCTCCTCCCCTTCCCTTAACTACTACTACTGATCATGCTCCCTCCATCCCTCCCTCCCTTCCTCATTCTCTCACCCTCTTTCATTCTCTGATGGACTGGCGCACATGGCCAGCCACATAGCTGGACGCATTGATTTGTGACAGAATCAGGCCTTATAGGCCCGGAGGGAGTGCAGATGTGCGCATGAAAGGCTGGAATACTTGATAGAGATACGCTCAATTTCTCCAAAATGTTACAGGGGCATTTTTGTACCTCAGCTCTGACACAAAGAGCTGAGAAGACTTGAATAGGCATGCCTGAGGCTCTAGAGTATTGGCAATTCCATGCATTGCCAGTGAATGTATAGGAAATATATTGTTGGACATGGCAGACTCTTCCATCAAAAGAACATTTTTTATTTGATTTAATCTCCTTGGGCCACTTCTTAGAATAGCATATGAAAAGCTACGAGAAAGGTTTTTTGTTTTTATTAAATCTTAAAAGAGTTTTGTTGGCATGAAACATAAAACCGGATGCTTGGATAAGCACCTTTATATTTGTCATCCTTTGTAAAAGAATGAGGTCTCTTGTATTTCCAAAGAATTTTCTTTTTTGTTTTAAGATCAAGTCATTGTAGGCTTCTATCTTCTGTGATGGTCAATAGAGAATCAGGATATTATTAACCATTAAAGAGGAGCTGGCAATATTATTCTTTGAATGTGTGCTTGCATAAGATTATCTGCACCTACCTCATGTGGCTCTATGTGAACAGTCAGACATAACAGAATGTACACCAGCCAGAGAAAATGAGGGAAATCATTACTTCACTCTAGAGATGGTCCCTATGAACATGTATCCAGTCATATGTTAGAATGCTGTCAGTGGATTCTCTGTTGTGGTCCCTGTAGACAGGTGGTCTTTATTCCCAGGGGTTTCAGAAAAAGAGAGTGCTTCTGTCTGTTGAGTGAGCATTAGTTATATTCTCACATCTAAATGTTTCACAAGTGCATCTCCTGCATGCAGAGTGCACATTGAAGTGCTACATTATCCCAACAGCCTCACATTGTGGACAGGATTGGAGAATACATCTTTTTATTTAGGTACCAACATCAGATTTTTGGTCAAAATGGTCAATTTTTGCTCAGTTTAATTCAAAACTTTATTAACCAAACTGACACGACATAAGAGACAGGTACCACAGAAGGAAAAAAAAAACAAATCTTATTTATGATGTGAAATATGTAGAGGATCAAATGTCAGGTTTCAAGATTTGCAGTCAAATATACAGTGTCTGCGTGCTTGAACAAGTCTGGGTAGGTTTATGCCATGTGTGTGTGTGTGTTTGTATGACTGTGTGTGTTCATTCGTGTCTGTATTCATTTGTGTCTGCATAATTCTGTACAGGCATATGGTATGCACCACTAGTGTTTACCTCCGAAGATGTGATTTTGATTTTCATGTAATGCTGAAGATCAATCTGTGTATGCCTCCGTTGTTTGATTCTCTTTTCCTCCAAGGGAATATAAATGTTGTAATTCCTCTCAGTAAAACCCGTTTTGCCAAAGATTGACAAGTATTGCAGACAAATTTAATATCTGTGGCTGTAGCCTCAGAGACATGCTACCTGTATATGTCATTCCAATGAGAGAGGGGCTGTGTCTGCTTCCCAAGCATATGTTTCCTGACAAGCATGGTGGATGCACACACGTGTTACACGGACCAGCCTGCTTAATAAAACCGTCCTGCTTGTTTCAGTGCTTGAGAAACTATCGATTTGCTCGAGTCCTTACGTATGATATGCATTGTCGTGACGTATAAATTACGCACTATGTACATTTCCGCTCACGTATGTCAGTTTCATGTATGTCAACATGTTTGTTGACCATGCACTCTTGCATACTT
This sequence comes from Diadema setosum, assembly GCA_033980235.1. NCBI lineage: Eukaryota > Metazoa > Echinodermata > Echinoidea > Diadematoida > Diadematidae > Diadema > Diadema setosum. Next base: position 2,804,883 of record CM067064.1, read on the forward strand.
ATCTGTATCTGTGTGAAAATGCCAGCTTTCTTATAAGGGTGGATATTTTGCATTGTTCTTCCTAATGTCATGTTTTTGTTGAGTTTAAATGTTGGCTCTCTTGCATAACTTGAGTGCCGCAATGAGGTATGCTCTGTTATTGACTGCATCAAAATCCTAAAATGCACTCTTTCTAACTCTTATTTTGAGGCACTTTTTTTCCTATCAAATCCCAACACTTTGTATAAATGTGGTTGTATATGTGAGTGTGTGTGAGTTTGAAACAACTCTAAACCTCAATGTCCACTATGCCTCGTTTCCCTGGTCAATTCCTTGACCAGCATGTTACTGACTTTGACCTTATGACTTTTCTTCTGTCAGAACTCCTTTTCAAAATGTTCTCGTAACCTTTGACCTTCTGTTTCTTCCTACCTGTGCGTTGTGTCTGTGTGTCCGGCACTCTGTAGGTGATCACTTTAGAAGGCTGGGTTGACATCCAGTATCACCTTCAGGATGTCTACTCTCCCTGGGTTTGGATCTATTATGTGTTATTGATCATTGTAAGTATATATGATAATCCCAGCGCTGCCACCCGTAAAAGAGTGAAACTTGGTTGCGATGTAAACCTACCATAATCAACCTCCACGCCATGCATTATTAGCACCTCACTCCAGTGGAGCTATTATTATGCACATGCTTGCTGACCGTCTATTCACACCAAAGTAACCAAAGCATTACTGCACAGCATGCTTTAACATCGTGTTGGTTGCTTTCTTCCCGCATATACAATGCATCCTGCTGTGTTTCATGGGAATAAAGCTATCGGTGAAAGGCTTCACATGTGGTGTTTGAATCCCTTACATCTGCATGCTGTCAGACTCACACGATGTGCAGCTTGCGATATTCCCGGCTTGATGTAACATACTGCACAGTACAGTGTTTAACCCCACCATTAAATAATAACATATATTGACTCTCAAGATTGTATATCCATATTTATATTCCTCCTTCACATGAAAGCTGCTGCCTGCTTGATTCATCTCTCACAAAGCTCTGAATTTGCTTCATCATTCTCCATCATCCTTATAACCCTTGTGTGCCAATCCCAGCTCCATACATATGATTTCTTCTTCTCTCCTTCAAGCCAGCGCAGCGGTATCATCCACAGGGTCCGACAGGGGGAGCACCACTCTCCCCCTTCATCTCAGTCAGCCCTTTTCACATGATGATTTTTTTTAACACCCAATCACCCCATTCACACAGAGTTTTCAATCTGTTTCTTTTTTTGGTCAACTTTGGCTGATTCTTTTGCCCACCATTCTTTGTCTCTCCACTCATTCCACTCACCCCCCAGGTTATCACTCTAGAAGGATGGACCGATATCATGTACGATATTCAAGATGTTCATAGTTTTTGGAATTGGGCCTATTTTGTGATTCTCATAGTTGTAAGTATATGGACAAGTATTGTCCTTTGCCAATCCTCTCCGTGATTTGTTTTGAAGCAGAAGATGTGATTTTTTCGGCACGTATCTTTCTATCTCTTACTCTATTGTCTCGCTTCTATCATAAATCTTATATTTGTGAAAAACGTCTCATTTACTCAAGCTCATTCATCTTCTCTCTGTCAGTGTTCTTTTATGTAATCTCTTGCAAAATTGTCATACCTGTATGCACTGCTGATGCTTTCACTTACTCAAAACTTGCCATCAATGAAAGATACCAAGATTTTAATTTATGAAATATCTCAAATACACACAATAGGAAAATATAGAAGGAGACATTTCCTAAAACCAAGTATGCATAAATTTACCAAGTGTACTGAAGTATTTGTGTACAAGTACATTGTTTTTATAAGTAATAAGCAAAAATAACACATTCTGGATTTAAGGTCTGTCAATAATGTAAAGGCTACCAAAAAGTGTATGTATTTTAGTAATGAGTTTATAAGTTGGTAATAATATGTTATGAACCTTATGTAAAAGCAACCTTAATGTTTTATGTGGCAATAGACAAGTGAAGTATAGGAGAAGAGTCACGTGTGATTCTCAGAAAGACATGGTAATTTTCAGCGGTGATACACCTTCAGCTGCAAGAACTGACTAAGTGTTTTAATCTCATTCATATTAAATTAGTGCTTTCCTTCCTTAAATCTGTACTTATAACAGCATGTGGCCCTGAAAGGTGGTCATGGGATGTAGCCTTTCTCTCAGCTTCATTATCTTCAGTAATGTAGATTAAATGTCATCCTTCCATCACCATTCGTGAGCAGCCACCTGCTACCGTGTATCCCTGGTGTTTTACACCGTCCTCTCCCTCCATCCCCCCCCCCCCCCCGCCTCGGAAGAATCATACACATAGACTAGAGAGATGATACTATCTACATAGGAAAGCCTTTGGTGGGACACCCTTGTTTTTCTTCGGGGGGGGGGGGGGTGAAAGACTGCTTAATTGTAATCTGAAGACAAGTGGCAGCACACAGCACCATATGAAATTTGTTATCACATGGATAAAGACATTAAAAAGCTCATCCTTAAAGTAATCAGTTTGAGAAGCCTAAATATCATTTTTCCCCCCTTATCATGATAAAGCTCGTAATAATATGTAACCACGGAGCCACAGAATGCACTATTCACTATGTATTTCCAAACAAACAGATAATAGCCATGTAATCTGCAAAGTGTAACATTTCCACCTTCAAGTCTATTATTACCTCCTTGAAAGATGCTCATTTATCTTCTTGCATTATTAAAAACTTTTCAGAAGCAATTTCCCCTGCCAAGAAGAACACAGCTGCTCCCCATTCCACAAGTCATGCAAGACTGTGGCCATGAAGATATCTTAACATTTACATTTTCAAACCAAAATGGAGCTGATAGTATGATCAAAGCAAAAAGCAAAAATCTAGCGCAAAAAAGAATAGAAAATGCAGACTGATAGATTTGTCGCTGCATTAAAAGATGCACTTCTTAGAACCAAACCTAGCAACACGCTCCTCATTGTAAATTTAGGGCCTGCAGAATATTTCAGGTTTGGACATGGCAGATAGCTTCAGGCCACACTTTGTTTGTTTCAAGGAGATACGTCTTGGATGAGCTTTGCATTTGTACTGCATTGCCCTTAGGCATCGCATGAAACAGACCTTTGTATGAATGACATGTTGACTTACAGATAGCAATATCTGATATGGGACGGGATTTCAAACAAGTGGAAAGCTAATGAACAGAAGCAGCAACAAATAAGAATACACCACAGCTATAGCACTGCCATATTTTCACCCCATTGAGAGCCTCAGAATTTTGTACACTAGGGACTTCTTTGATTGTCCATATGTACATCAAATTCACTGTCATTCAAGATCATTTGCATTCATACATTCAACTTCATCTATGCTGGGCCCTGTTTTATGAAGAGTTGTAATTGATCGTATAGTTCATTTCGATTGTAAGTCTGTGGCAGCCTGTGTGGTAAGGAGATTTATAATCGATTATATCTCTTGATAAAACGGGGCCCAGACTTCATATTGAATTCACTGCCTTGCAAAGTTTTGAATATGTGTCAAATAGCTTTCCTCTTTATTTATTTTGTAATAACGTAGTGTCCATTCAGGATTTCCTTGTTGGTATCTTTGTTGTTGTTGTTTTTTTTTAAATGTGGTGCTAAAAAGGATTTGCCGTTGGTTTGCTATTTAAAAAAAAAAAAATGGCTACATTTTAATCAAAATTAGAACAGTCTTTTAAAGCTCTACCATAAACAACTGCTTGTGCAGAGCTGATCAAACAAACCAAGAAACAATCAGTGCAATCAAATGCCAGCATACTGAAGGCAGGTCCTATGGGCTTTAACACAACATTACGTATTACATGTCTTGCCAATATACTGGCAGCATTTCCAGTCATTTTCTTCATGTCTACTTTTATTTTCGGTATATGAACTCATGCACAAATCTCAGTCTTGATTTTTCCATATCTGTTTTCAGGCACTTTCCTTTGCTTTTCCACTTTGTAACTTTCAAGTACTCAGGCTGTACTTTGTTTTGTTCTCCTGCATGGATAATTTCTTCACTAATAACTTTAGCAAAGGATATTCCAAATTTGACTTCTGTGACAATGGCTAATGGAAAATTAACAAGCAAGCAGATTATATTACTGTGAAAAGAGTTCTCTTGACTGGACAGTAATATACTTGTTTTACAATGATAGGCTAAGTAGTCATAGCATTTAATTCTCAGGATTTCATACCTTCATCATAGAATCATTGACCACAAAAGTGATCTTCTTTCATTTGTTTTATTCCCTTCTTTGCAAATATGTATCATCCATGCTTAGTTTACAGATGGGTCATCCCTTTTTCATTTTTCCCAAATAGCACAGAACATGATATATTCCACCAGAATGACAAAACTATTGTAAATCTTTAACATTTCTGTGATATTTGAAGGTTGTTAGCCATTAAAATTCAAATAATGCACCAAATTCTCACCGTAACGTATTCTGTGTACGAGGCACAGCTGCATATACTAATCCTCCTGTGGTTGTAATATGATACTTATTCTTCAAACAAAAGATATGCATGTTAAAGCTATCAAAAAGGAAGAATTCACTAGCTTCTTTTACTTTGTTATCTATGGCAAATAACAACACACTACTTACATGAACTATATAAGTGCATCACACAGGTCTGTAAAACTCGACCAGTAGTTTAGATGCGTCATTTTTTTCGTGGTACGAAATAATTATGCAAATCTCAACTGTCAATTTAACTTAACAAATAAAGACCCTCTTGAGTTCAAAATTTACAAGTTTCCAAATAGTGTTTTCTTCAATACCTAAGTGTTCTCACCAAATTTTCAAAAATTTGCATGCAAAAGGGACGACCTATCTTTAAAACCTTGTCTTTCTCACTCTCTACCACACTCATGAAACTAATTGAGAGTAGATGCTGACAGTGAAGTTACGGCTTGCCAAAGTACTGTTGACCGTCACACACTGCGAGCAGTGTCTTGCAATTAAAAAGACATCTCATTTCCATGAAAAGCAGCCATCAGCCCTCAAACATAAGCCAGAAATTCTAGGAAAGAATTTGCGGACATGGAGATATTCGTGTTAACTGATATACCCTGATGCATTTTTAGGCTTATCGATGAGTCACAATCCAGGTGCATTACATGCTACGTACGTACATTCATGGAAGATATGCCTGAAGCATGCTGTCATATTCACTAACTATACTGTTCATCATCATCAGAGCTAGATCGGTGTTGTGCGCTTTTCATGAAACTCACAGCTTAGATAAATCATTAGTCTCATGTGGCATGCAATGAAGGCCAGAGGCCAATTTAAAGGGAATTTTTTCCTGGCCTTGACTTTGATCTTTTTTATGAAAGTGATACATTGAAAAGTGCATATGATTTGTATGTATTTACGCCTATCTGTTTATATGTATGCTTCTTCTGCCTATGTTTTTTTTTTTCTCACATTTAAAATTTAAGATTTGAAGACTTGTAAATCAGCCACTGTTGAAATTATGTGTCATGCACTCCCCTTTTTTCAGATGGAGGTTCCATATGTAGAAATATACTAGTTAGAGGATTATCTAAATTCTTTTTTTCAACTGATTATTGATCAAGTCCACTTGAACATGAATATGGAACATCATGTTTTGAGAATTATTTGATTTAAATGTTTTGAGCATTTCTCTATTGAACTAGTTTTGAAGTTTTGAGAACAAAATGACAACCACAAGTTGATAACAGATGACGATGAGCTAAAAAGTCATATGATACAAACAGTGCTTTTATTTCAGTTTGAGTGTTAAGATCATGGTCTATGATTTTGGGATAACATTGCCAATAAGGAATTCCTTATTTCGTAAGTATTAGTTCTTTTAAAGTAAAGTAAGTGACTACTTAAGGTGGGGATAAATCTCTGATTTCTTAAGGAGAAATTAAACCGAACGCAAATTTGGATGATTAAATTATCAGAAGTACAGATTGGCATTATTAACAAGGACACAGGTATCCCATTCAGATTTTTCCCTCTTTCTTTAGAAGGGATTATTTGCAAAAGGACTAAATATTGCATCTGACACTGGGATATATGTAATAAGTTAGAACTGATGTTTTTTCCCAAGGCTTGAAATATCAATTGTAACATTCAGCCACATGTAAGTCTGAGCTGAAATTCTTGTTTGCAAAGAGTGAACATCCTTGAAGAAATATTGCCCAATTTTCTATCTGTTAAAATAAAACTCGTCATGCCTGTGATTCCCCCCTCCCAACACACACACACACACACACACACACACACAGAAAAAAAGTTGTGACATCATGTCCTAGCAATACATTTTTTTCTTGGCTGCTTTCACCCTTCCCCACAAATCACAGATTGGTGCCTTCTTCTTGATTAACTTGTGTTTAGTCGTCATAGCAACCCAGTTTTCAGAGACCAAGCAGCGGGAGAGCAAGCTGATGGAGGAGCAGCGAAAACGTTTTCGTTCTAGCAGCACCCTGGCCAGCAACAGTGAGGTAGGGAGCTGCTATGATGAAATCCTCAAGTACATTGGACACTTATTACGTCACGCCAAGCGACGCTTCCGGCGGTGGCGGAAACGCATGCAGAGTAAGCGCCAGAGGAAGGTGATGCCAGCAATATCGTTACGACGGAAAAAGAAAAGGACCAGAAGTGTGCATTTGCACCACCACTTACACCATCACCACCACTACCACTTTGGAAATGGGAACTCCCAAGCCCCAAGGGCCAGCCCAGAAGATAGTGATGTCAGCTCCTCACCCTCACGCAAGCACAAGCTGGCGTTGCCGTCAAGTAATGGTAGTGCCACCTCCCTCCAGTCCATGAACTGCTGCACGGAGCAGCTCTCCAAGCTGGAACCAGTTCCTCTCCACCAGGGCCAATTGTCTTCCCCGTATCACATGACCACCACGCTGTCCATTCACAGAGCGTCGTCCATCAACTACCCCACGACCAACTCCAAGGACCTCAACCAGGCCGTCATGTTTGCCAAGATGGCGTCGGAGCGCGAGGGCGGGTCCCCGAACCCAGGCACCGTGTCACCCAGCAGGTTGCAGGAGAAGTGGAGTGAGCTGTGTGGGGGGAACCACATGAGTAAATATAGCAAGCTACCACCAATCAAGACTGACAGTGCCAAGGGTGAGTAACATTTACCCTTCCTCTCTTTTTCTTCCTTCTCTTCCTCTTGAAAGAACACAATATGTCCCGGTATGCAATTATATGCCCCTGGAACTTTTTAGTCTATTGTTCATATGACTGGATCCACTTGATATATTGCTTTTTATCTGGTTCTTTTTTTTAATTGATTAAGCCATTTATTTTGCTACTTAGTATTAGTGTTTCATTTTTGCTTGTATTAGGGCTGTATTATTCTTCTTGGTACAATCCAGTGTTTGTCGTGTATTGTTGGCGAGAAATATGTGATTTTCCTTGCTATGTTATGAATATAATGTATGAAAATGAGTGAAAAAATAAACAAAATGGACACAGACGTTAATATGTGTTGAAATCTGATCCTCATTTATAGGTCACTAAATTGGCAACATCCTCGCTCACCTTTCCTTTCTACAGACTCTTTGGTGCCATCTCACCCTCCCCTCACACAACGTCTCTCAGCCCCGCCCCTCACCCAACCAGGCTCCCCCACCCACGCCCATCTGACCCCGCCCTCTCCTTGCCGTGCAATGCACTCTTCTTGCCCCGTGCATTCACCGTGTCCGGTCCACACCCCCTGCCCCACCCACTCCCCCTGTTTCTCCTCCAAACACTCCCATTCCCACCCCCACTCCTGTTCCCACGTCTGCACCACGACGGAGCACAGGTCCGAGGAGTACGAGATGAGCGACGGCTCTTCCTCCTCGTCCATGTCGGACGACAGCGACTCGGACTCGGACGCGGAGAGCAAATCGGAGCTGAAGGTGCGGCGCCGGTCCTTCGGGATACTGGGTCAGATCACCTCCAAGGTGCAGGAGATTGTTGAGAGCAAGTACTTTATGAGGGGTATCCTTGTCTGCATCCTGGTCAACACACTCAGCATGGGAATTGAGTTTCATGGTCAGGTAAGGAAAACTTTTCTTTTCTTTTTTTTTTCCTTGTCATTGATAAAACTGAACTTGAAATTGAGCAGTTACATTTTGTACATTTGTATTTTCGTTTTTCTTTCAGAGGGGAATGGAAAAGGAATGAATTGTATAATCTCAAGTGTGTCCTTTAATGTTGAGACTTTTTATCTACCTTGCCAACCATTTGGTCTGCGTATATGTTTTTTTCATGTATTTATTCATTCATAGTAGATACACACATTAGTTGAAAGTCTGGTTTCTGTTGAGCATAAAAAAACAAGCATATTTGGAACATTCCTTCTTATTTATTTTGGCTATTCATCGAAGTTCAAAAGAATACATCACATTTTTTTAGGAAATTCAGAAACTTGTTTCTAACCCCATAACCAAAACAGCTTTGCATTAATCAACTGCCCAAAGCTCCCTGAAAGTTGTTTGGAGACCTTAATTCTGCGGCAGAAGTGTGAGTTGATAAACGCACCCCAAGACGGCTTATGCCATGGGGCTTCATACTTACCGCACACTGGTTACCAACGTCACAGACAACCCCAGACACCCACACAGGGAATGTGACAACTTTTGACTGGTCCCGCAGAGGGGGCATGCTGATTGCAGCTTGGCAGAGAGCCCACCACATTTAAATCCACCGTAACCCTCTTGTCAGGAGTTGTAGTGTATTGGAAGGAAGATGACTCAATCACATGCTGTTGGAATCATTCAGTACTTTTGTGCCCACATGTTATATTTCTCAGAAATTAGACAAGGAAGGTATTAACATAATTTTAACCATGGGTGTTGAATGCATCAAATTTGCTAACCCTAATCAAGTTACAATATATATTGATAATAATATATTACATAATATATATTAATAATAATAATATATAATAGTCTTAAAAGAATCAGATATGGTAGAAAATGCTTATATCTGATGAAACTTTGGAACAGGTCTTACATAATGCTGTACACTCTACACTCTCTGGGTGTCAGTACCAACTTTTGCATAATGATATGCATAGAAGTTGAATAAATTATTAAATCAGCATATTGGGTATGTTCTTATGTAGCAGTCTAGTTGAGCACCTCGCACTGTTGTGACTGGGCTGATTTTATACTAGAGTTTGCAACCCTGCACGTAAACACTTTTGCCTTGACTGTGTCTTCACGTCGTGTGGGAAACGTTTGCTCCCAGCTGCCAGCGAATCATCGTCTCTTGGGAGAGATGCTGGGGCAGGTTGATCATCTTGCCTAATCCATGGTAATAGAGTGCCAATGATAAGCCAAGGTTGCCATTAGCACATCGTAGAGGAATGACGATACATATGAAGCGGGTGGAGGGGCAGGGAGAGTGGGAAAAAAGAAAAGCAGACATTGCAAGTAAATAGATGATAAAATTGCCATCATTTCTTTTTTAAAGTTGATTGAGATCTTAAGATAAATTTCTTTCATTAACGTTTGCCATGGTAGATGTTTAGTGAATTGTTCAGAAGTAGCTTCCTCGTGTTTATGATCATAGCAAGATACTCACAGAGAAAACAGCCATCAACAGCTAGCCCTCTGAAAGAGATTTCATTATGTTTCAGATTGCACTAAATTGTCCTTGCCACACTTTGAGTGTCATTGGAATTTTTTTATTATTATTATTTGAGGACTGGTGTTACAGCAGTGAGCTGTTTGAAGTATTCTCTCAATCAGCATGACCGTCAAGTAAATTAAAAACAGGTGAAAATCATCTTACCCAGCCGAGCATGAACAATTACTCAAGCAAAGGTTTCCACTTTTACAGTACTTTAAAAGTTATGGTTTTGCTCCTGAGGACGGTAAGGCAAGTATTTTATTTGCCCATTTCTACTGAATGCAATTCAATATTTGGAATTAAGCTTGCATTCTGCGGCTTTTGTAATAATTAGCAAATCAGTCTTTGCAAGCACTCTGGTCATCATGGACATTGTCTGCCTGTTACAGACATCTTCTGGTTTGAAAGCAGACAGAAAATTTGAATATGCTAATAACCCAGACAGTTTAATAATTGGAATGCATTTTGTATGGCAGGGTTGTTGCTCAGGTCACTACCTTCAGATTTGGTTTGATAAGAAGAATGTCTCTGATAGATTGTATCCCCTTGGATCTCAAACCTGTTGAGATCAAGTGTCAATGAAATCTTCATCAAGAGTTGGTACGGGCTATCTGTTGTCTCAAAAACATTGAAATCTCAAAAAAAAAAAAAATAGCAAAGTGCCAGACTTAAATATCTCAGCCATTCAAAAACCAATTTTCATCAAATAAACTTTTGATTCCTCTTAGAAGTGTATGCTCTTTGATATTGCATATAAGTGGTTTCTAATAATCTCACAAACAGTTAAAAACTGAATCCGCATCTCAAACAAAGCTATACCATCCCTTTAAGCAAATTGTGGTTTGTGTAGCCGGGGGGGGGGGGGGGGGGTAATGCTGTTCCTTGAAAGTTTCTTTATATGCATGCAGGGCTATGTATTTATAGTGAGACAAAACAAAGCCAATATATTCAACAAATGGTATTTATACAAGTTTAAATGTTTATCTGCCTCATGCTTGTGCTGTGAATAGACCCTTTGGAAAAGTTTGTTGTTGTTGTTGTTTTGTTTCCTAGGACCCCTTTGCATCTTACCCCATAAAGCTGTTACCGTAACTGGTAAAATACAGCAAAGTTTGCTGATTATGTAACTCTGATGTCATGAATAGAAAGCTATGGCATTAATTGACCACTGTGTCAGGCGGTGTAATTGGTCAAGATGTCAATGGAAGGAATGTCACGTTGTGTTGCACCCCTCGGAAGTTTTATGAGTCTGTTGACATTTACGAAAGATTCAATTCTAGGAAGTGAGGCGGGAATGCGTAATGATTCATTTGGTTTCCGCCCTTCCTGTCATAAATCTTTTTTTTTTTCACTGTTTCTGGGAAAGGCAGGTATTTCCCAGTTTCATGTATGAAGGATTTGATATCTACTAGAGATGACATTCTTGCTAGCTTGTGTTTCACATTGCATTTTTCTTTAAGAGATTACATTTGGTACATGTATGTCTTGGGCAAAGATGAAACATGTATTATTTTTGTTTCTTTGATTCTAGGTAGTCTTTATTGGCAGAGGTAATTTGGAATCGGAGTCTTTCATATGTGAGATAGGCTCTTCATTTCCAAGTATCTTCATGCAGCATAACATGACATGTACTTTCCTACTAAAGTTTGCACATGCTTATTTTGGTAGTACTTATTCCTTAGTAATGATTTTATTCTCTCCATCAAAATCAATGAGTCTTTATGGTCTAGATTGTCACACTTTTGCTGGCTGCTTGTTGAGTGTATTATTTCCTATTTTGAAAACATCTGACAATGATCTAATATGGTTAGACATAATGGATTTTCATTTCCCTGGAAAGCACCGAGATATTTGAAGCTTACACATGCTTTGGGGTTGAATGTAGTTCCCATAATATATCTTACTACACACCATATAAAAACCACACTGTTACCTGTGATGTATTGTAGACAAATGACACGTTTGGCAGAAACATCCACAGAGAAACATATACATACATTCCAACACACACACAACACATACACACACCTACACACACACACACAACACACACACACACACACACACACACCTACACACACACACACACAACACACACACACACACATACACACATACACACACACACACACACACACACATACACACACACACACACAACACACACACCTACAGACACACACACACACACACATGCACGCATGCACTCACATGAGCACACACAAATATCTTGCAATATTATGTAAATGCACACATATGGTTTAAACATAGACACAAATTCCTGCATTCCTTTTGCATGTACAAAAGTGTATCTGATGTTACTGGGAATTATCCCATCAGCAGTTGAGACTTGAGGACTCTTGCCAAGTAACCTCAACTCTGCTACGCCTGGTGCTTGCATGAAATGAGCTAATTTCATGGTTCTAATCATGAAGGGGTGCACAGAGCATTATATATCCATCGATTCTTGGAGTTGGCAGAGTTCAATGAGCTAGAAAAGTTTAACCTGCTACATGGTTCCATGCACACAGTTCTGTGTTTGCAGCTGAAAAGGGGATAGATGTTTAATACGTGCGCCTATGGGACCAGGACATGCATATAGGCTACTAATGTTGATCTTTCCCAAGATTTGTAAGAGGGGAGCTGCCTTTCCCAGGGTGCAGAAAGAAACTTTGTCCCAAATTTGGGGGCAAGGGAGGGGGAACCAAAGATTTGACTTGCTTTTTTTGTCTTTTTGTGACCAAAATTAGTATTTTGTTCATGCCTATTTTTTCTCTGTTCTGAGAAATATATTGTGTGTGGAGAAGGGGGATTTCACTTGTTGAAATTGTTGATACTGATGAATTATAATATAAGCAATGATGATAGTAATTTTGTTATTTAATGATAATAATGATGATGATCATCATCATCATGTAAGAATTAAAATGGTATTACTGAATAGAATAAGGCATAAGCTGTACTTCAAAAAATTTGAGAAAATTAATGTTTTGATATGATGATTCTGATAAGTACATATACTTAGTGAAATTTTTGAAAAGGCTATTTTGCTATGCCCAGCTAATATAAATTTCTCCTTTGTGTATTGGATTTTGTTCACTGATGTCCAATTAGCCTGACTTACCTCACAAACAAAAGTTTCTTTGTCATCAGGTTTTTACAAAAGTGAATAAAAAGACGAAATTCACAGTGATGTCATAATGAAAGGTCTCTGATACTGTCATCTTGTGAAAACTGTTAAAGGTGCAAATGCATAAAGATTGCTATGATGCTATTTCTCTTTATGTGCAGCTGAGTTGTAGCTATGTGTGCCTTGAAGAAACAGATAACCTGGCAGAAATTATGTTCTACTCTATTTGAAGTCTGAGGTCGGGTTTATCACCCAGCATGAGTAGGGGTTATTTTTAGCCACTTTGGTGTCCAACAGTGAATGTACTTCATTGACATTTTGTATGCACGGCAGGTGGAAATAGATACATGCGCTCCTGTACTTTGGATGCAGTGAAGTGCATGGGAGTTACAAGTCTACTGTGGGCTGTACTCTGTTATCATGACTCGTGTCATGGGAGAACAATGAAGTTTAAAGTGCAATGTTCCCACAAATGTCTTCTGTAAAAGGAGCACATTGGCAATTATAATGCAATGGTAATACAAGTTTCAAAAGAAAAAAAAAAATCTCAAAAGAGAAATGTTCAGTTTTCAGTCTGTACTTGTCATATTCCTATGGGCCCCCCTTTTTTTGGCGGGGGGGGGGGGGGAGGGGGAGGAAAGTTATATACAGTTGTATGTATGCTGCAGAGTATGGATGTTCACGTTCTTGTTCAACCTACAATTTTTCATGGTGTGTATTGCTCTGTTCTATTACATACCACAAAGTGTAGCCCTCCTGTTACATCCATGGATGTCTCAATTTTTTGTTTGTCAGTTTATTTGTACAATTATTCAAAATAACAACAGATTACCATCAGATATAGTACCAGGACACCTGTAGCAACAAATAACAATCTTGATATTCTGTTGGAAATAATGGTACATTGTCAACTGACAAGGAGTAAATGTCATTGTGTGAAATAAGTGTCATATACATTGACTTGAAACAATTTTGATCATATCATATTTAAGAGAACATTTACATCTAACCATCAATGTGTGAGTGAGATGTATGACAGCAATATGATGGCAAACTTAGGCCAAATGTCGGGTTATATCTCCGACTTTTAACTATGCAAAAGTCACACCCAGACATTTTTTCATCTCACTTTAAGCGAACTTGCGTGACACAGGCATAATAATGAATGCTAGAGGTCAAGGTGAAAGTCTAGAATGTCACTGTTTACCCAATAATTATTAATAAGAAAAATTAAGTGTAAGTTTATAATATATAATACTTTGTCATTGATACTTTGATTAGCTTCTGGGCAGAATTAGATGAAAGTTTGGGGTGTAGGTAGATATTGAATTTGGCTGTGAACATAAAAATCATAGGGCTTTGATGCAATTTCATCTTAAACTTGTTATATCATGCACAATTCAGGTGACCATTTTTAACTGTTGCTGTAGCATACTGTTGAATAGTCTTCTCCAGATCCATCCACTGTTTACACCATATAATTAGCGAGTATAAATTTTCACAAATCGGGACTTCCCGACAATTTCCCGATTGTGGAATACGTTAATGAACAGAGAAACTGCACGTCACATTCATATTGGGATCAGAGTCAATATTTTCGCGTGTCTTTAAATTTGCGAATGGCGCCTGACTCGCAAAATTCGCGAAAATAAAAACCTCGCAAAATATTTGTAAATATATCTATATAAAGAGATGGCTGTGTTCTAGGATGTTTCAGAATCAGTGAATATGGTTCTCACGTAAGTGGAGGCAAGAAATGTTTTCTGCCACAGTGAAATAAGCACGGCCAGTCATGCTGGTCAGTCATGCTGGTCAAGACAGGCTCCCAGCCCAGAGTGGCGGTCAGGCTAATGGGACGCCAATTACATGTCTGCTTGTCCATCAAGCACATTAGGCTGGTCACTGGTCGTGTCAAGCAGATGTCAAGATTGCCACCTCAGTGACAGTGTAAGTGGGAGAGGGCAGCCCAGCGGATTAGAACAGTGATTTGGCTGCAGATTAAAGGGCATGCTCAAGTGCCATTTGTTCTATTTGACCACACAGTCTTTGTTAATCATTTATCTATTCATTACCTTTGTCTGGGGGTAGAATTATTTATGTTGGTAGAAATTTGGTAGAGTTTGAGCTGAAAGGAAGTAGGTACTTCTCATTCAAAAACACAAACTATGTAAAAAGAAAATAGAACATATCCAGTGAGAGATAAGCCCAGTGTATTAGGAAAGTCACTTAACCTTAGACTCCAGGGATGTTGGGTTTTTTTTCAACCTGTCCATATTTTACACAGAATGTTGATTCTACTCATTTTTTTTTTAAGCTGAAGATTAGTAAGTATTCCTCATTGCAAAACATGACCAGTGGAATAGCAGCCCAGTGGATTCGGAAGAATGGTTTGATCACATGTCTGTTTATTTATTGATGTGAAGTTGGGGATGCGGCTTATACAGAGATGTAGCCTCATTGCCAGCAAATATGGAGCGTTATATTGCAGTGCACTCAAGCAGATACATGTGCACTCTCAATTAGTTAGTATTGATTACTTTGATCAATTACTTCCTCATACAAGCTACTGTACCATTTGTCTTTCTGGAGAAATGGTCGCCAATACCATACAATATATTTAGGCCTCAGCTTGGATGACACTCGTTAATATCTGAGGCAGGGGCGGATCCAGGAATTCCGTAAAGGCGATGCGCCTTTTTTATTTCTTTTGTTTTAACAAAAAATAAAGAGGGGGTGTGTGCCCGGTGCACCCCCCTCTGGATCCGCCACTATGAGGTGTTGCATAAAACAAATAGTAAATGTTTTTTAGTGAAAGATGAGGTGCTCTGTTTAACTCTGCTTCACTGTGTTGAATGTAGTATCTCATCTGTCACCATGAGCAATATCTTGTTCCATTGCTGACATGACAATGAACAATATGAAGAGTTTGTTTGCAAAAACCGATAACTCCATATTTGACAAATGGAGATATTTGCGATTAAATATCAAGCAAAATAAAAAGAATAAAAAGAAAATTTTGGCTTCTTTTGACCATAACTTCAAAAATGTACCTTTATATGTAGTGACCAATGTATCATTTAAAAGGTATTATTTTGTACTTTATGACAGAGACCGTACTTCAAAATCTTCAAAAATGGACTTATCGGTTTTTGCAAACAAACTCTTCATATATTTGTTATATCATGATACTGTAGTTTTGGAGTCTAAATAAGGAGAGAACCTGTCTTAGCCTGCCTTGATAGAGAAAAAAAAAAACAGTGATAGAATCACTACGGCACAGCAGGTCTTCCTTCGCAACATACACTTTTACGGGAGAATTCTATGCTGTAGATATGTCATTGTGCATTCAATGTGAATAATCTAAGGGATCAACAACAGGAGCAAAGCATTCTGGGATATTCTATGAGGAAAAAAAAAATATCTAAAAAATCATTGCAAATGATACCAAATGACAGAACAATGATAATCTAAATACAATCAGTTGAATTGTTCCATCTTTTTTTCTTTGTATCTTAAACAATGGTAAAAATCAGAGAGTCCAAAGATTTGTGAGGCATGTTGAGATGTGATTAAAATATGCAGCATGTAATACACTTGGGTGCTCACTGTGCACATTAGAGGTAAAAGCTGCATTATGCATGCTAAGTGATGATGCTGCGAAAAACTGCTGCCATATAAAGTTCACACAAGTTGAAGACACGTGTTACCCTCTGTGTAGTCTAACATGTCATGACTTTGTTGTCAGGAATACACAAAATTCTGTTCTATTATGCAGATTTGAAATGTCATTTTGAAAGGTTATGAGTTCTACCCATCTCATCTTGGGACTCATTTTCTTCCTTGATAACATTTCATATTTGTGGGATGGAAATTCTGTGTTTCTTCCCTCACAAGTTAGCATTTATATGAAGAGTTTAAATGCGAACAAAAAACACCAAATTACAAATCATCCATTTTTATCAACTTGAGGTATTTGAGCTGAAGCTGCTGAAAAAAAACACACACACACACAAGAAACATATATTTAAACATGCGTGATGATTTTAAGAATGCTCAAAAATATTTCTTGTTATATAATGTCTGTCATTTTTCTTCCTACATTTTTTATGATGACCTTACTAAAAAACTTTGAAAATGATGTTCATCTGTGTTTTGCATTCAAACTTTTGTATCAATCTATCAAAACTAAGAATACTCTAATGATAAGATTATGGTTTTTGAATGGATGGCTTGAAATGATTTTGGCTGCTTCCTCAGTGTGAAGACAGGGCCATTCTATGGATGTTTCTGTAGAATGGTTCATTAAAATCTTGAATTCACATTGCAGTGGCATTGCACATAGCCTCTGGTCCAGAATGTGCTAATGCACTGAATGTTTATAATACATTGGCAGATTGAAATATGACCAACAGTAATTACGCTGAGTATGTATGGGGCACAGACTGGGGAAGGTAATGAAAATCGCTAAAGATGTGCACCTCAGAAACTTTGCAGTTACTAATGAAGATGCGAATTAAGAGTGTTGTTCCCCGATGCGGAATTGATGTACGGTGTAGACGAAAGATTTGTTCAACAAACTCAAATAATGAAAACCTGACAGTGAAATGGAGCTAAGCATTTCTGGTTATTCTAAGTTTTGAAGTCCTGGATGACATTTCAGGGTGTTTCTCCAAGTGAAGTCGTGTGTGTATGCCATAATTTATTTCAGCATTTCATAGGCGATTGCTTGGGTAATCGTGCTTTGTCAAAAGATGTTAAAAATGCCAAAATACCAGTATTAATCTTTGAAGCAATTTCATTATTCACATGACAGAATCACTTTAATCATTCAAGGGTGTGTATAGTACTATTGTGCATTCCACCTCGAGTACTATATCGTTAAACTAAAAAAAAAAAAATTTAAAAATGGGTGCCTTGCATGTTGTGTTATCTCAATCCATGAATTATAGGCTTAAGAAATTCTCTTGATCTATCAATGGAACACACTGTGGCATATGCACTGAAAAACATGAGAAAGAAAATTTTTGTGTGCTTGCTTCTCAGATATCATTCTTTATCTCCTGTATATATAGGGTAAATGCAGATGTAAATGCATGAGCCGTGTTTTTGATCACTTAAAATCAGTGAAGTAACATTAATTTACAAGTAAATCAAGTGAGTTAAACATTTTGAGCTTTTGGTCATTGCCAATGTAACTGCATGGAAGCTGCAATTAATTTCAAGTTGCAGTCTCTGTTATTTGTAGCTGCCAGATTAAAAAATAAGATAAAAAGGAAAGGAAGAAGGAAATGTTAAGTTAGCAAAAAAAAAAAACAACAAAAAACTTCAATTATTAAATATGAAGAATGCTTAGTTTAGATGTAATAACACATCAGAGCACCTGATTGCATATTTAAGACATATCTTATTACTGCATGTAATGCATTTCACTATGAAGGAATTGAACCCAAGGAGCACATCAATAATGTTCTTCTATTCATCACCTCAAACAACATGTATTGTTAGTAATTTGTGGGGTTTGGGTTCAAGCACATCTATTGTAAAATGGTTACCTTCACTGTAGGTGTTCAACCATTATACTGGATTGCGAGCACCACAAGCCTGGAACACCATTCCTTTTTTTTTTTTCTTACAGTTACCTTGTAGCCGAAAGTAAAAAAAAAAAAAGACTGCATATTGAGCCTATTTATAGCGGGCCAATCAACAACGTGAAGCCTTGGCCCAGGCCGGGAGCATTGCATGATGGGATATATTCAGTGATCGTCCACACCGGAGCACGGTCCTATTAACGTCACGACGATGTGTCGGTCCATGGCTAGCACTATTGTCAACATGTTGGCTGTATGCTTTACACATTATCATCCTCCCGGCTGATTGTTTACCAGCTATGTGCAAATTTACACTTTCTACCCGTTTCATCTCTCTCTCTTACTCTCTCTATCTCTTTCTGTCTCTCATCCGGACCCTTAAATATAAAATTGGGGACAGTTTGGTCCCAATGGAGAAGAGATGGGGTCTGCAGATAAAGGTCAATCGATTTGTTTTTCGAACGATTCACAATTTGCAGCAGAGGGTGCATGATTCTTGCTACCTTGTCCACCTTCCATGGCTGGTGTTTGACAGGTCTTGCTTGATGTGGAAATAGTCACAGTGCTTGCTTCCAAGGTCATTTGATTCTGACGGGGGAAGCAGAAATCACTAAACCTATAACTCTCTTGACCGTCCAGCCATTACAGTGTTCACAGGAATATGAAATTTTACCATGTCCTTCGTCAGAGAATGTGGCTCATTATTTTGATTATAAAAATGAAATCGCAATTTCTGGAGGAAAAAAAAAGAGCATTGGGGTATTTCACTTAGTCTGGGTCATTTAATTGTGGAGCCAACTTCGTGGCGAGGAGCAAAATTCCGCCAAAATGCTTTTCCCACATGAAGAATGATTGAGATTTCATGATTGCGTTAAATAAATCCCTTTAAGTCCCTATTAAAAAGCAGTGGCTAGATTTGCATAGTACACTTTTATGTTAATGAGATTGGTGTTGCAGGAAAGCAAATGTGACTATTTGATGGTAAAAATTGGTTTATGTTTACCCCTCTGCACTATCTCTTCAGATTTTGAAATTTGAATACTGTAAACGTCCATATTTTCGCACGATTAACTTTACGTGCTGAGCGGCTCAAAAATATAATCACGATTCTTGAATTCTCGCTCCATGATTGTCACAACCCATCGTGAAGATATTTTTGCGAGTTTTAGAATTCACGCTTGCCAAAAGTGGGGCGAAATGCAAGAAAACTAATGCACCACAAAAATTTGTGTGTTTACAGTAAAGCATAGATGACATGCATACACCGTCAATGTTCAGACAAGTATGAATGTACAAGGCACTGCCTGCTGCTCAGTCTCAAAGTTACTGATGTACTACATTCATGCTGCGTTTCACAGTCCGTGGCATCCAATCTTACTCCAGCTTCCATGGCTTCTTTTTTATCTCTTCCTTTTTTTTTCTTGCCATGCTGCACTTTTGCGACAGGCCTCTTTTTCTATTCCTTGAAACGGTAATTGTGTTTGCCGGCGAGGCACAATCAGAGTTAACACTCGGAATGCAGTGAGTGAATGGCGCAGTATAGACTCAGTCTCCCGTTTTCCATCTCTGATAGACCCTCTCTCCCTCTCCTACCCGATGACATCACAACATCGAGATGACATCTCCATGAAATCGAGTCTGCTATGATCATCTGCGCAGCAGCGGGAGAAGTCATTTTGCGCGGTTCAATTTCATGGTCTGCAGACCAAGAGAAGATGCTAGAGAAGAGACAGGGGTGGCGGTAAATGGAAGAGGATCCCCTCTCTTGGTACAAACTTCTGACTCTGAGATACCAGATTTTACTGGATATCACACAATCCTCTGTGTGCACCAATATCATGTCATGAATATGCATGAGATTGGTGAAAACACGAGGGCACCAGAAACACAGGCTGCAAAAGGAAGGAGAAATTTTGTATTTTGTTTTGTAGAGTTGGTATGACAGATCATACCTACTACCCATGTTTCAGAGGCAAGAATATTAACTGAATGTTTTATTGACGATCGGTGAATTGTGTGCCAGAGTGTGTACATATAGGTAGCATGACTCTTGTTTTAGAATGATATAGTTTACATTAGCAGGAAACTGTGGTTAGTGAAGAAATATGTGGTATCAAAATACAGAGTTAGACAGTAGCAAGTAAGATGGGAAAGGGATGGCAGTATGTTCAAATAGTTCTTTAGTATCTACTCCAGATTTCATTAGATTAGATATACCTTTGCTCTTTGTGACTTGGTATTGCTTTATTCTATTTTTGTTTAACTGCCAGTTTAACTTCCAGTTAATGTCATTTTGATATCAAGAAGATGTTATTTCTTGACAAAGTCTAAAAGCCTTCCACTTTTGATTTCTATGTTTGTTTCTCATTCTGAATGACATTCAGTCATTCAGTATATCCTAGTTACTGATGAAATACTTTGCCTACCTTGTGTTTTCAATTCATCAAATTATAAAAGCAGTGATAGTGATTGTGAAGTAGGAAAGGAATGTGAGTGAGAATATATTGATATTAATGGCAAGCTTGTCACTTTTGTTGGGCACCAGAAAGATAGATGCAGAAAATCTTATGAATGAAATCACTTTGCCAGTCTTGTAGGTAGCATCAAAGGTTCTGGCATAGTGCTACAAAGGTTGTGGTAGTGATTAATACACATGTGCTTGTA
The DNA here is from genome assembly GCA_033980235.1 of Diadema setosum. Classification (NCBI taxonomy): domain Eukaryota; kingdom Metazoa; phylum Echinodermata; class Echinoidea; order Diadematoida; family Diadematidae; genus Diadema; species Diadema setosum. Next base: position 2,825,911 of record CM067064.1, read on the forward strand.
GAGAGTGTTACAGTCTCTCTCTTAAAGGAAATCATTACATTTCAAACAAGGTTTTGGAATCATCTCTCTTCACTGAGGTATAGATGAAAGATGAGAAGTGGATAGATAGACAGAAAGATAAATAGATATAGATAGATAGATAGATAGATAGATAGATAGATAGATAGATAGATAGATAGATAGATAGATAGATAGATAGATAGATAGATAGATGGATGGATAGATATAGATAGATAAATAGATAGACAGAAAGATAATAGATAATATAAAGAAGAAGAGAGAGGGGGAGAGGGTGGATGAGAGTGAAGGTATGTGTTTGATGTTCATAGCAGGGCTCCTTGATTATCTTGTCTAATGAAGAGGGTTGGAAAGGAGTGGGCACACATCATCTGCCGATGTGAGATTGGCAAAGTTTAGATGTTGGTGGTTGTGCACCCAGTGTAAGCAAACATTGAAATCTGTACCATCCTTCCGTGTGACCCTGGATTTCTAAGTCCACCAGGGCTCTGACGTCATTCCGGCAGAGTAGAAAGAAGAAAGAAAAAAGTGGAGCTGCCCTCGGACACACCGAGAAGTGAGCTGCTTGATCCTGGTGGATTAAAGCGATGCCTTGCCCACCAAAATTGATTAACTGTGCCCTGGTCCATGGATGTTGTTAAAGGTCCAGGCCTACACATCAATCTTTTATGGCAGGCCTCGTGCCATTTCTGGCGGAATTGCTGCTTTTGCTTATTACCCCAGATTTCAGGAAGGTCTTCTGTACTATTCGTAGGAGAGCAGGTTACTTGTCTTGAGGTGGTATCTGTAACACCATGTAATCTCTGAAGGTGCCCTTTTCTACACAATGTACTCATTTTCTGACAAAACTTTTGCAATTTTTGTCATATTATATTTGTGGTTGTGTATTTTTGTTTTTATTACAACTTCAGCCTTCAAGGTTATCGATACAGAAGTCTGTTTTATGTGTAACAATTGACAGGACCACCACAAACTTAACGACAACAGAAATATTGAAAGTATATACACTATATGATCTCTGAAGCAAACATTGATTAATTTCACCTAAAAAAAATCTGTCTTGCGACAAGGTAAGAAAAAAGAAGAAACTAAAAATGTTTATGCTTCACCTATATGAGACTTGCACAATAATTCCTAAGATTAGGAGAATCATGCAAGAACCACTTGTAGCCGCCATATTTAATAGATGTTCCTGATCCGTAAATCATCAAAGATCAAGAGTTGGTTGACTTGTTTTAAATATCACTAGAGCACAGCTTTCTCAGAATGTTATTTCAGGTGATTGGATAACCATTAGTAGAATTAGTGCAGGTAATTATCTTGCTATTTACGACCAACTGGAATGAAAAATGACTTTGGTTGTGAAAATGAAATATGGTCTGTAGATACACTTGTATGTGACCAAATTATGAAATTGTACTCATATTTGGTGTCATAAAGTCACAGATCACAGTTTGACAAGTTAAGGTCAAAATTTGGAGTATCAGTGATCTAAATAAAGAAGCAGTCATGAAATTATCAAACTTGTTTAGAAATAGATGGACCCAAAGTGTTTTTTTTTTTCCTTACTTCTTCCTCTCATCTGATAATCATTCCCTGTCACACCAAAGTTGCCTTTTCGATTATGGAATGAAAATATGAAGGTTGATATTCTATTTCAGATTCTGCAGTGTCACTGCTAATACATTGGTGTAACAAAGACCAATGACATCATCATAAGAAGGCCTTTGATATGGCTGTAGTGTGTAAAGTAATAGATGGTTGTTATGATGTGGAGATAAAAATACATGTACCTTGGTTTAGTAACTACTACAATTATGTGAAGAGGCAACGCCCCAAGACAGCGTTGTCATTCAGGAAATGTCACGTTGACAAAACTGATTCCTCATTTACGATTGAGTGAAAGTGAGCATGCTGAATGCCACATGTATGATATTTTTTTCTTATCATCACACAAGCTTTTTATATCAAAATAAATCATATTGAACAAATTTCGTTATCTACATGCTCCTTTGGTAAATATATGAATGATGGGAGTATGTGGTGTGAAATGTTAAAGAGCACCAAATCAGTTCTCGTGTTGTCCACGTAACAGTGTACTTCAAAAGTATGTTTAGCTATTTCATTTCTATCACAATAGGACATTTAAGTCTAGTTATATCATGGCTCATATGATGCTAGTGTAAAATCATGCTTGATTCATAAAAGATAACAAAAAGAAGTGATGGAAAATGCCTCTAATATCATTATTACGATCTGTTTGTACTACACTGCAAAAAGTCCAGTGTTAAATATGAAACACCAAGCTGGTGTTAAATTTCCGGTGCTCATTCATGGTGTTAGATTAACACCTCCGGGTGTCATTTCAAAATATAAAATTGTTTTTTTGATAGTTTCTTAATTACTGAATTTCTTGTTAATTCTTAATTTCAACAAGACGATGAAGAATTTTCCGATAAATTACTTGATTTTGTAAAAATGTGTAAACACATTTACACCACAGTAACACCAGTTGGTGTGGTCTCCTATTGAAGCTGGACGGGTGTTATACCATTGAAATTAACACCACCAATATCAAATCAACACCATGCGGTGTCATTAATGAATTGACTCTAGCGCAGTGTCAAAAATATCACCAGTTACAGTGTCAAATTAACACCACGAAGTGCCAGGTGAACACTTTTTAACACCGTCACAATACATTTTCTACACCTGTGGGTGTGGTCCTCTATTGAAGATTGATCGGTGTTAGATTTAACACCCATGGTGTTAAATCTAACACCGATGTTTTTACAGTGTAGGAAGAAGAATAGAGGGAGGGGTAGGGGAAGATAAACTGGGAATATGTGTGTTACGTGATCAGGTTAATTTTGAGCAGAGATCATCAAATGCTTCAAAGCAGAGTTGAAGACTAGCCTGTAGTTAAGTGACTACAAATTTGATTAGTCACAATTTGATTAGTCTAAGATGGCTTGAGCACAGTCCCCATGCTTGATCGACTCACATTTTCTGATTGATGAAACTTACAGGGTATGATTTTTCCAACTGTTGCGCTCACAGTGCGACACCTTCAGTCAAGACATACAGTATTTGCCCGGTTCATGATACTTCAGAACAATAAATGGCCACATTCAAGATGTACTATCCTACTATCATTGCAGACATGACAGGAAGTCTATTTTTTTTTTTCTGCAGAATGCAGGTAAATACACTGTACTGCAAATTCTTCTCTTGATATGGTACAGTAAATATGGATTGATCTTAAGAGACAAATCAATTGAGGAAATTCTCATCTTTCAATAGAGTAATATTACTGTGTACCTAGTGACTTTCTTAGCACTGAATGGTTTAATGGACTATGCCTGTAGTCTCCAATCAGTCCACATTAATTGAGTCATATAAATCAATTTCTGTCCTTTCTCAATGTATACACAGGTATAAAGCTGAATAAACTTTGAAGTAGCAGAATACTGGGTTGTTGTTTTTTTAGATATCCTGTGATATGATTTTTTTAAAATCTGAATAAACTCTTAAATAGCAGAATACTGTTTTTTTTTTAGATATCCTGTGATATTATTTTTTTTGATCTCATATTTTTGAATCCCTATTTCTGATCTACCTCCATTAACATGATGATGCTAAATTCTGTTTGTTGTAACTGTGTAAATCGCTCTCATTTTAAAAAGATGCTTTATCATTATTATCATTATATAATATTATTTTTGTCACATTCATTCTCTTCATTGCTAAGTTTATAAGTGATTATTGAATGGCAATATTTTGAAGATGTAAGTTCTTGCTTAACTGATCCACGTTGTTACGCCTGATTAGGCTTGCTAACTTTACAACTAGGTGAAGTCCAGATAGATTAATGATCGAATGCTAATGAAAAAGCTTGACGAGTGAGATACTGTAAAACCAGAAGCATTCACAGTATTAAACTTTGACGACTTGGAGCAGATGGCCCTTTTTTTGCAGCATAAAACTTTCATGAATTGCTACTTCACTATAGTGAAAGCAAACACTTTCATTGACATTTTACTTTCTCAAGTCTTGACTCCTTCGGAAATTTGCAAAAGTTTCAAATAGACCTACATGAAAATTTCTGGTTTCACAGTAAGCGTGTGGGCATACAAGGACTGAGGCTCGAATGTAGACTACTAGTGGGCCCATAGGTTTCTCTTAAGCACACTTGCAGTCTCACTGTTATGTGTTAAATAGCAGCCATCAAATTCACTGTGCCTAAGGACACCGAGTTTTGAAGTTGTCGAGAAAAGTGCTTCAGCTTTCATACTTCCAGGAACATCCCCCATGCCAAACTACAGGCAGCATCAAAATGTTCTTATTGACCTGGAACGGGTTAAGGTTTGATCTGACATCAGTGTTAAGATTAGGGTCCAAGCTTTATTGCAGTGCACCACCCCCAAGATTCATTACAGCATATCACTTCAAAAGTCCCTGCTGACTGGGTAACCTTCTGATTTCTCCGTCTGCGGGGGCTCCCCGACTCTTTTAGTGCTCCCGACCCAGAATCACCGACCTCGGACGATAATATGGAGCACCCAGCTGCCTGAATGCACCCTATCCACCATTGACGTAATTCCAAGTTTGATTGAAAGGACCCCTGTGTCCAATACTGATGGAGTAAATGAACCCAAAATAGCGGCCATTTGAATAGGAAATCTGAATCATTGAGTACCAGAGATTTTAACTTTCCCTTATTTAACTGACCTACTACTGACTACTGCTGGATTGACTTATCATGGTATCAAAGAGAATACTAAAACCACCTTAATTACTGTAGTAGAGCAGCATACATTTAGTATATCAGCCCAGCTGTCATATATACATTAACCCGTTGAGGACGAGTCCCGAGTATACTCGGGCAGGTGGCTATGGGAAATGCGTGTTGTAGCAAAATCAGTCCGTCCTCAACGGGTTAAAGGTTATATCAAAGATCCTACACTCCATAAGATGATCAACTCCCCCAATTTTACACGACCGCTGGTGAAACGGAAGTGGCTGCCGCCCGCTAGCGTTGAGCGGGTATAGAACGAACAAGCGTTAGCCTTTTGCAAAGGCAGCTCGCAGTAATTTTTGGACGTGCACATTCACAGCAAGTCTAGTGACCTGCGAGCGGAGCTGACCGAACTGTGTGCGAGTCTACCACTCGCTGTAACCAGGGAGGTAAGACAAAAACTTGCTGTGCACAGTCTTTTGGAAATCGAAATAATGATTAACCTGCTGATGGTTTGGTGTAGCTATTGATGCAGTTTAATTCACTGCACCAATTCTTAGGCTTACTTGTGATTCTTTACAGAAAATTCCTTCTTTCTTGTCTTAGCCTGTCTTGGTCCTACACAAACATATCAGGAAAGTACAGGTCACCTGGAAACTATCCCCGCTCAACACTAGTTGGCGCACTCCTTAGAAATCCCACAATTCCAAGTGGCAGTGTTTCACTTTTTGACGGAGAGTTGACCATCTTATGTAGTGTGTAGGATCTTTGGTTATATACCCTTTTGCAAATATCACATAACTATGCATGGTTGAAGGATATTGTCTCCCAGCATCGTGTATGAAATCCCACAGTAATACAACTCCACCCCAAGAGTTTTTATAAAGAAATGAAAAACTAACTCCATGTCTCTCGAGATTATCCTCCTCTTTTGTACCAAGGATAATGGTGGGATTTTTTTTCAGAGTCTGAACAAATTGACTGGAAATCTGTAGTATTGTTTCCTCATCCATCTTAGAGAAGCTTCCAGTTTTATTATTCTGAGGAAAGGTCTGAATTACCTATCTCTATGATATACCAGCTTTTGAAAGTAATCTAATTATCAGGGTTCCAAAAAGAACACACATGAACTTCAAATGGAATATCTTGCATCATACCGACGACTTGATCGCTACATCATCATCAGTAAAACAAGATAAAAATATGTTGTATGTATACCAATATTTGAGAGATGAATTGATCAAACTGAAGAATATTTGATCAGGTTTCCTCTGTCCTGTTTAACCCGTTGCGGACGGGATGATTTTGCCACAATGCGCATTTCCCATAGACACCTGCCCGAGTATACTCGGGACTCATCCTCAACGGGTTAATACCAGTCAGTACTCCAAGCCAGATGTGACATGACTCTCTGGTGTCATCACAGTGGTGTAAAAAGTACACATAAACTAGAAAAAAAATATTAGTACCAACAGTTACTAAATGTTATCATGATTGCCATCTTCTAAACCTTTCACTGCATATTAAAGCAGGTTAATTAGTGTGTGTATAATAGCAGGGTATCGAATAATCTTATCCTTTCTTGGTGTAGAATTGTCTTTTTGCATCTTTTGCATCTATCTGTCTGTCCATCAATTTAAATATACAGTATAGGCAATTATATTTCTGTCTATATATCTAGCTCTCTATCTCTATCCACCTATCCATTTATCTATTCATCTATCTGTCTATCTATCTATCTATCTATCTATCTATCCATCTATCTATCTATCTATCTATCTATCTATCTATCTATCTATCTATCTATCTATCTATCTATCTATCTATCTATCTATCTATCTATCTATCTATCTATCTATCTAACGTATTCCTGCTATGACATAATTGCTCCTGTATATGATTACCACATTGTAGTACTTGGGACCCATATATACTAGGTACAATCATTGAAAAAAAGAAAACATGTTCTGACAAATTAGAAACAAGCACATGGTAAATGAACTCTAAAATAGAGAGAAAAAAAAAAGGAAGAGAAAGAAAGTTGAGAATAGATGTAAAATCATGCTTGCACATCATTGAGGAAAACAATTCAACATTTTCCTTCTATGTAATGTGAGTCTAGACTACACCCTTGTCTACACTGATGGTTTTGAATTATTAGATGATTAAGTTGTAGGCTGACAGAGGCTCAACAGACTTAATCACCCTCCTACCCCCTTTTTTTTGGGGGGGGGATAGTCAAATCATTTGTCAAAATATATTCACTTTTCCATTTTTAAGTTTTCACAATAGTTACTTGTTAGTTTTTGCATTTTTATATATTCTAATTTTAGGCATATACATGTCTTTGTCTTAACAACGTCTGATGTCTATCTTTAAACCTATTTCACACACACATATACCCATCCATGAAAATGCTAATGTATTCAATCTATCCATCCAATCCTCTGCTCATGACATATTATAATTTTATATTCGACCTGTCATCTGTGCAACCAGCTACGTATCCAGTAATGTACTTAACTTGATATCACTCATTAATGTATCCACTAAATATTTCTGTGTGAATATCAGTGTACTTTCCTATCCTCTAATGATGGTGACTAATCTTTGCTGCCATGTTGCTTGTAAATAGTTCATCCTGTAACCTAGCAACCACATGGAATTGACACCACCAGGCGTGACAAGACAATGCATCTCTCCTCACCGCCATCTTTTGTTATCAAGTGTCTACTCTCGGCAGTGAATACCACGGGGTCATGGTTATGCAATTCAGAAGATGTCGTATGCCCTTCTCAGACCTGTGGAATACAATTGAACACTGTTTGCGCCTTATGTCATCTCTGCTTCACATGGCGTCAGAAAATCCCTGGATAGGTGAAAAATTGCAAAGATGCTCTGTTGTAATTACCCCACTCGTGCACTTGTGGCTGGATGTAGTTTCATTATACAACATATTACGCAAATTAGGACATGTTTGACTGTGGAATACAGCATTACGTAGACTGGGTGAGTGGGGTCTTGAACATATCACATTCTCTAGCCCCTCCATGTAACTGTCATCTCCCCTTGAGGACCAAGGGCTTGAATGGTTGCTCCCTTGCAAACGTGAGATGAGTTGGTCGTCGGAGCATATATTTTCCCCCTTCGAGCTTGGAGGGAACAGACATGGATGATGTTGGAAAGGGGAAATGATGCATGGCCCGTCACATGCAATGAAGAATGATAATGTCCCAACATTTCATCCTACAGATCCCACCAATACATCATACGTTTGCAGTTGGAAGAATCTATTCCGATCAGCGTCCACTGTACGCAGTGCTTTTCTATTGAAAAGGGGACTGGGATTATACAGTGGAGATTTATGTCCAGAGTAGATCTTGAGAAAGTTCTTGATGAATTATTTGTGTGTGTGTTGGTGTGTGTATATGGTTACAGTTTTACGGTGTGTGTTTGTGTGTGTATGAGTAATTTGTGTGTGTATGTGGTTACAGTTTTAAAGCACTTGCCCAGCATTTAGGACAGAAGTGTGTAGATAATTTTCAACAGAATACAGAAGATAATAGTACATTCATGACTATCCTAAGGTCATTAACAATTTTGCATTGGTACAGTACTGTGGTAAGTTTGATATATAAGCCTTGACATTTAGCTGCATGAGCCAATATCTGTTCAAGAACTCCCACACTCCCTCAGTTTTGGAGTAAGGGCTGTGGCTTTTGGAAATCTGTTCAGTTGAGAAGAGGTAGGATGTTGTTTTTTGCTGCCCCAAAACTGTCTCCTCTAATTTTAGTAGCCCAGGCTGACTTGGTCAGTGTAAATTGTCAAAAGAGGCAAGCTGACAGCCAAGCTGCTTACATGCAAACAGACAAACAGATGCGAGCCATCATCTTTCTGTGTGGAAGTATCCGATGTCTCACGGATGCGAAAGTGGGATCCTATCTCCTCTTCTTCTTCTTCTTCTTTTCATTTTCATTTTTTTGTTTCATTTTCTAGTTCCCAGCTGACTTTGTTTGGTTTTCCCTTTCACAATCTCACATGAGATTTATGCCTTCGCGCCCGTGATATTTCATCTACATTCTTCAGCACTGCATGCCACTGTGGGCTAAAATGATATGAAGCAGATAAATCTTCCGTGGATGCACAATTATGTGCTGATTTATAAACTGGAGAGAGAGAGCATCCTGCATTGTAACACTAAGGGACCAATATGTATAGTCACAGAAAAGTTGACCTCACTCCATCTTTGACAAGGAGCTGTCTTCTCCAATTCCTTCAGCATTCTGACACTTTTCTCCTCATATTTAGAGTAAAAATTGAACTAGACATGGGCTTGAAGCAAAGATCAGCTACCATTAGCTGTGTACACAGCCACAGAAGATTAAACCCCGAAAGAGTCTCGATGTTCATGCAAAATAGCTGACAAGCATTCTACGTAGATTTTAGAATGAGAGTCCATTCTTCTGTAGCAATATCGATTTTAGTTTGTGGTATTGAAACTCTGATCAGAGAGATTAGAATGTTGGCTGATTTGTTTTAGAGCCAGCATCAAATCCACATCTACTGGCAGAGTATTGAAATGTGTGTTTTGGTGAGTGCATTGATACATTGTATCCCCCTCTATGGTGGAAAAGATATGCAGTATTGTCTACAGATAAAACTGCAAAGCAACAGATTCAACATTCACACGCCCAGTCATTCAACTCTAATGTGAACATCATCAGATATTTGCTGGATTTTTATTATTGTGTATGTGTGATTTATTATGGCACTTAAGGTCAAATTAGGCTATTCTCTGTGTTGTAATGCCATATTGCCAAAAGATATCAATATCATTTGAATTCTTTTTTTCTTTTCTCTTGCCAAATCTACTGGCTTATGTCCATCTGTCACTATTTCTGTTGTCTTGACAACAAACTGTTATGATACTCTGAATAGCAATAACTATACCAGCGAATAGTGATCCGTAAAAATTTGGTTGCTCAATTTGGCAATATCCCAAAGGTTAAACTGTCATCGTCTGGTATAGCAGTAGACTCTCTTTTGTCTTTTGTTGTGCAAGAAGCACTCTGTGTCTAGCCCTGAGAGAAGTGCATTCAATTATATATTTCATTGATGATGATAGAAAGGGGTTGATAATTATCGTGATTATGTCTACTGCCTAGGGAGGGTCTAATGCGTTGCAGTGTTTTGCCGCTGACTTTATATCGACACGGAGTCTGTGTGTAAGGCTCCCAAGCTTTATTGCTTTGTAAATGTCACTACTTTTCTTTAACCTATCCAGTACCGACTAGTTATATAATACAAAATGTAAACTTGGTGTAAAAAGCTGACAATGTAATGGGGATAGTCAGTTTGCACATCATAATTTGCATGAAGGTAGTGTCAAAAGAATAAGCATGCATGCATTCATTATCCTTTGTTAAACAAAGGTTGGTATAATCAACTAATGTGATGCAAAAGGTAGCCAGGTACCTCACACCACTGTATAGCATGTTAGGAAACCAGGAGGCTAAATTGCACCGTAGAATTGATTCCAAAGTCAGCCATTGTACCACACTTCATTGCCCATGAATAGTAGATGCTGCTACCACTCTTATCCCCTTTTCTCCATTATATATTTTCTCTTTATAAACAGCCAGAGGAGCTGACAGAAGCCATAGAGATCAGCAACCTGATCTTCACCAGTCTCTTTGCCTTAGAGATGCTACTAAAGCTAATTGCCTATGGACCCATCGGCTATGTCAGCAATGGATTTAATGTCTTTGATGGCCTTATAGTCATAGTCAGGTAAAAGTTCACATCAATACCTTCTTGATACCAACTGACATTTACTCATTCCTCTAGCTGTGTATATTTTGTATATTTCCATGTTGATGATATGAAATACACAAATTGTTCATATCTAATACTTTTTGTTCATTATTTAATTTATTTGTGTTTGTCTGTTTTTGGTTCTAATTTGTACAAACTAAAACAGAAAAAAATTTCATACATAAGCTATTCATGAAAAGAGTAACAGAACTAAATAAAGAAGTAAAATCTTGCTTTGTTTTATAATTTTTAGAATGAAATTATATTGACCTATATCAGTTATACTCATGGAAGATGTTTGTTTTTTGTCAGTTTGCCATTCTTGAGAGCCAGTAACAAATGATTACTGGCCTGCTGTGAATGAACTGGATGAAGTTTTCACTAAGTTGGTCCAATATCTCCATGATATAAAAAGAAGGCTTATGCTGTTATTATAGCATGGAGAAGATGTGGCGCACATAATCAGAATGATTGAAAAGCGCCAATAAACACCACCAACAACATTTTAAATCCTTATTAAGTAGTGAAGGTACAGGCCTGAGATGATTGCCAAACAGCCCAGTTTGGGCCAGCTTTATGCTATTAAGAAATCAGAACTAGGAATTTGTTTGAAGAGAGAGATTGAACCGTTTCCTCTTTGTCCTCTTCCATTTCCCTGTTCCATCATTCCCTCAATCTCTGCCTTTCTTCTCTTTTTCTGTCTTTGTATTTCTATCTATATCTTTCCTCTTTCTGTCTTTTCTTTGTTCATCTATCTTCCCTCTTTCTGTTTTTTTCGTTGTCCATCTATCTTTCCTCCTACCCTCTTCCTATCTCTCCCTCTTTTCTTTCCCTTTCTATGTTCTCTTTCGTTCTGTCTTTCCACCACATTTCTCTCTTAACCTCCCCAGTGTGGTAGAAGTCCTCCAGGATGGCAGTGGGGGTCTGTCCGTCCTGCGAACCTTCCGTCTCCTGCGAATCCTCAAGTTGGTGCGGTTCATGCCCGCCCTCCGGAGGCAGCTCCTGGTCATGCTGCGGACCATGGACAACGTGGCCACGTTCTTCTCCCTCCTTGCCCTCTTCATCTTCATCTTTAGGTGAGTCGCGTTGCCTTGGCGATGGCAGACAGGATGAGACTCGATTTCCTTCTAACGCTGATTGATCTCTCTTGCTTGAGTAGAATATTTGTCAGTACAGTTCGGACAAGCAAAATGCATTCATCTGTGTATGCATTAATGTCTCCTCTTGCTCAGTTTATTCAACACATGAGAAGGAAGCACAAGACAAGTAGACATCTAGGTAAGACAATACTTATCCTTGGTGGCTACTGGAATCTCAGTAGTTGCCTAGGAATAGCATAGGTCCTATTACAATATTTTTTCCAAGTGAAATTGTAAAAACGCTTGTTTACCTGATACTACTCGCTTTCATCCACTGAAACAATTCCTGTCAGAGACAAAAAACCCCTGAAATGTTATTAAACTTACATCCAATCATATCAAACACTCAGGCAATACAACCTTTCACAGCAGAGTGAAGGCATCTTGTGGTCATCTTAGTTGCCATGGCAACAGCTGTGTATGAATTGAAATACTACCATCATTGGTTAATGTTATTATCATTGTCTCTTGATTTTTGTGACAGTCCCACTTCTTTGTCTACACTGAAAGGATAATTTTGAATGCATAGACTGTCTCGTGATTTTCTCAGTGAGTTGCGTATTAAATGCAGATGGTATGTTAATGTGTAACACTGTGTGTTATTGAGACCTTCTGATGATTTATAATCATCCCTGCCGATAAATATCTTGTAATTGTCAAAATTCTGGAAGCTACTATTTTTCTGTTGTATGAGCATGGTCTTTGATGCAAGGCTATTGTTTTGATAAACATCCACAAATATGTATATCCCATTCCTGCTAAACTTTGTTGGAAGCATGCAAATTTTGAAGAAAAAAAAAGTAGCCGTATGTCACATACTGAAGTAATTGTACTGGTTTCTCAAAAGGACACATTAATGGGACTTATCCCGGGCAATGTTAATGCGTGTCACCATGTTTCAGGCACGCAGACTCCCGTGGATGCAAAATTATTTCGCTCGCTGTCGGCTGCATGCGGTGGAAGAAATGATAATGTGACGGAGAGTATGGCTCGGATGTGCGGGACAGAATTTGCTGGGCAAACATTCCATATCTGCTGTGTCATTGTATTCTGTCTGTGTGTGTGTGTGTGGTGTGGGGAAGGGTGGGGGGAGGAATGGAGGAATTCACTGTTTGTTAGTTGTATGTCAAATGTAGATGAGGGAAGACTACAAAGCAAAAAAAAAAAAATGCCTCCAACCAATCTCCCCCCCCCCCCCTTCCTCCCAAAACAGAGGAAGAATCTGGGCAAGTTATCTGCTCTACATGTTTAGCAGCACACTGAGTTATTGCATTTCAACTTCCAATGGAACGATTGAGTTTGTATGTGTGTCTGTGTGTGTCTGACGTTCTGTGTCTCTGGCCGGGCTGTGTTTGTCGGGTGGCCATGCATAATGTGGACGAAATTCAGGTGTAATTGCCTCGCCGAAATGACACGTCTGCGCTTACGCCCGTTCCCCTCAATTAACCATTCAGAGTACTAGCCAGCCAGACAGGCAAACTCCTTCCTATTGGAAAAGAAGACGAAAACGAAAGAAGAAGGGGGGAAAAAAAAGGTGTGAAAGGAAAATGCCGAAGAAGGATGTAGACACACTCAATCAAGTGAGTGCATTTACGTCAACATCTTGCCCTTATCCCATAATAAGCAGAGAAGGCATTTCCTGTTCACAGGGTTTGTAAGGGTCCAAACAAATGAAATTAAGGTTCACATTTCTTGAGACCTTTGTGTCTTTCATGCACCTACCTATCAAAGATATTTTTACATCCATTTAATAGGTATTTACCATGCTTCAATCACCCAGAGAATAATAACTTTATAATGGTTGTTAAAGTGTTAATGTGTAATCCAATCAATTTATGTTTTGCAGGGCATCAAACCTTTTGAGCTGTTGATGAAGCAAAGTGGTAATCCATGTGAATTCCGTTTCATTTCTATTTTTGAAATGTCTATTTAGTTCAAGCTCATGTTATAACAAGAATGTTGAGAAGGTATAGGCTGCTACATGGGGAAAAATTGATCAAACTTACTATCTTGTTGCAAGCTAATATTAAGAACCAGCGTGTAAGGTAAAAAAAAAAAATAATTAAAAAGATTGCTGTCAGTGGTATGTCAGTGGAAGAGTTTCATGATGTTTTGTGTCACATCGATCATAAACATGAGTGCATACATTCAACTTTGCTTTGATGACAGCTGTTTGTTTGTTTTTCCATAATGTCAGAATAACAAATATACAGCACAGTTTGATACAGTATATTTTTATGGTGATTTGAAATGTGTAAAGCTGAACTCATGGGGGAGGAAGATTTTCATTTTCAAAATTTTTCTTTGAGGAAAGAAAAAACAGATCATTTTTGCATAAAAATCTAATGGAGGAACCATTCTGTAGGCCCCTGCCATATATGGCATATATTTCACAAGAATGGTAATTTGCATATTGGGACTATAGTGAGACATCTGTGAGTTTCCTTGAATTAACACCCAAGAACCACAGGGAATAAAAAATAAGTATTTTTTTCAAGGAAAATGGTGACTTGCAACCTTGGCAATGTTATACAGCATATTTGTGTTGTGGGAGGCCTTTTTTGTGTGTGAATTTCAGTTGATGTCTAAAAACTGCAATATCAAAAACACCACAGAATGTAAGGCATATACAGTATTTACTCTGAGAATTAACAGAGTACTGTCATTTTGATTTAGAATATTTAAAGATATACCTGATGCTCTTAAACAGGTCCTGGATCTTTTTGAAAGAAATTTCGTAGCTGCCAACTCCATACCTCATTGGTCCTTGCATGATTTAGAGGTATTTGACACATTATGTTCCTGTGGCTTATTGGGAGACTTCTGTCTGATTTGGCAGATCATTTGGGTTGTTGACATACTAAAGGTATACCCTGTGCTTATGGGACCCTGATGCATTCTGTGTGGTATCCATAGAGTTTTTCTCTCTTTGTTTTCAAGAAGAAGAAGAAGCGAACAAATTCAGGTCCTTATTGCTTGCATGTCTTTTGTGGCATGAACATGCTCTTTTGTTACAAAACCTTTGCAGGTAAAGAAATGATAAAATGATACTTACTGCCCCCCCCCCCCAAAAAAAAAGTGCTTCTGTGATGAAGTTCTTGCAGAAAGTATGGATTTAGGTAAGAGAGCTGTTTTTGTCTCCCCAGCCTGTTCCTTATTAGAACTCAACCGCTTTACTGCCAGGAGTCTTCATTCTATCGCTGCTACTTGTATGATGTAACTTCAGAGGTTATGTAAAAGAGCCAAATGACAATCTATAAGAGAAGAGTAATAAACATGAAGAAAACTTCTTGTGTAATATTCACTGTAAATCAAAAAGAAATGTTAGCAGTGTTCAATGCGTTTTAGGTTCATTTAGGAATGGTTGCAGTATGGTCGATTGAAGAAATGACTTGGAATGGAAACTGACTTCAAACTTCAAACTGATTTCAAACTTTGATTAACTTTGATTAACTTTGATTTAGTATAAACAGTTTGGGATCAAATCTGGCAGCTCAGAAGTAGAGAAAAGAGAAAAGAGATCCAAAGGAACTGTTTTTGAAATTACTTTTTAAAAATTTGGGAATTATATCTTTCACTGGGAAATGCTCTGTGTTAAATGTAGATGAGATTACTTTTGAAAACATTAAATGAAAATAAACACAGAAGATGGTTTCCCATAAGAGCAATGGTAAATCACACAATTCACAAACTGTACAGAAAGCTCAAGTAGTAGTCATTATTCTGTTCTTTAGTTAATTGTCTAATGAATCTCGTCAAGTTTAAAGTGTACATAACCATCAAGAATTTACTCCTCCCATCCACCCCATCCACCCCATCCACCCTCCCCCTACCCACACCTGATTCTACACACCCCTACCCTTAAGTACCCCTGAACCTACTCACACCTGACTCCACCCATCCCTGAACCTACCCACCTCTGACTCCACCCATCCCTAAACCTACCCACTTCTGACTCTACTCACCCCTCCCCGCATATACCCCTGACTCTACCCACCCCTCTCCCTAAATACCCCTCCTCCTACCAACCCCTACCTCTACCCACCCCTGACTCTACTCACCCCTCCCCGTATATACCCCTGACTCTACCCACCCCTCTCCCTTAATACCCCTCCCCCACCCAACTCTACCTCTGTCCATGCACCCCTACCTCTGCCCACCCATGACTCTACTCACCCCTTTCCTTAAATACCCCTGAGTCTACCCACATCTGCCCTTACCCACCCCCTCACCATCCCAATCCCTAGCCCTGCTCATATTTTCTCTCCAGCAGTTTTTTATGTTTGGAACCATCCCACATTACACACCCTATTAGACCAGCCAACAACCAGAGCATGCAATTTATGGATATTGCCCTGGATTTGTGTGAAACTGGGCGAGGAAAAGGCTTCCCATATCTGCCTTTAGGGTCCCTGTGGTTCCTTTATGGCATGCCAGACATCGGCCACTACAAATATAGCCCTTTCCATGTACATGTCTGCACTACTTCTTTGTGAATACTAGTAGACAGGGCATCGAATTTGTACTTTATTGTTACAGCTAATTGTGGCATTATCACCTGCAACCAGTATTGCCAATTGCTTGGGTAACCTCATTGCATTTCTACTCCTTGTTCCTAAAATAGTATCAACTAGATGATGAGAGAAATATAAAATATGGTTTACTAGTATTATGTGAAAATTGTGTCCTTTTATGCTACTAGTATTGTTTGATTAAGTTTCTCCATATTCATACTTCATATCTAGTAAGTCATATTTGTCATACAAAGCTAAATGGCTAACACAAACAGTGCCCCAATTACTTTCTTGTGCATTTTGTTGTAGTGGTAGAACTGCAGTATTCAAGTGAACAGGTTCAGCAAATTGATAAACATGTAGTTTTGGTATTTTGTATGTATGTATGTGTGGTTGTGTGTGTGTGTGTGTGTGTATGTGTGTGTGTGTGTGTCTGTCTGTCTGTCTGTGTCTGTGTCTGTGTATTATACAATGCACCATACCAATATGCCTAGATCTCATCAGGATGATCCCTCATGCTAAGGTAACATTTTTTATTTCTCCTATTGATTCTGGTGTATTCTTGATAGCGAGAGCAAGTCCTCTTATTTCTTGGTTTCAAGCACCATTTGTATAAAAGCAGAATATCAGTGGTAGAATCATTATGTGACAGCCATATAAACTGATAGTCGAGGAGATAAAGCTAAAGCGTGGTCTAGCAACATTGCAGAAATTGAAAAGTAAGTCAAGAGTCTCCAGAGCCAAACAATCCTGAAACTGTTGACAAAACACAGATTTTACGAGCCCCATGTCTGGGGAGAGACTGGTCACTGCATTAAAATATACTGAGGATATTTGTTATTCACTTGAGATATGAACACTTAAGGACATTGAGGGACATCATGTGAAATATAAAAAAAAACAACTACAACAAAACACTTACGTAAACATCCTTGCCCGGTAATGAGTCAATTGTGTTCTAGTCTGTGTTTTGTTTTTTTCTCTCTCTCTTTTGTCATAATGTTACTTTATCAGTTTATTAAGATCATGTAAGCTTTATGGCCATGTTTGTGTGTGTGTGTGTGTGTGTGTGTGTGTGTGTGTGTGTCTTGCGTGAAGGCTGGACTGTTGCTGCATTCAGGACAAACCTGATTTGGTTTTCAAAAAATAAGGACAGCAAAATATCATCAGACATTTCTATGGGGTGGGGGGGATGGGATGGTTAGAATAAGAAAAAAAAAATAGAGGGTGGGGGGGATGAGAGGAAAGTACATGATGGATTGATGTAGTTCCATGTCTGTGCGTATATGATGGAAAGAAGGTAGATTGTCTTTGGCATTGGATCATGTCAGGATCGGAAGTATACACAATACACCTGCCAGTCTTGCTATACCCAGCACATCATTTCACCCATTGCAATCAGACCAGTCCCCAAATTCTGATCCACCCCTCCCTCTCTTCTCCTCCCCCCCCCCCCTTTCTATCTCACTCCCCCTCCCTCACCCCTTTGTCTCATTCCCCTCCCCCCCCCCCATGCCCCAAGGCTTGGCCAAGCAAAAAATTGCTTTCCAAACTTAATTGATTGGGTTATGTTAGGTTGTCTTATTCCTTATCAAACAGCTGCTGTCAGTAAGTACTACTGACTGTGACGGAGAGAATAGAATGTGACTTTATCTTTTATACGTCTCTAAGGTAGACAAAAGAACTGAAAGACTGAATGAAATGAATGAAACTAAAATAGCAAAATTGATGGATTGTGTTTAGCGGAGAGCTGTAGAAAAACAACAGGGAGGTTGAAGGAGAAATAGAAGAGTGTGTAAAGTGGAAAGCTTAAGGGTACTTTCTTATTGCTCTCATTCACCTTCTTCTGTGCCATATGTGCTCATTTGTTGAGGGTTTTTTTCCCCCTCCTATTCCGAAAATGGTGGCCTAACAAGAGGCAGGTGTAGTGTAAAAGTAGAAAAGCAAAACAGTTGCCTCAAGCAGTAAAAGTAGGAAAACAAAACAATTGCCTCAAGCAGTAAAATTGTTCAGAGTGGAGTCAAATGGGAGATTTCAGTGTTTGTTTGTTAATTTGACATTCAGTTCACATGCAAATAAAAGACTGCTTCAGCAAGCCATGAATAAGAACTGGTGATTTCCCCAACTCAAGCTCTCCTGTTTTCTCTCTGTTATACATTGCCACTCGAGGCAGAAATCTTGAGACATTCTCAAATGCTAATTTATGGTGAAAGCCACCAATTGGGTCTGAAATTTGGTGAATTTTTGATGAGAATGCCACTTGGTGTATTCCTGAGTTAGGTTTAGTCTCATGTTTATGACACCCATGAATGAACATGAATATAACACTAGCATGGCTTTCTCTGTAGCCACTTTACTAAATTGCCACAGTATTTGTTCAGCAATATTCCCTGTTATAGTTTCTGTGTTTGTGTTCTGTTAAAATGAAAGTTTTCCGTGAAAAAAAAGGCAGATGTGAGAGTAAAATAGAATGACAAGAAATGCCCTGAGGGGAGGCTAGAACCCATTTTGCGCACCATGAGTGTCTGCACTCGGCGTCTTGATTCTATTGTCTCAGGAACTGGGACACCGAAATATCCGCAAATGTTCACCCATGATACGCTTGGCAGCCTGATCCTCTGCGTGACGTAAAATGTCTCCCCAGAAAATTAGTGTTTCATAAATGGGAAAAATAGTCAAGAATGTCGGGGGGGGGGGGGGGGGGTATGAGAGACCAATATGCAGAATGAGTTGCGGCTTTGATGACCTTTCCTCATTATGATGTAATGATCACATGACTATATGTGGAATGATTTGTGATCATGCATAAACATTGTCTCCTTTTGGATGATTAAGACCCGTAGTGGTAACGGAAATTGTTTGCAAGAGAAACTTACTAGCATCAGTCTTTCTCTGTAATTGATAATTACTGACATTCCTGTTATTTTTTTATCTTGTCAATACACAAATTGAAATCAGCATTTGAGAAGCCTAGCGTGCACACTTCGTTGATGGCATACTTTATATATTGCTGCAGTGGTCAGTAGTATGAGAAGATGCAAATAAAAGCTGAAACATACTGTATACGCCATATATTTCGCGAGTCTAAATTTTTGTGAATCAGGAATTCCCGACGATTTCGCGAGTGGTTTAATTCGCGATCGCTGGAGTCCTGTACTGAACGGAGAAGTGTACACGCGTACATCACATATAACATCGGGATCAGAGTCAATATTTTCGCGTGTCTTTAATTTCACAAACAGCACCCGACTCGCGAAATTCGCGAAAATAAAAATCTCGCGAAATATTCGGCGTATACAGTAGTTCTCAGAAGGGCTCAAAATTCATCATCTTCCACAATTTGGGATGTGCTTGCAGTAAAACAAAAGGGTTTACCATGAAAATGTTTTTAATGCAATCACGTATCAAGTGCAAAAAAGGGTTGGATTTATAAGCAAAACACAACAAGATATGATCAATGTAACAAATATCATTGTACTATGTCTGGGTGATACGATTTGAGTATAATGAGCTGTTTTCGAGTATTTTGAGATCAAAAGTGTAAAATGGTTTCGATTGTAGGACATGACTTTTAATTCCTGAAGCGCCCTCCCTATCCAGTAGTGAGTAGGTAGAACATTACGTGGTGATCGATTGTTAAGTTTAGTACTTCCCAAAGAGCAGTATGCATTGTGCAGAAGATTGATGGTGACTGTTATGGCCCGATTTGTAGTTGATTATATAACATTACATACCAACCACGATAAGAATACTCTCTTAATTTCTAGGATTTATTTTTAAGTCCTAAGGATTTATTTCTTTAAGTCCTAGCGGACTGTAAATACAGACAGAACCTTAGGACTTAAAAGTAAGTCTTAGCTAGGATTTAAAAATTTAAGTCTATGTTCGACTTAAATTTCAAGTCTATAGGATTTATTTTTTAAGTCTTATTAGATTACATTTAAATCTTTCTTAGACTTGTTTTTAGAATAAATCCAGCTTGGATTTAAACGACGAAAGACTTACTTTAAGCCTTCCTTGGATTTATTTCAAATAAATCCATCATGGATTTAAAATCAGACTACTGAAAATGACAGCCAATTGATGCACTTTCTTCACATGTAAAGGTCTATTTATTTTAACAAAATCAAACTGATGCATTTTTCACAAACATCGATAAGTTACAAAATATAGAGATGATTGTCATACACATGTAGGCTCCAGAAAAAATGAAATACAACATGATGAAAACAGAGCATATTTTGCAATAGTCTCAGATGGTCACATCTTCACATTCATGTTACTGATGCTTCTTTCACTGTGTTCTGTAAACAAGTTACTAGACGACTGGAACCTTCATTGCCAAATAGATTACTTTTTTTCACGTTTTTTTTTTTTAATCTTGCAAGATGACTCCATACGACTCGATTCACTTTCATTTTATGTATTTCTTTCCCTGGTGAGCATCGTTAAGTCGTAAGATGGAAACTATGAACAAATATAAGATTATATATGAATTCTAATAACTTAAATTCTAGAAATGATGCTGTGTAATAAACAATACAGCCTCCATTAAGTTGACGTTTAGATTTACACGCCTTGTACGTCCCATGCATGCAATTTAAAGAATTATTTGATTTTTTGGAATGATGCATAGTATGAATTTAATCAAGAGGGAAGTAAAGGCCAAAATTAGTGTAATCAAATTAGAAAAGAGAAGGAATTTCCCTACACAGAATGGTGTAAAGACTATGAAAACAGATCTTGTCCAGTCTTTATGAACGTCCAAATGAGGGAATTGATGATGTCATTCCTTCAAAATATTTTTACACTTTTCACCTGCATGTATTTGCATATTCATACGGACTAGTCAAGAAATGTTTTCTGAAAACGTGTTACATTTCCTTATTTCTTACAAGACTTTCCTAATTTTTCCACTATTCCGTAGGGAAAATTTACAATTGAATCCAAACTGTATTACATACAACAGTAGGGAGCAAGATCTATGTAAACTCTGAAGTAAATTCACCTTAAAACATTAAGAAGCTCAAATAACAATTAACATTCTAAACTTACTTCTAAAATTCCTTGAATATCGATTGTCTGAAATGGATTTACATTTCCATACTGCATTTTGGTAGACAAAATGTTTGACAAAAGAATATACAAATTCCTGCTTAATCTATTGATATTTAAGAATCCATCTCAACTGATGACAGGGAACCATCTCAAGAGACTGTTCAAGTGAGATGGACCACTAGTTTCTTAATTACTTTGATGTCATATCTCGTAACAAAGCACTATGTTGAAGTGATGCAATCTGAATTTTTAACTAGAATTATCACTCATTGTGATTAATATACCCCCACCCACAACTGAGGGAATTAGCTCAACCAGGATTATTTTTTCTTACTTTTTAATAAAGAAAAAAATTACCATGGCAATGCACTGTTCCACCTCTCAAATCAAGTGCTCAAAAACTGAGTGAGCAAGATAAATAAACTGACGATTTCTATGGTTTTTACTAAAAATTGTGTAACCATGGCAACACAATGTTGGACATTAAGAAAAAAATGAAGTTTGCACAACTAAAGGCCCTATATCATAGCCGTCATATGTGCCAAATTTCAAGCTAAATGCTAAAAGGGTGAGGGGTTTAGTTGAATTCACATTAGTGTATCATTTTCATGCAAAATATACTGTTACCATGGCAACACATTTTCCACACTGACAAAAGATTTTTTGCACATCTAGGTAATGTAGAGGTAACATGTGCCAAATTTGAAGCCAAAATGCTCTGATGTTTGTATGATTTTCATTGAAAATGCACCGTTACCATGGCAACACATTGTTAAACAATGATGAAATATGAAGTTTGCATATTTCTGAACTACAATGGTTGCATGTGCCAAATTTCAAGCCAAATGCTCAAAGACTGAGGGAGTTACCTGAATCCAAAATATTTTTGTATGATTTTCATTCAAACTATGTTGTTACCATGGCAACACAATGATCAACAATGACAAAAGGTTAAGTTTGCACATCTACGTACCATAGTGGTCAGGTGTGCCAAATTTCAAGCTAAATGCTCAAAGACTGAGGTTGTTACATGAATCCACAATATCTTTGTATGCATTTTAGTGAAAAGATGCTGTTACCATGGCAACGCATTGTTCACCATTGATGAAAGATTAAGTTTGCACATCTATATGCTAAAGTTGTTGCATGTGCCAAATGTCAAGCCAATTACTCAAAGAGTGAGGGAGTTAACTGAATCCACAATATTTTTGTATGATTTTCATTCAAAATATGCCGTTACCATGACAACACATTGATCGACACTTAGGAAAGAATACGTTTACACATCTACATACCACAGTGGTCTTTTGTGCCGAATTTCTAGCTAAATGCTCGAAGACTAAAGGAAGTTAGCTGAATCCACAATATTTTTGTATGTTTTTTTGGTTTAAAAAAAGCTGTTACCATGGCAACGCATTGCTCGCCACATTGTTTCCATATCTATATACCATAGTGGTCATGTGTGCCAAATTTCAAGTCAAATGCTCTAAATTTGTTTAAGGTGCCCATCTGCGCTGAATCTATCCTTCCTCGTGGGTTCAAGCACATACTTTGGCTGGAAAACTAAAGTTTATTTCTTTATAAATAGAGAGTTTCCATATTAAAGTGTTTAGCCACAACGTCATAATGAAAATAGCAACAAATCAGCGCTCAATAAATGTGATGGACAATGGCTCAACAACACTGTGGGAGTGATGAAAATTAGGTAATCGTTGAATAATTACAAAAGTGTTCAGGGGAACTTGAACTTTCTTCTTTCAATTTAAATCAATGCGGATCTGGCATTACTTTTTTTTTTCATCATCAACCAGACATAATATACAGAAAACAAGCCAAAGATGAACAATAAATAAATTGAAACTGGACGTGTATAAAAACTTGAAATATTGTTTAAATGTTCACGTAGCAATGCAAATGCAAAAGTGAGGCACATACATACATGATAGTACCTCTAAAGGAAACATTGCGGCATTAACTTTCCTTATTGTGTTATTTTCATTTAAAAATGCACACAAAAGAAATTACAAGGAAACTTTACTACAACCAGGGCATGACAGATATGCTTCTTGTGTGCATGGATTTGTAGCTCAATATAAATGGAAAAGTGAGGCACACATAACATAACTCAATATCCATGAGTCAAACATTATGCATGATAGTATCTTCAAAGGAAACATTGCAGCATTTTACCTGTGTTACTTTGATTTAAGAATTCACCGAAAATTAAGAAAACTTTGCTGCACATCAGGGCAAGTCAGATATGCTTCTTGTGTGCATGGGTTTGTGGCACAATGTCGGAAAATTTTACAAGCATCATACACTGACGTGTTCTTGAAGTTCGTGGCTAATGCCCAGAACGAAGCCCTCACTTGGGATTGTAGCAGTACATGAATATGCCGCCACAAAATCAAAGAATATGCTTCAAGCACCCAAGCATATTTGACGATGAAGACACAGTGGGCTTTAAAGAGTCTGTCAAATTCTTGCTTCCGGTCATCTCCAGCCTGGACTTAGTATGGTCTTGTCCAGGATGAGAAAATACTGGATGTACGTCTAGTCACTCCCTTATCTGACTAAGCAGGGCTGGCTGAAGGTGGCATCTTTAGCATCACTGAACTTCGCGCTTCTCGCTCGTGATGTATACATTTTGCGCGGATCAACTTGGCGTTTCCCATTTGCTAGGGCTTTCAGGTGGGAGAATCTCCAGATCAGAAGATGCTTGGGGCTGGGGTTGGAGTCTCTGCATCAGCAATGCCATGAACATTGGTTCCTACCTGAAAAGAGATTAAACATGTATAGCACTACTGATATTTCGAACTAAATTTCACTTGAATCGTTTGAGCAAATGACAAAGACTACAATTATTATCAAATAAACTTTGCATCACATAGAGGAAAGTTAAGTTCTCAGTGAGAGGGCACTCTGGAGGGAAAAAATATTAAAATGTAATTTTACATATTGATCTTAGATACAATATTCATCACATAACTTTTAGTTTGTGATGTACAAGTAAATATTTCTAATATATTTCGGAACATATTATTTTAAAACATTTTGTCTCATCTGGTAAACCTCAAAGCCTTGAAAAAAAATTCCCAGAAATCAGATTACTTTTTGCCATCATCGGGGTGGGGCCTACTTGATATTTACATGTTCCAGACTCATAAGATATTTGATGTACATATTATTACAAATCAATAGAAGTCAGCATGCATTTTTAATCCGTAATTTAATGAATTTAAAAGAAAACTGTCAAAACACGGTAGATACCCCTACACAATACTCATTGCTGAATGTTCTAAAGTTTGAGAAGAATCGCTTCAAAAACACTGATATATCAGAGAAGAAAACTTTGCATTTCTCACGACAGCATGAGAAATTCAGATTTTTAAATTCCACCTGTTACTGAGTACATGCAGATTCTACACGAGTCTTGCTTTGTAAGATACGAAGCTAAAATATTCTTCTCTAAACATGAGCTGGTACTTAAAAGCCCAATGAAACATGCATATTGATAATTCTCAAAATTGGAAGCTCAATGATTTGATCATAAACTGATTTCAAGTCTATAAACATTAAGCATATATACTGTACTTACAGGCACATAGTCATTCTGCACCAGGTACTGCTGGAGCATGAGAGGTCCTCTCCCTTTCTTCTACATGGGGATGTTGGGTCTGTGAAGCATCGCTGCAAGTAGTGACATTCCACAAAATTCCTATAGAATGGAACACAATACAAATTTTTTTTTTTTCAACTTTAAGTATTTCACACATTCTCTTTAACATATTAGATATGACGTATTGTATCAGCTATGACAATCCCTAACATTCAGTTTTCGACTTATTATCAATATCAGTCTATGAAGAGCAAACTCGTACACATTCACTTTCCTGAAAGGTGTAATAGCAATGAAGCATAAACAAATGAGTAAGTTTTACTCTTACACTTTGGACAGAAATTGTTCCAGTAATTATAATCAATGCCACAAGATCTATGAGGATTGGCGGAAGGACTTACT
The DNA here is from genome assembly GCA_033980235.1 of Diadema setosum. Lineage (NCBI taxonomy): Eukaryota > Metazoa > Echinodermata > Echinoidea > Diadematoida > Diadematidae > Diadema > Diadema setosum. The sequence goes on from CM067064.1 coordinate 2,851,213, forward strand.
GTCTCCATCCATGTCTTCACATCTTCTTACGATGTCTTGCAACCAAGGGTAGTTTCGCTTGGCAAGTGCAAGATTCTATTGACGTAAAATGGCCCCCATCTGTTCACCATCTCCTGCACTTTTCTCGGTACAACTGGGCAAAGTCCGCATTGATCTGAAAATAAACACAAAAACTGTGAAATATCAGTGGTAAGGAAGTGGAAAATGAAAAACAGAAACGCTTGACAAAAAAAAAAGGAAGAAAACAAATATGCTTCGGGGGTATAAACGGTCGCCATAGCCACATTTCTAGATTTTTATGTAATTAATTATTTCTTATTGGTCTCGAGGGTTGTATTTCATGCTGGAGGAAAAAATGAGACCGATATCTCTGATTTTTGTTTCAGATGTTATCGTTAAAATCAATTTTTAGAAATACCAGGGATGTCTTGCATATCTAAACACCAAGAAGGGATAGTCCTGACAGAGTACTCCTTGGAGTACAAATTATACAAATAACAGGTAATTTGCATTCCTTTTATCTTAAAAAATATTAAAAGTAAAAAATAAAAAAAAAGGCCTCATATATTGTAAAACTTCACTACATTCTCTCACTGGTGTATGTGATGCTTAAAGCATACATCTCGGCCAGAAGGGTAGATCTGTAGAATTTTTAAGTCTAGATCCTTCTACTCAAACACAGATCACCACATTGATTATGCTACAAAGAGAAAGACTGGAGTAGAATATCTTTATCCAGGTGCGAAATCTTGTTCCATTGCACGAGTTAATCCCATACATTATTTGTTTCATACAACGCCTTCAACAATAATACTAACAGACGTACTAGTTCAAGAAAGAGTCTTGAATTCAGTGCAGAAATGGCAACCGTAAGGCCTAGGTGTCCAGGCCTACTACTGAGTGGTAGTAATAATAGTAGGCCTAGAAGTATTTTCATGGAATGCAAATCAGTAGCACATTCACATTACATACACATGTACGAAGCCGAGTGCAAGTAGCATTGAAGTTGATTATTCCAGTAAAATGAGTGACATGATGCACGCTTGATAGTAAGACTAGTGTTGAGTGCACACGCCAAAGATAATTGTTTATTGTGACATCAGACTCAGTAGACCTAGTCATGCAATGGAACAGAAACTGTTTATTAATTGTAGACCCCCTATTTTAATATGGGAGTCAATGGAAATTGGTGATGTCAGCCAATATGGCCCATGCGATAGAAGTTTTTACAGTTCATACTACTTAATCATAGAGCTTGACGCCACTGCACTGGCATTGCAACATTGGCGCCCTAAACCCTGGGGCGCTCAACACACAGCCTTAGGGGGCTTCGTGTTTGGGCTGGTCGCAGTTCTATTTTAGTGCCCATATAGGGTCTAACGTTACGTACTATTGGTGGCCTATAAACACAACGTTAAAAATAAAACCCATCTAACAGCATATGCCCTACATTTTATCACAGCATAGGGCATGATAAGGCCTAGAACTGTCCCTTTCTACGTAGAAATTGATAAATTAAACCTTACAAGAGTGTAGGAAGGGGTGAACTGACACTAACTTGTTAATACTGTTAGGCCTACTCAGTCAGTGTTAGACGACAGTTAGGCCTACGCTACAGTAGCCTGTTATGCCCATGTGGCCATAGCTTTACCTTTCACTTCAGTCAAGACGCCAACATCGTAAATCATTTATAGGTAGAATGGGCGCTTTATAAGAGTCCCTGTATTATTACACTTGTACTTGCAGTTTCACCGAGATAGAGCCCCCACAGTACTAGTATAACGTTAGCCTACATGTAACTTGTTACAATGTTTGGATAGACACATTAGCCATGAACAGCTAACGTTAGCACTGGCGCTTTGAAAGGGGTGGACAGCGCTGTATACAGCGGCAAGGCTCAAACTCGCCAAAAATGTAGGGCGGTTAGTGCACATCTTAACATCTTTTATCTTTGGTTACTGAGTCCCAGAGTTATCAAACACATTCTTAAGCATTCATACAGTAATATGCTCACCTTTAAGCAACTTGGTCAAGCTTCCGTCAGATCATGCCCTCAAAAAACTCCGGCCTGCATGACTTCTGCCTTCAAGACCAACTCAACTGTTCGAGTCAATAGCGCTAGCGTTTTAATTTGTTTGCAAATGGATCGATGGTCCGGTAGACTGTGCACTGAATGTGTGTGTGTGACTACGATATCGCTAGCATCGCATGAAGCAAAGTGACGGCCAGCGCCAATTCCGGTTTTAGGCGGTTCAAGATAGCGCATGACGTCATTTACAAGTCATCTGATTGGCTGAAAGTTTAAGTCCTTGTTAGATTTAGATTGCGAACAGCTTCGACACTCAACTTTTAATCGAAGCCACCTAAAATAAGTCTTAAAGACTTAAAATATTTTAAGTCGTAAGAAAGATTTAAAATTTAAGTCCTAGAAATTAAGAGAGTATGCTTTGAGATTGCAATACTATTGGCATGCCTTTTTTGGCTTATATTTCACATTTTCATCATTACCCAACTGAAGTTGTGTTAATGTTTTACACATTTCTTATGCTTACAATGTATGTGTCTATTTTAGAGCAAAAATCAACAGATCTGCAGGCATATGGAAACTATATTTTATGTTTAAATCTCTCAGTACCATGCACAACACGTCTACATACAGTATGTACAATGTCAGTTGGATTTTACAATGGTGATCCCAGTGAGGTAAATCATGAACTACTTCTGTCCATTGCATTCTGGACATCGCAGGACATTGCAATACATTACAGACAGATCTTCCTCAGGCACAATTTTTTTTTCAAGCTCAGTTTTACACTCATTTGTATATATATCTTTTGTGTAAATCATAGTTGCTTATACTATATATGCATCATAATTCCCTTGAATGTTAAACAGTGCATTTGTCCCTAGAGGGTTCTGTTGACGTCTGACTGCCTATTGACGTAAAGCAAGTGATTGGCTGAAGTGTGTGATGGAGTGTGATTCTAATCAGACCTGGCTAGTCTAGGGTAGATGTGAAAGTACTGTTCTCCTTGTGATTAGAACTGATTCAAAGTGAGGGAGAGATCAGGAATCTATGCTACCCCCACTGGTGCCAGTGCTGTTCATTTGCAATGATTTCATATTTACTATAATTCTGTAGACACCATATAATTTGTTTGCTTGTTTTTTCATGATAGTCAGGTGCTATTCTCAAATGTATCAGCACACAAAAATATTCACTCAGGTCAAGACAAGAATGTGACATGCATACATACTTTTTTTCCTATTCATTACTGTACTCCATGATTGCCTATTTTACCACTTGCCAAATTGCTGGGGAGTCCAGATTTGCAAAAATATATGGCATTCACAGTATGATGATTGAAATATTTTACTATGTAGATCAATGTTTGCTTATATCTGTAACAACAAAAACTAAGCAATTGTATGACATAACGGACAGATACTGAATAATCTTATCATTTTAGGTGAATTGGTAATTCAGTACATATCCTGGTATTCAAGCAATTATGAATACAAACAATTGCTCCCAATTCTAAAGAGGCTAAATTGCAAGAGAAAAGTGAACACATAGAAACAATATGTTGTAAGTTGGTTTAAAGGGAGGTCTGTTTGATATATGGACAGTCTCCTTTTATGAACGTCATGCCATGGAATTTTCAGACTGGAGTTCAATTTGCTAATTGCTTGTTCTCTGGAAAAAAATAAGGAAGTTGTCAAAGTAAGGAAGTTGTCAAAGATAATTTAAAGGATGGATTGCTGGTGGATTGCAGGGATACTGGAAATATGTGATAATTCACACACTTAAAACTACTCTTCAGGTTTCAGGGTCCCCTCTGATAGTCCTACATTTTGACTTGATGAAGTTACACATGCTCCAATTAGCAACGCAATTTGGATAATGATATTTTTTTTTATGATGGTTCAGGAAAGCTATACCTACTTTATCTAAGTGTCTTTTTTAATTTGTGTGAGCAGTAGGAGTCTGTATGCAGCGGTTGTTGGAATAAAAGTGTATCCTAATCACGTTTTTGTGACCGCTTGTAATTCTTTCAGTGTCTAATTATTGCATTTATCATCACCTATGTTTTTTCTTTGCAGTATTCTTGGTATGCACATTTTTGGATGCAAATTTTGTAACTACGAGGATGGTGAGCGCATCTGTGACCGGAAGAACTTTGATTCCCTCCTCTGGGCTGTTGTCACCGTATTCCAGGTAGACTACCTTTGACACCTATCCCCATCTGATCGGGGGGGGGGGGGGGGGGGGAGTCCTGGTGAAATATATAAAATATATACAAAGGACTCTTTTCTGTCAAATTAGATGACATTTCAGATAGTAATTGATACAGTGAGATTTGTGTGTATAAAAAAAAATATCAGGTATTTTATCATGAAGTAATGTGCAATAAACCATCAATGTACCCTATGATTCTCAGAATGTAATGTGTAACACCTTAATGTTTGGTATGTAATATACTGTGTAGATTTTAACAAAAACAATAACAAAATTCTCATAATTATTGTGATACATATGATGAAGGTTATTGTATATTTTTATGTGAGTATATTTCTTGTACAGTAACTCTCTCTCTCTCCACCTTTTTACCAACCTCCCCTCTTTCTCCTGCCCCTCCCCATTTCCCAACCGACCACTGATCAATCAACCATGACAATCTCCTCCCCCCCCCCCCCAAAAAAAAAAAAAAAAAATCTTTCTATAGATCCTTACCCAGGAGGATTGGAATGTGGTTCTCTACAACGGTATGTCACGGACCACCCCCTGGGCTGCCCTCTACTTCATCGCCCTCATGACCTTTGGTAACTACGTCCTCTTCAACCTCCTTGTCGCCATTCTCGTTGAGGGATTCTCCGCCGAGGTGGGTTACCATGGCAACAGGATTGCTATCCAAGATCAAGAAGAAAAATGAAGATTAGATGTTAAATCCACCCAGAGATCTTGAGCAAGTGATACAAACAATAGACATTCCTATGTGGTATTTTGCTCCATAGCACAGGAACAGCTGACAGATTTTATCTGCCTTTTTTCAACAGATAAATTCTTTAAAAGAACTCTTCCGAAGCATGCTTTTATATATATACACATACACCTTCAATGGAAGCATGTTGTTGGGTCCTGCAAAGAGGTCAATGTTGTGAGCATGGCTTTAGTAACCTTATTGCTGGAAGCTTGTGATAGCTTTGTAGTCAAGAGGTAACAATTTCTATGTTACTCATTAATAGTTCAGAAATAGGGGGGTTCTATTCATTCAGCTTTTTGGAAACCGATTTTCTCAAGCAGGACAGATGAGTTTGCACGAAAGACACTGATGACATAGTTAATTAAAGTTGTATGAGTAGAATTTACACATCTCACAGAAAGGAAGTTAATATTTGTTATCCTTGTACATTACATTATTTTTTAAGTTGTACAATAATTTGGATAACACATTATTGATATATTGTAATACATTTTGTTCTTGGTTTTTTCATCTTCTGTTATTCCTACCACAAACATGGGGCAAATTTTTTTCATCCTCCACCCATCACTCATGCCACTTGGCCAATCACATGACATCCTCCGCCACCCCAACCCCCATCTTGCGGCGACCACTCCCACTCTTCACGGCCACGCCCCCTACCACCATTGTACTCATGCCCCGCCCCGCCAATCACACCAAATCACGACTACGGTGAGTAACAAAAAGCATCGTATGATGTCGGCTTTGCAGTGTTCATGTTGATTTCTCTTGTGTCCCATTCATATTACCACGTGGTCTGGGCTCATATCATGGTTAAGGGAGACTTTCATATCATTAGCTGAGGGCCAGAAGGGCGCTATCGCAGTCTAAGTTTTGAGCATGAATAAAAACAAAATGATCAATTTTCATGAAATAAAATGTTCACTTCCTCAAAAGTGGGTAGATATATAAGCATTGTTCCAAATATCAGGTAAAACTGTGCCCATGTAGTTTTGATTCTTATCATTCCACTGAAAATGAAAATAATTTGAAATTGACACCATGACATAGAGGAGATCAAGTTCTATGACATTATACCAATAACTCAATACCCACAAAAATTGCAATTTTATAGCACCCTTCTGGTTCTCAGCCAATAATATCAGGCTTATGGTGTGTAGGCTGCATACCGGTCTCAACTCCAAAGAAAGCTCACACAAGTGGCACTTATTTGCATATCTGATCCCCACTAAAATTTGGGTGCACTCTGCCTTATTCTACTGGCAGTGAGCTGACTTACATCCCTTTTGCACTTCTTTCACCCTTGTGATGTGGAGTTACTATGTCCACATCACTGACCCTCAAACAAGAAAAAGCCTAGGCCAAGTGGTGATGTGATTGGCAAAATTTTTCACAGAATCTATTGTTGGAGTGGAGTGATATCACATCATATGTTTTGTATGTGTTTGAGGCATTCAAATGGGTCTATAATCTGCATGAATTAGAAATGATAACATAGCCAGTATTACTCTCTGTGTATTCAAAGTCATAGATGCTTGTAGTGCCACTACCGTGATTTAAAGTCTGTATTTCATGCCTAGACAAGGATTGTGTTTCGTTGTCAGTCGGCCACTGGCTTTATAGTTATGAGCAGACAAGACGAGTGTTATCACTGTAGGCCACACTCAAAGTACTGTGTGCTACAAGATGAGTTTTCCTATTGGCTGAGATAGACGACCAGTCTGTTTAGTCACATGACAGATTGTCACCCATTGTGCCTCACAGCTGTGAGTAGTCCGTGCTCTTGCCGGCAGTCTCAACAAATCACATGATCAGCCATGTCACAGTATGATGCAGTGGTCACTCACTGCTTTTAGACACCACTACGTGGTCCAGTACCGGTATTGCAACCTCTCTGGAACCACCTTGATGAAATTTAAGCCAGGCCTTTAAACAGACTGCATCTGATGTTGCTTCCATTGGTGTCCCACCGTTAGCAATTATCCGAATGTTTGCACGACCAATCATGCATTTGCTCTGTATTTACTCTTGATTGTGAGTTGCAAACATTGGCATGAGTTGATGCAGTCTGTGGCAGACACGGAAGCAAACCCCTAAAAAAGCATCGCAACTGCCACAGACGACCTTTGCGAAATGAAAAAAATGTGCCCAATCTGAGAAAATTATGATGCTGGCTTGCAGTGGACTGTGTAATGTGCTGTTCTTGTGGATGTGTTTAACTTACTCTCAAAGTGTATTTAAATCATCAGTTTACAATTCCTACGGCATTACAGCACTGTGATCCAATCTTTCGCTTGAGCTGTATCAAGAAGCAATAATTTGTAAGTGGTGTTATTCCAACTACACCATTATTTTTTTTTTTTTATTTCATTTTGATCCTGTCAGACCAGTGACTAACTGACCATATCATAGGTGTGGATTATATCACGCCCGAGCCTGAATTCCCGTGGGATTACTGCAGTGACAGCTGCCACTCAATGTAAATAGAAAGACATTGATTAGGATGCTACCCAAGCCACATGTAGACACTGCCTCCATCCCATATGTAAAGTTTCACACCTTTATCAAAACAGACTGCCAGGTTCAATCAATGTTTGTACATTAACCATCACTCCATCTCTCTCTCTCACATCAAACAGCGTCACCACAAATACTCTCACTCATTACCAAATGGACCTACTTCCGTAAAAGCTGTTATTTTTGCTAGGGCCTAATTTTCGCAAAATTTTGCAGATCGCTGTTGGGCCATAAAGTCAACGACATGCAAAAATATCATGAATAGACAGACGTTATTGCAATGATAACAAAAGTTTCTGTGTCAAATTGCAAAAACAACATCCTGCAAAAATGTCTGTGACCTGCTGACTTGCAAAAATATCTGTACGCAAAAATATTGCAGTATGCAATAAACTTTTGATTTTGATAAAGCAATTCAGATTTTATGTATGAAAATTCTGCACACAGGTTTTGTAAAGCCCTAGCTTGCCAAGGGCTCAGTTAATTTTGGGGGAATTTGTGATTGTCAAGCAGAATTCCATCGGGAAGACAACAAGAATCTAGAAAACAAAAATTGAAACATCTAGAGTCAATCACTTAAACATATACAATGAGCCCAGTATCATACCAAAGTCAAATGTGTGGTTGTCTTTTTAATATACTCATTTAATTTCTTACACTTTCTTGAACCTATGCTTGGCAGTAGCAATTCATTTTTTTTAAAAGAGGGAAAAGAAGAAACTGGTTGGACTCGATGATTGAGCTTGAGATGAGTTGCTTGGGTTAGACTCGCGCCTTGGCGTGAGACTTGGTTGATCTAAATTTGGATGATTGGTTCTAGAAGAAAGATGACTTGTTTGTATATTTACACACTAACCCTTACCCTTAGATTAATGTAAGAAATAGATATCTCTGGTCATGATAATGAACATTTTTCTTTTTATAGACAATGAGTCGGCACTGTTTGAACGTTGAGTGCTGTATTGTCTGTTATGGATGGCGGTAGAGTTCCTACAGTAGTAACTGGGCCATGTGCATTACGAGATGAATTGCCCTGTTAGGAACATGGAATGAGAACTTGGCCTTGACAGCAGGGACAATGTGTACAAAGAATTGAACTGTCTCTACCTTAGGGGGATGATGGAAGGTCCATTTTTTTTTTTTTTTTAAATGTAGGACTGCATTTCTGTCCTGTGTGTGTGAATTTATGTATGCCAGTATGTATGTATTTTGTGTGTACAATGTGAAAGTGGAAATTGTCATGTTTCAGGTAATTTTCATGCTCACGTGGTAACATAAAATTTGTGTGATTTCAATTCTGCTGAATCAAAATAGAAAATCTCAGGTCATTTAATACAAGCAAAAAAAAAAAAAAAATGTTTGCTTTTATTTTGCGCTCGTCTCATGTCATGCAAAATGTGCAAAAATTTCCAAACCGTAAAAATATCCATTTTTACAGTATGTGTGTATATGTATTATCTCTTTGTGTGTGTGATGAAAAGTTCACATACAGCTCGACATTCCCAGGTTTCAGATATCAATGTGCAATCCATTTTGCAGATCCCCTAAAAATATGGCATTTAGGTGCATGTACACAACCTGTAACTGAAGATAAATTCTGACTGACAGGGGAACTTTGGTAACAAGAAAATTTGGGCGCATTCCTTTGATTTCAATCCGTAGGACTAGTCAGGGGCAGTGCTGGAAAGTGTAAAATTTGGTTGGGTTCAGTGCACTTTCTACCAGCATTCTCATATCATGCTGCGGGCTGATAGTCCGATATTCCAGATACAATGGATAGAGTGAGATTTGGCTGCTATGGTTCGGGGATCAGCAGAAAATGAGGCCATCTGTACTGCTGGAGCAATGCTATCCATGAAAGCACAGTATGCAAAGGGGATTTTTTTTTTTTATTTTTTTTTTAGGAGAGTTTGGAATTTGATCATTCTTCAAGTAGCAATCCCCACTCTTGTTTTAAGATACAGTGGTATTTCTGACACAATCAGAGCATGAGCTCTAAGTATTTGGGAGTGGATTCCATGGCCATTGACATATCAGTTGATGTTCCTATCATATTAAGGCTACCTGTTTTGATCTCTGTTGTTTTCATTCTCTTAGGCTTGCAGTAAATGAAAGAAATAGATTTATCCCACCCCCAAAGATATAATTTGTATCACAGCTACTGGAAACACTGAAATACCCAGCAAATTTTTCATCATTAGTTGATTAAAATATGATTACAATAGAGTCTTTAGATATATATAATACATAGTTCAATATGCACTCTGAAAATAGGCTAAATAGGCTAAATATGCTGAATAGGATGAAATGTAAACTATATATCCTGATCATACATATCTTTTCTTTCGAACAGTTCCTACATTGATAATAGTGCCGTGAGGCAAAGGATCCCATTCTGATTCCTTCTGTCCTGGTATATGTAAGAAAATTAATGAAAGTTATGCACTTTTTCAAGCAAACAAGTACGATTTCATTTGTTTTCCACTAAAGAAAATTAGAAAGTTGACAGTGACATTGTCATTAGCAAAGCTCTTGACATCGTGAAAAAAAAGTTTGTATCAAAGATAAGCAATGGAAAAAAGGAGTGCTTATCAAATGTTCACTTTTTGTTGATTTGTGTTTAATCACCATAATGCCAAAGTACTAATATCTTCTGATATCATCTGATATCTAAATCAAAGAGTCAAATGTTAATGTCTATATGAGGATGTAGAGAAGTGTCTTTAGTGACCGGGGATGAGCCTTATGTCTACTGAAAACTAACCATCGCACATGCCATGAACATCAATTTTTATATCTATAAGTTATCCTTTAACTTTTTGCTGTGCTAACATATTTTGCAGTCTTTTAATGTGGTTGTTCATATTTTGCAAGTGCTATAATACATACAAAATATTGATCAGTAATAATACTGATAATAGTAATCATCATAATAAAGTTGACACATTAATGCAAAGAATATGGGGGGTGTGACAAAAAGTATGTTTATGTCCCTAATGAAATTTTCTTCACAGTGAATATAATTTTGCATTGCCTGTCAGAGAACATTTGTTTTATTTGTTCTCACGTTTTACTGCTGATAAAATTTGCGTGAAATTGCTTTTTTGTGTTTGGTACAGAGACATTGCCATGCCGTAATGAGGTGATTAGAGCTGGGGTTCCCTCCAGTTTATGAGAGTTTATGTCACTAATGAGCTGTGGATTTGATCCATTTTGCCTTTCAGAAGATAACCAAGAGCATGCTATAACATTGTGAAGACTGCAAGATGTGTCTGGCATAATGTGCTCATAGTCATAGAACAGTGCTCAAATTCCCACACATTATTTTTGTTCAGATCAGCTTGTCTAATCCTATGTCTAAGTGCTTAATTTCATTTTATTTTATTTCAACATATTTTAACAGGAGATAACAAAATCAGCAAGTGAATGCTATTTTACGTGAAGGTCCTGCACAGTCCAAGTTTAAAGTATAAAATCACATTTCATGAATATTAAAAAAAAAAAACAGACAAAGCTTGAAGGAGCATGACACTAAGTTAAAATCGGTAGTACCTTTAACCTTGTATTGAAAATGTCAATTCTGTTTTCAGAGCTGGTATTCTCTGTTTTTCAGAATTTGTCTGTGTAGTAAAGAATTTTTTTTTTGTTTTGAAATATTCACTTTGCAATTCATACACAATATCATTGAAAGAGATTTTACTATGCACAAGTCACATACTCAATTAATCAGCTATCTTGTAGGCAGGTGTCTAATTTTACGAATTAATCAACGATAATTCAGAACACTTCCCTACCACACATCACAGGCTGGTGCAGCCATTGCGAAGTGTTAAGAGCTATTGATTTCTGTCACTGCAGTGTGTGTGTGTGTGTGTGTGTGTGTGTGTGTGTGTGTGTGTGTGTGTTTATTGATTGTGGGAGACATTGACACAAACAAAATCAATGTCAATAATTAATTTTGGGTGTGTAGGATGTGTATCACGTATCGAAGGATGAATCATAGACTGTATATTTGCGTGGACAGAATGTAGCATTGAAAAAAAAGATGATTACAAAAGATGTGATGCATACAATGTACATGTGGTGTTGGTGGTGTAGATCAATACTTGATGAATCGCATTAGCAGTGATATGGCACAGCTATATGGGGATGCTGTCATTAATTACAAGAAGTCTTGGCTTAGACTAGTGTTCAGTCATCCAGGGTATGGGCGGGGGGAGGGGGGTACTTGTTTGAAAAGGTTACGGTAATTGCATGGAACAAAAATAGCAGTGCATCTGTTATTTCTCCAAAGCTGCCTTCAAGGTACCATAAGAATCAAGTCACTGTAGAAGCTCAAGCATTCACCACACACAGAGTACCATTTCACATTAAAATCAAACCCACCACAACAGCATAGTAAAAATTAGACATTAGGAAATATTTACATTATTTAATTCATAGACGAGTGCACCTGTTAAGTCAGAGATCTAGTGCCAAGATTTTGTTTATGTTTTGTTTTCATTTTCATTATATTTGCTTTGCTTCTAAGAGAAAGATTCTTAATCCTTTGCTTCTGGGAACCAGATGTTCCTTGAATTAACCCAGAGGGAATAAACATTACATGGAAGCAACAAGCTAATGAAGCCTATGACAGGCGAATAATGCTAAATTACTACTGATAACTTATTCCCTCCCAAAATTCTGAAAACCACATTGATTTTGTACAGGACTTTATAGGTTCGGGCAGTGGATTAAACTGCTTAGGTTTGTGTATATATTTGGGGGGGGGGGGGGTGGAGAGAGAGGTGGGGCATGGTCTAAACCATGAGCTTCCTTGTATGAAGAAGAGTGACCTGCAAAGTGATAAACAATAGTGGCATACAGATTGCACCCTTCCATGTTGTTATGCAAGTAAGCAAGAAAGTTATTATTTCCCTCATGAAGAAAAGTGCCCATCAGGGACTGAAGGAAAGCAACAATACATGATCATTTTATATTCCTGTAGTATTATGCTCTTTGTATGTTGAGTTACTCTGAAAAATGCTGTGTATATGTGTGTTTGTTTGTTTGTTTGTTTGTTTGTTTTGCTGAACTTTTACAAAGCTTCTTTTATTTACCATCCACATATACCTGCTTTATACTATTGAAAATCATGCAAGCGATATCATTAAACAGTTTTTTCATCATTCACAGAATAAAATATAACCAAGACTCATTCTCAGGCTTGCACAGCTGACTAAAAGTGTGGAAAATTTAGAAAACTACAAATGTGTTTGCTTTTTCCCAAAAAAACAGCCACCGCAGAAAGAGGCGAACCTGAACACCAAGAGGGATAGTGAGGACGATGAAGACGAGAACGAGGAAAATGAGAAGGAAGAGAAGAACCAAGATGAGATGAAGGATGACATCGTCTCTGTCACCTCAGACAAGGAGATCTGTAAGAAGACTTTAAGTAGCTGAGAAACCTTTTTCATCTCACTCGACTGTTCCTTTATGAATGGCTCATGAAATTTGAACTTGAGTTTCCTCTTCTAGACAGAAGTCTCATTGTTCAAATGTGGTACGATAGTAACTGCAATGAAATGCGGGTGTCCATATTCATGGGAGCTTATGCCTCAATTGTATTGTCTTGAAATGAGTTTATCTTACAATACTTGCACTTTTTAAGGGCAGATGACAGAGATTTCATTTAGTACTTTTGTTAATACAAGAAATTACTTTCAGAAAAAGAAAGAGAGTCCCAAATATGGGCATAGAGCTTTTTTGAAAGAACTTTTCTGCTCAAGTGAATATCTGGCACATTCCTTTTAAACTAGGCAGTTAAATTTGACTCAGTCTTCACCTTGGCACAAAACACCTGACTCCCTTCTAAACTATTAACATACAGTGCAACTGATTGACAAATTGCCTTACATTAATGTAAATAAGAACTTAATTAATCAGTGGTGGTTTTTTTTAGTTATAGCCATGATAAAAAAGCATGGGCATACATACACGGGCTGAATTCAAACCAACGATCACCCAGAGAGGCATCTTATCCACTGGACCACCAAGCTTGCACCCGACAGCCAGTGCTGGTTCTAGTCCTTATAGCATGCAGCTGGTACTGCGTATATATTCAAATCTATGATTCAAAAATACTGATTAATTCGGTGCTTATTTACATTTTTGATGTCGGGCAATTTGTCAGTTAGTAGATATAAAAATAACTCGATGCAAAAATGTAATTAAATAGTAACATATAGTTTGAAGGCTGTATGAATCCGACCAAACGGGGACAGACAGAGATGATAAGTATGCAGGTGTTAACTTTACAATTTTGAATTTTGCAATATTATTCATAAATTTTTGTGTTTACATATTTTCCAATTTTCTATGAAGAACACTTCAATTTATATATGTGTGCAAACATAATGATATAAATTTTGTTTTGTCTTTTGCAGCAAGTAAACTAGCAATAACGGCCCCCAGCGAGGGGGGCAGTAAGCCCCTCAGTCCCCCAATCATCACCCACACAGCAGCCACACCCCAGGGCTCCCCCAACGTGGACATGCAGCGAGCCTTCCGCAGCTCCTTTGTGGACGACACCCGATCCTGGGATTCCGACTCTCAGTCCCTGGTAGGGTGCAGGGTTCCCACGTTTCATTCAAAAGGAGATGAGATGCAGAATAATTGTCCATGCCACTGATTTCTGCTGCCATAGGAATGATCAAAATACTTGCAGCTGAGCAGTTGTTGCCTGTGCATTGCTGTGATAGCTGTAATTACTGCAACTTGCAGAAGTGCTGTCATTGCTTTATGAAAACAAGAAAATTATAAGTTAATGCCTTTTCTGTTACTTTAAACACAATTATCAGACAAATTTTTTATCTGCTCAGAGAGATCTCTTATCACCAAATGAATGGAAATGAAAATCTATTCTAATAACATTAAAAATCATATCTTCCTGACATACAGATTTTCTGTTATTTCAAATTCAGTGTTTTACTCATAAAGAACGTATTCCTCTTCCGTTTCTCTTTTTTTATGTGTCTCTCATTCTTTCTCTTGTCTCCCCCACCCCTCCCCCCCTCCCCCCCTCCCCCCCCCCCCTCCCCCCCCCCCTCCCCCCCCCCCCCCCCGGACATTTAACATTCACATCACCACAATTATATCTCTCTTTTCTTTTGTGCTCACATCCAGTCATCCCTCAATATCCGGGGGTCACCACGCCTCTCACGCAGCCCGAGTGCCAACAGCATGGGCAGCCGTCGCGGGGGCAGTCTGAGGAGTCACTCGCCCAAGGACAACAAGCCAGGAGGCAACTACCTCACCCCTTACCAGCCCGGGGACGAGCTGGGACAGGACTCTGACAGTCACTCGTCCGTCAGCATCAGCAGGTGAGTGTGATAGTGCCCTCACAGTCCGCTTTGTCAGATTCGTAGAGATGCTACTGTGCCATGACCTGGGTCTGTCAGTCACAGGAATATAGAATCACATTGGCAGGCAAATATTGAATTGCCACCTTTTTGTGTATGAATAAAAGGCAGATTGAAGGTACATCTAAGTCTTTATGTCATATCATCATAACTAAACTGTGATGATGTGGCATTCTGATGCCCATCATAATATTTGATGTTATTAGATGACATTTGTGCAGGCTTGATTGCTTTAAATCCTGGGCTAGTACACTTGTTTCTTTTTCTTTTTTTTCTTTTTTTTTTTTGTTCTCATCACATTAAACAAGCAGTCTTTTTAATACATAGGACTGACAAAGAAATGTTTATTAGGGGAAAAATGAGCAAAGAAAATGGGGTTTCATAGTGATTTCTTGCATTGGAAGAAATATTACAATAAAAGAGTTCATCATGTTGTCTGTGTATGAACTTTATCCTATCATTTAAAATGGACTCATACCAAACAGAAGTTCGCTGCACGACGGCTCGCACAACGGTTATCTCCCGGACAGCGACAACAACGATAGCCGGCGCACCTCCTACATCTCCTGCAACGGGGGCTCGGTGACCGCCATCCCCCAGGCCGACACCCAGGTACCTGAGACAGGTACAGAGGAGAAAGACGGGCAGACAGAGGGGACGGTGCCAGAGAGCTTCAGCCACATCGACGACCCCGATGCCATGGATGAAGCTGTAAGTTGGATCCCACAATGGAAACATCCCTGTTGACACTTTTTATTGCCCAGCAGAAGCTAGTAGCTTTAATCTGACCCTCTACATTATTGCTGTACTTGATGCCCTGTCTGACAGACCAAAGAAATATGTCCATTGTATTTCAAAAAAAAACAAAAAAAAAAGGAAAAATGATATCAACAAATTTGTGAAGTTCTCTTTGGGTATTTTCAAAGGATGTATGCTGGTTGTTTTGTTTTTGTTTTTGTTTACTTGCCAGTCAATCTTTGGATCAATGTTTGTCATGAAATGGCAAATGTCAGAGTATTGCTGGTTCTCTATCACTTCCCCCCCCCCCAATCCTATCAGACTAATAATGATTTTGCTAGCCTATTGTTTTCATGTTGAAGCGATTCCCAAGATATTTTCTCGTTGCCATCATTTTGGAATTGAGTGAGTGCTGACAATTTTCATGAATCTCAACATATCTTCAGTGTACACGAAAATCGTCCACTCAGATGAGGCTCCAGCCCTGCGGCATAAAATAAGGACAAGTCTCAACCCCCTCCCTACCCCCACTGTAGCTCTCAGCGGCTACGTGCTGTAATGCAGCATGAATGTTGTCCTATAGCGTCGCTGCTCTGTCGACATCTGTGTTTATATTTTTGCAGCAACATCTACCTTCATCTCTTGCACGTGACACTTCAATCTTTAGCGGATGTTTTTCTTCCATTTTCTGCAGCTTCGTGGAAGAAAAAAGAAAAAGGAAAAAAGCTCCTGTGTATATATTAACTTGCCACTTGCACTTTTGCATGATTTCTGTTCTGTTTACTTCTAACAGCTACACCGGTGCATGGACCACAGTGTGTGTACAGACAAAGCTTGCAAAGACTGTAGAAGTCTCCAATGAAATGACATGAGATTATATCAAATCTGTTTCCGATGTAATCTCCTATGTTTGTTTCTTCCTCCTACATGTATCTTTCTCTTCAGCATGATGATAGCTGGATGTTAGCTCTCAGTATGACTGTATCGGTGATACAGCTCAGTTAATCTACTTGATCTTGTCTGTAAGCCTTATACCAGCGTATGCCAGGAGTATAAACTAATATCTGATAAACATGTCTTTCAGTGCATGATATTGTACAGATCTTGTTGTATAATCCACCCCCCCCCCCAACTGATACCTTTAAAAAAAAAGAGAGAGAAAAATCAATCCTATATTGATTGTTTGAAGAATTAAGTCCTCCGTGGTTGAATGAAGGTTTCCATCTTGTCTTGTTCACATGTCCATCACATTTTCCCATGTCTGGCATGTTTGCATGACTTCATCACTCTGAAGTTGGATGTTGGCTGCCATAGTGCAATAAGCTGTTGCCTGGCTTTGACTTCTTTCTCGGCAGTGCATGAAATTGAAAAAAAAAACAAAAAAAGCTTGTGCATGAGAGTTAAGCTTTAAGATCAGGATTATCTTGCTATGCAACCAGTAGTAACTTCCCTGCTCTCAACAAAAACTTTGAAGTTTGTAACAAAAAAAAATGTCTCATACTTGTACCATTATGTCCATCACACTATTGAAACTTTCTAGGATAGCTTGTAGGCCTTGTTGTTAGTAGAGATCCATAACTTCAAATGAGCCCTAGGCACTATTGACTTTCATTTCCATTATTGACACAAGAAGTAGATTTTCTTGGAGTGTTGTGAGATGTACCAATAGACACCATTTGTACATGCCCAGAATGTGTTCCTGGTGCAAATTGTGTCCAAATGTATTTCAAAAATATTTCACCCGTTCAAATTTTATGACAGATGAACAGTGTTCCCACTTTGTTTTTTGTTTTGTTTTGTTTTTTTCAAAATTGGCATGTATGGATGGATGTCTGGATATGCCTGCATAAGTTTATTTGTTTTTGTTTTTTTCATTTGTTTCCTGTTGGAAAAAAAAAGTTTGAAAAGATCTTAGTTGTTGTCTTTCCTGGCAATATAACAAGGCAGCTTCCATTCAGCATTGGTGCAATAGAGAAAAAAAATGTTCTTGTATCACTTTAATGTGTCATGAAGCATTCTTTTGGTCTCATAATTTTTTTTTTAACAGAAATTGTTACCATGCATACACTTTATGCTGTATATGATCAAGTTTTGAAGATTGGAAAAAGAAAATGATTTAATCCAATTATAAGTATTGTAAAGCCATTCTGTCTTGTCATTCCATTATAATGGTTTTTATGTCATGTATTGCTGTTGCATCTCTCATAGTTAACGTAACTTATACCTCCATGGCATCACAGTTTAAACAAATCACATTTTTTCTTTCCTTGGTTTGTTTTTTATTCAAAAGAACAAGAATTAAACAGTGATCAATGACAATAACTTCTTGTAATGCTTTTAATGACTTGTGTTATGACTCTTTCAATGTTCTCAATTCCATATATGAAAAAAAGCACTGTTGTAACCTGCTTATTCAGCCTAGAAAAAAGAACTCAGTCACTCCATAGTGTAACTAGACAGTGCATCCACCCCGACCTGAGAACAAATATAGAACTAAATATAAACTGTAGTGCTCTGAATGAAACATATTGATTATCTGTCTTGAAAATATGGCTTACATGCTCATTTTACATACCGTGTGTACAGCTGCACCTGTGTGTACAACTAAGACATACCACATGCACATTGTACACGTCACTTAGATGACAAGATACACTGATTTATAGAGAAACAGGCAGTGTTTCTTTCCTCTTCGTGCTAGCTGTTTGTGTAACCTACTTTTTTAGTGGTAACTCTTAGAAGAAAATTTGACACATTGCAATAATACCTTCAAACAATTTTCACCTTGAGAACTCAAGTACACAACAACACAATGGATATATTCTCATTGTTGTATATTGACACTGCTTGTCTCTATTATCTGCTATCTATTCTCTTGTGTCAATTCTTTAATTGCTAATGATTGTCAGTGTTTTGTATACATGCGGATCTGCCATTCCTAAAGTTGTCACCTTGCCTTTTCTTTCTTCTTTACCCTCATCTATTTTCCTTCTTCTACATCTTCTATCTCCTGTCTCCTTCTCCTTTTGCCAGTCTGTCTGTTTCTCTCTCTCTCTCTCTCTCTTTCTGCCTGTCTTGTTCTTGTGTAGTTGCACCCAAAGTCACCTTTTATGACAATGAAAAAATTTTGAGAAAAGGAATTGGTGAAATCATGTAATAGAAAAGTATAGGTATGTTTCCCTGTGTGTTTACAAATGATATATGTACACATGAAATCTTGACTCAAAGTAGAATAATTTGAAGACACGAGAGCACTCGTCACTTTTAAGATTATCTTTGTGGTAATGAAACAAATGAGGCAGCTTTGTTGCTGAATGGATTTCTGAGTTAGAACTTGTTTTATGCTTTTTCCCTTTGATATCAGTCTGTTCTCTGGCTACTGTTTATATTTTCTTGGCTCCCTGTTCCATTGTAGATGATTCTCTTCCCCTGCATTTTGCAATGCCTGTGTCTGTCTGGAAAAAAAAAATCCTTTTCCTTCTGGCCTCATTTGTTGTTACTTTCATTATCTTTGTCTGGTGATGCCCTGTTTCTGCAGCATTTTCCTTTAAGTTTTACCTGAAACACTCTCCCTCCTACTCAAAACATCATCTTTATTTCATGAAACATCAACATTATCTTTGCCATCATCATGATCATTACCATTATCATTTTTTACCACATTTATTCCTCATGTCATTCTTGTCTATGGTTTTATAGAATATTGCCATTAATTTTGTCATCATCATCTTATTGCCTATGCCTGGTACTACCAATTTCCTTATTATCACTATCATTGTCATAGTTATCATCACCACTATTTCCCATTTGTTTCAATGCCATTATTGGCATCATTATCATCACCACCAAGGTTTGAATCAGTACCGTCATCTTCACTATCATTGTCAACTTCCCAGTTGTATTTCAAGCCATCAATATCTTCATCATTACTTCCATTTTCACTTGACCATCATCGTCTTTATCATTCTCATCATCATCATCATGATCATCATCATTCCCATTACCATCATTATTTTCTTTAGCACGCCTCTGTCAGTGTTTCAATCTCTAGCTGTCGTAGTTTTTGTCATCATCACCTCGTCTTTATGCACTTCACCACTGCTGCCAATATCCTCCTGATCATCACCTGCTTCTTCTTTACCATCATTATCATCATCATCATCATCGTCGGCGTCATCATCATCATCATCATTTGTTATCATTGCTATCTCTCCTTCTAGTACCATTCCTTCTGTGGCCATCCTTTTCCTTCTAAATATAATCCACATCATTATCATCCTCATATGCATTATCACTACTGAGACAATTATAATTGTAGATATTATTTTCATTACTCATTCATATGTCATATTAAGATAATGCTTGCTTCTTCTACTACATTCTCCACTACACTGCAAGTTTGACAACTAAGTCACACATAGTTTGCTTTTGTTTTATTCTTTCTTGAGATACAGCAATACATGATTTATATGTTATCTTCGTCAATTTTGATATCATCCTGCAAGATCAATTATGATCATTGCATTCATTGTCATCCTCTGTCCATCACTTCATTGATTAAGGATAGTAAGCGCTGTGTTGTTGCACAGCAACGACATCCTGAACATCATCATTAACAAAATTTATGACATATTTTGAGATTAGATGACAATTTATTTCACCAATTCTGCAATTTTTAGAATTACCACCAGTATTAATGGTGCTGCTGTCACTGTTATGTCCATCTTCAATTCCACAACATTTCTTTATTGAAAGTCAAAACAGATTTTATCACCTTTGAAATATATATAATCATTATCATTGTCTTCATCTTCATCATCTTTATTGTCATCATTGCCACCATCAACGTCATCATCATCTGCATTGTCATCATTTTCATCATCATTGCCCAATTCGACTTCATCATCATATTTTTTCTTTATTCAATATTATTTGCCGTATTTATTTATCACATGGTTGTCACTCTTGTCATGCCCCGCTTCTATCCCACCCATGACAGAAGTGTTCATGCCTCCGATGGTTACAGGCCACGTTTACTGGATGTTCAAGGGTAATTCACATGTTTTGTGTGGCTTGAAGTTCTAACCTTGTCTCTGTCTGTATGTATGTGTGCGTGTCTGTGAGTGTGTCTACATGTGTGTGGCTGCTTGTAGCTTGCTGTGCATATCAAATTCTAATGCCACGCGTATGACCTTGAAGGTAGAAAAGCCTCCAGCCTCGACGACGTGACACAGAACATGAATAAATCATTTGCATTCTGATAAGGAGATTTCGAACAGACAAAGGATCATGACTTAGTGTCCTGTCCTTACAATGGCGCGGCAGTAGTTGTACATGCCTCTTTTGTACACATGACAAAATGACTTGGATGATAGCCGTTCTCCCCTACAGATCACTTATGAGGCATGTATGTTGTATTGATAATCATACCAGTCTAGATATTTTAAAGAGACAATCAAGAAAGCCAAAACCAGAAATTTAAAATGGAAAAAAAATGAATCAAACCTGATTGTACCAAAAAAAAAATGATAATATTTAATGAGAGGAGACTCCGTGCATGCTGTATTTATTTTTTGATGCAGTTCTAAGAAGACAAAATAGGGAAATATATCTGTTTTGTTATGCTGCCAGATTAGATGGTGAACACTTTTTTCAAGGGGTTTAGTGAATTCAGCATGCTGAAGCTTTGGCATGATGAATAGAAAAAAAAAGCCCCCAGTTATGTTAATGATTAAAGGGAAATATTTCATTCATAATGATTTATGATCAAGTGACAGAAATTTGATCTCGCCTTCAGGGTTGTATGTCGCCACTGTAGACTTCTTGCTTCCTGCCAGCAAATGCATTACATTTCCTGTACGTCAAGGCTTACCCCTATACAACAATACAATAATATGTTCATGCCAAAATAGAGGAGTTGTTTTTGACCATTGTAATGGTTTTGATAATTTATTCAAAGGGTCAAGCTTCTTTATTGAGCTACTACTAGTGTTTTGCAGTTTTAACTGGATACTGAAATCTAGTGTTTTAAAAAATGTGAGAATTTCATCATTTTTTATACTTTGCAAAATGTTTTTCTCCCTTTTGTATTAATTACCATAAAAGATAATCCATCTACTGCTGATGTGAAAACATTTGAAAATCTTCTCTGTCAATATTACTTTGTGAAACAAAGAATTCAAGGCAGAATTCTGAAGTGTATATTTAATCTTGTTCTGAAGTATTCACAACACAAATTTCACCAGATAGTTACATTAGCTTATATTTCAGTCACCTTTAAATTAATTTCCTTATCACAAAAAAAAAAGAATGTTTTTATGTGTCCATAGATTTTGTTAAGCATTTTCTCATACTACATGAGTCTGTCTTTAAGTCTAGCATAGCCCTGGGCATATGAGCAAAGAAAGACACAAAAATAATATCTAAAACTCTTCTTGCCCCATGCTCACTTTACAATACACTTATGTTGCTATATTTCAATATGTTGTTTGTATAATCAAGCTAATTAATGCGTGTTCTGAAAATAATGCCCTGAATTTAACTTGTCTATGTGTTTGTTAGCATACCTATATATAAAACATATCGATATCAATATATCAAAGTTATATTGAAGTTGTTTGGGGAATAAATGTATAGAAACTTTATATGAAAAAAACAAAAACAAAGAAATCAACTCAGTGCATTTTGAACATTAATACACCTACATATGTAATCACAACCAGAAATATAGAACTAAATGCTTTGTACAGAGTGAATGTGATATATCATTTGTCTTTTTTCTCTCTTTTTGCCTAATATCTCAGAAAACCTTTTTCATTATCAATCATTTTTTTTGGCTAAAATATATAAAATACATAATGATTGAGTGATATACATACAAGTTTCCTGTGTGCCATAAGTAAAATTTCAATTGTGTTTATTGATTTATTCCGTAGTTTGTTTTGTTGCGTGATAGTAATGCAATTTTCTTTGCATGTTCATGAACTCAATATAATCAATATGATTAATATGGTTCTGTGCATACAGTGGAGGTTTGTTTGTTTGTTTGTTTGTTTTCATGAAAAATGAGGTTGGTTTCAAAGGGATGATCTTAACCCAGAGTAAGAGTTAGTGTTCTGAAAATGTGTTCATTCGGTCACAAGCTGTCAAAGACAAAGGCAAATTTTCTCTGTCTTTTCCTGAATTGATAAAACAAAGTGGGGCTTTTTAGCCTGTTCTGCCCACATGCAGGCTTTGTTTGCCAGACAGATAAACTGTATCTATGGCCAAATCATGCGAGACAGCTAAATTCCTGTCTGCCCCTGTCATGACATTGAGAAACAACAATTCGTGCATAAATGCCATGTTGTAATTTACAATGCCTCAATGCACAGAGTCATGGTTTCTATCGCCATGGAAACACCGAGTAGTCTGTAGAAGGTCCCCCCCCCCCCTTTCTTAAATGTCAAAGATTGCATGGGCTTTGCGAGACGCATAGTTCAGTGTGCTTCTGGAAGAAGTATCCCAGGATTTGCATTGCATGCACTCATAACATTACTCAGTGGCGTTTGACTGTGCACCATGAATCTATTATGATAATGATTTCTTTCCAAACAGGTTCCATATCAGAATATTTCTCTCTTGTGCATGTCCTATGTACATGTAATGTATGACATATAGGTTGTTATTTGTCTCATTCTTTATTCAGCATCGATGGTTGTTATAGATTTTTTGTAGTGAAATTTTACCATAGTGTATCCTTTCATATCAAACTTAAAAAGTCTTGAACTATTTTGTATGGTCAAATTTTAGGTATTATGAAACTGATAGAGCAGGGGATACACTATAGTGAAACTAAAAAAAAAAAATGTAATCAGCATAAGATTAGTTGTGTGTGTATGTGTGTTATGGTTTATCTGGTGTATCATTACAAGATTAATGAGCACAACACAAATAGAAGAAACATCTTTCCTCGTCATGCTTTTAACACAGAAACAAAGATTAGAGTCTGCATGAAAGAGTGTCTGTAACTCTTTGCCAAAATGTTTCTTTCAAACACCATACTAATTGCTCCACGTTTGTGTTTGTGAACTCCTTTTTTCTTCTGTCACCATGCAGTTCTACCCATCAAAGTTTGTGTTTGATTTTGGAAAAAAAAAAAAAACAAAAACATCAGCTTGCTTCGCTTCATAACTTGTTTTTTCCCCCTCCCCTTCCAATAGAGCGATCCAGGCAGTGAAGGACAATGCAAACGCAGGAGTGCTACGTACGCGAGTGAAGCAAAGCATGATGACGAAGTATTTTATGATGATGGTGATGGTGATATAGATGGTGCCAGTCCAGTGTGCTGCTGTTGCCGGGTAAATGACCATTCTGTCCGTGCGGGCTCTCTTAGCAACCACCACATGACCCTGATTTCTCTGCAGAACCTTTTAGGAGAAATGTCCCATATTTCAGAATAAAATGCATGTCTAGCTCCAAAAATATTATTCTAGAGTAGAGAATCACAAATGCATTAAAACACCAATGTTGCATTTATCCCACATTTGTTGCTGTTTTAGTAGCAGGTTAGGGACAGTGTGTTTGAATAGATACAAAATATATGGAATTAGTAAAAGCTGTACTGAGCTTGTCAGCTGTATCCCCATGTTGGTATGCCAGTTTACTTCATCGTAATTTCAGAGAAATTCATACAAAAGTCTCTATGTGCGAATGTGGTTACAACATACGCAAAAGGGTGAATTGGTAGGACGTCTAAAGGGAAATAAAATCATCACAGTGTCTGGAGAACAAACATGGTTGCTGTGCATGTGTGTATTCTATGTGCTGTGGTCTAGCATTTGTTTTAACTAAGCTAACTCTTATCAGCTGAAACTTGATCTTCTCTTTCTACTCAGCACATGGTGTGACATGTGAATTGACGTAATGATTTTGATGAAAGCTAGTAACTTCTTGAAAGAGGATAATAAGTACAATGACAATAATTGCAATGATGGTAATGAACAAAACTTTAATAGTACACAACACATAGTGATATGTCCCCTTGTACTCAAATTTTTGCTATTATAATTATCGTTTTACTGGTAAAGAAAAAGTGTAAGGTAATGTGTATTATATACTCCTTTGAAAAAAAACACCAACAACAACAAAATTTTCTTTCAACCAGTGACTGAACTGAATTTTCTAATGAGAATGTCCTGTTGTTTTCTACATTTTTCTGTGTGTACTTTCCCCCTCCCCCAACCTGTCATCTGTTTGGCATGGATTTGAAAAAAAAAAAATGTTTTGGCCCGAACGCCCTGTTCCCACCCCCTCCCCTCTTCCTCGAACTGATCATCATCTGCCTTACTCCTCAAATTGGCAACCATACTGTGGGTGAGTTCTTTGTGTGTCAGCATATATTAAATATATGTCTATAATGTCTATATCCATTCAGCCAGACAAGTGCCTGGCCTGCATATATTCTTGGCATCCATTTCATATCGCATACTTAGAATTCTTGCAGCCATTGGCCCTGTAACCTGCATGACTGTTGCATTGTTATTTCGCAGTTCCCTGCCACGGATTGTCTGCTTAGTAGATGCTGTACATACACATCTATGTATTAGCCATGCATATTATGTATGTTCGTCTTTGTCTCCGTTTCTCTTCTAATCAAACAGTTATTTTCCTTCCAGGGTTAACACCGTAGACTCTGTCTTTTATCCTCTCATTTTCGATGTGCAGCATTCAGTCCCAGTTTTGTGTACATTATCATTGTCACAGCTAACAGACTCAGGAGATTGGAAAGTGGACACAGCTTTAAAACACAAGTTCATGGTCATTTGTGAAGCCCTATTTACGATACACCCATGTTACATTCTGCACTGTTATCTGACCATTATTTCTCATGTTTAGGAGAGTATTCTCCTTTTGTTATGTACATCAGATTATTTATTTTGTGTGTCTGTTTGTATCAAAATGTTTGCCAATATACATTCATTCTCAATGTATTGTTGGCCATTATCATGTGTCGTTGCTGTTGCTGTATTTGTAATTGTTTTTATCTGTGCATTATTCATTTTTCCATGCATTCTGTAGGTGTCATCAATGACTAACTTTGCCTCTTTGTGTTGTTTTTCTCTTACCTAACACTTTCTTCACTAGATGTAGCTGATGGGATGTTAGCACAACCGCATATTTCTTCCATCTATCCAATTTATCAGGCATTATTCTACATCATCTTTAGACTTTGCAATACTCATAGTGAACATAGAAAATCTGTACTTTGAGTGAACTATATGATACGTAGCTCTGCACATGAATTCAGATTCACTCATTCAGTGTATGGTTGACTTCTAGATTCTCTGATAGTGTATTCTGCAAATTCTTTTGATTCTGTGTGAGGCTACGGAAGTATTTTAGAATATCCTCGATCAGTTGTATGCCATTGCGTGGAATTGCTTCTTTCAAAATGAGCATACTTGAATATAAATGATATGATTGCATCCATTATATCATATATAAAAAAAAAATAAAAAAAAACAGGGAAGTTTTCAACAAAGTCCATAAAAGTTCCAATGTAGGCTCTTCAATTTCCACAAAATTCTTTGATCCTCAAAGTCTTTGAAAAGTATGAAAATTGAAAAAGGCTCCAGGTGACGAAAATGTGTTCAAACTGTACATAAATTTGTAGAGTTTGTAAGTTTTGCCAGTTTGAAGTTGTGTGCTATGGATATATGTAAAAAAAAAAAGCAACAAGATGTACAAATAAAGCAGTACATGTAGACAAATTAGAATATGAGTATTACTGATTGTCCTTTCTTGTACAGAAGATTTTGTGGGGCAAATAGACATTTGAAGACTACTCCGCAAAGAAAACTTCTACTAAATGATCCTAATCCAATATTGATGGAATCTATGTGCAAACATTATTTCTATGTTATTGGTTGTTGCTTTGAGGATCAGCACAATGTGTGCCAGTATAGATAGTTATTATATTTTCATAATTATATAATTTTGCAACTCAGGATGTTTGATGCTTTCATTTCCAAGAATTACCAACCAACAAGTTTCATTTTGATGGCACATGGTCAAAGAAAAGAAATATATTGCATATTGCACTTACACAGAGAGACTGAAAGTGTATCTGTATATGTGCACATGCATTAATTAATATGAAAAAACAACAAATGAATTCTTCATTTCCATGCCCTGTTCTACATGTCAGTTTATCATGTTTGTTTATAGATTACCCATGATGCAATACCATGTAATGAATATCCGTGGGTTTTGGTCAAGTTTCTCTTCCTCATTGTATCTCGTTCGTTGAGGCTTCCAGAGGCATTATTTCATTTATGTTCCTTAACACACAGAATGTACTACTCTCAGCTAGAGTAGCTGTTCAGTAATTGTGATAGTTCAGTGCTGATTGTTATAATGTCCTTATTCTCGACATTTGCACTTCATTCTAGCAGACTGCCTTTATACACTTACTCACTCTCAGAATCTATGAAAAGCTAACTCCGTGGATGGTCCTTGGGTAGACTACTGTCCCCGAATGATTATAACTTCACCACTCATATATTTGCCACCCTTACAATATTATCATTTAACACAGTAATCAAATGTTTATATCACTTTGTACTGTTATTTATGAAAACTAAATTATTTTCAGATGTTATTACACAAAAAAAGTCCCAATTTTATTCTCAGAATTTGTCTGTCATCTGTAAAGCTATGAACAACTAGCTGCATAATATGGTGCCATTGTACTTGTGTGTAATTTTCAATCTTTACCATTCTTGCAAACAAGTAGCAAAATTGTTAAATAATTTTTCACATACAATTCAACCCTTTTAAATCTGTAATGGTGTGGAGATATATTATTTTTATCTATCCTACCACTAATGATTGTTTTGAATACCACACTATTCACCTGTTTTTATATGTTCATGTCAGTGATAGTTTGTTGATCTTTTCATTTAAAATCAATATATCATTTGTGTATGTGTTGTAACACATAAAGGCAAACTATGTACTTTGATTCTTCTGACTATGCAGCTCTATTCAGCACTCTTTGCCCAATTTATTTTGCTCTACTTTTGCATCAACTCTGTCCGTAGTTTATTGTACTTTTCATTTAAGGAAAGTTTTTGAAACAAAGGAGTTAGATTGATGGGTGTAAAAACTAATTATCAGGATACAAATGAATATTAAAAAAAAAGATAAATAATGATAGAAGCCATCATACAAACTGTACATGCAGTTTGTATGGCTGTTCATATGTGATGTTGCTATCATGAGTTTTTATCTACATATCAGTGAGTGTTTATCAGTAGGAGTCTAAACTTTATTACAAATGATGAGATAGAGAACAAATCATAAAAGGAAAAGAATTTGCCAGATAGTCTGTGTGATGTACCAAATCTCACTGTCTTGTGTTATTTAAAAGTAATGCATGTACACACACACTTAAATCTTGAAGTTTGACATGATTTGTGCATGCTGTGTAAATGTCTGTGTTCACCCCAGGACTGTAACTGCCTAAAGTGCTGCCCGGAGCCTAAGGGATGCTTCCTGACCAGAAGGGAGTACGCCATCTACCTCCTGTCGCCTAGCAACCGGTGAGGCTACTCTAGATGCTGACAATATGATAACATGTTTGTATAAAGAGCTTGTGGAGATAGTGTCAGGGAGAAATGAATGCTAGAGCATAGGCGTGGCCTTGTCATTGAACAGACAGATAGACTTCATCACGTTTGAAAAAACAATTAGGGAAATGAGGGCACCCGTAATCATAGACATGAACATACCTTTATGTCTGCTTCATGTGTATTTTTCATATGCATGTCCAATTTATGTTGTATATTCTGTTGAAAAAAATGAAAAAAAAAATGAATTGAATTGAATTAAACCTAGAGATGAAATCAGGGAGAAATTAAAAAGAGATGTACTAATCCTCTTTTACCACATATTGCTACATATTATTTTCAGTTTAAAGAACACAGAAAGACGAAATGTTGATTTTGCTCCTTGTCTTGATGTATATTGCTTGAATGATAAACTTGCGGCAGAGAAATACAAATATTTTGGGGATTTTCCCCAATTCCTCAATGGAGCTAGAGACATAATTGTTCTCTTGGACTCCAGAAAAAGATTTTAAACCTACTATGATATAGAATCTAAAGGGCCGGACCATATAGTTTTGGTTGAGACCTAACTTCAGGTGTCTAACATTCTGTGGTGAGAAAATGAGAAACCTCTTATTAGATATGAAAGGGCATGTAATTCCAAGAGGAATTCAACATTTATTTGATGAAAATTGGTTTTGAAGTGGCTGAGATAACCAAACAGAGCAACCCACCTTTTATTATGATCGCTTTGTGTTACTTTGTTTTTGGACGTCTCAGCCATTCCAAAACCAATTTTTATCAAATAAACTTTGAATTCATCTTTAATAGAGTGGTGCGCTCTGCACTATTTCACTAGTTAAAAGTTAAAAGCCCAATCCTCAACTCCACCGATACTATGCCATCCGTTTAAGCTAATGAGAGAGCATGATTACAAAACCAAATATTTGCTCTCATATCAGTATCGCTGTCTACCTTTCCTTCCACTAATCCAGGTTCCGGCGGAGACTACAGCGCCTGATTGCACAGAAGTGGTTTGACTACACCATCCTCCTCATCATCTTCCTCAACTGTATCACTCTGGCGATGGAACGACCAGGCATTCAGCCAGACAGTATCGTAAGGACCGCTTTTGAATCCTGATAGATGGGAATCTTTAGAACACACTCACGTCCATACATTAAGAGCAATACTACCAATTAATAGCCAGAAGACCGCACTATTTTGTGGTGTGCTTTCATGGGCTGCGCATATGCAGAATGATGCCAAACAGTAGGCCTACAATTATTGCTGAAACAATGTCAATAGTTCTTTAATACAACCATGTACGGGTTCACTAATTCACATGATGAAAAGAAATATGTATTTTTACCTGAATCACAAAAAGAGAAATAATGTCACTGTCAAATTTGATAATCCAGTAAATATTATGGCTCTGTAAGATGAGTGATTTTTTCCAACTTCAAATCAAATTATAAAAGTTTTAGTCATGATTTTGATGGAATAGTATATTGAGATTTTCTCCTCCTCTTCATCCCATGACCATCTCACTTTGTGATTCCGGCAGGAGAGAAAGTTTCTGACCATCTCAAACTACATCTTCATGGGCATCTTCACCGTGGAGATGATGATTAAAGTGCTG
This sequence comes from Diadema setosum, assembly GCA_033980235.1. Lineage (NCBI taxonomy): Eukaryota > Metazoa > Echinodermata > Echinoidea > Diadematoida > Diadematidae > Diadema > Diadema setosum. The sequence continues at coordinate 2,881,085 of CM067064.1, forward strand.
GCCAAGGGGTTCTGCTTCGGCACCCACGCCTACCTTCACAGCGGCTGGAACATCATGGACGGCAGCCTGGTGATCATCTCCTGGATCGATCTCCTCATCACCGCCGTCTCCTCCAGCAGCCCCGAGATCTTCTCCATTCTACGGGTCTTCCGCCTGCTACGTACACTCCGCCCCCTCAGGTAAGCATGGCAACTGTTATGGCTTCAGGGGGAGGGGAGAGGGGGGAGTGGAGGGAGGATATAGAGAGGGGGTGTCCGTATGCTCCTGGGTCACCCGCAGTTTGGATTAAAGCCATACGTATCATACTCTGATAATGATGTCATTATGTGATTGCAAATTTATACAAGAGGCTTCTTGCACTGGATTTGTTCAGCCCCTGAATCTCAAACCTTCCCTTTTCCGGCCACCCATGCTTAAAGACCCACAGCACACCTAATAGGAATTAAGAGAAATCGTTCCGTCTTCATTACTTAATATCTCGTTTCTTTCAGGGTGATAAGTCGCGCCCCTGGGCTTAAACTGGTGGTCCAGACACTCCTCTCATCCTTGCGTCCCATTGGCAACATTGTCATCATATGCTGCACCTTCTTCATCATCTTTGGCATCCTCGGTATTCAGGTCAGTGATGCGGTTGCCATAGCTACCACTCAGATTCCTACAATATGTCATTGCTTGTCTGTTGTCAGTACAGAGTAGCAAAGTTTTGTTTTGCATAAACTAAGATTAAAATGTATTAAAATGTGTTGCGTGCAGACATTTGTGAGGGAAAAGACTTTTGTTTGCATACTGTGGTCTAATGCAGAGTCTCTTATACCGGTTATTGGTTGGTTAGTAGATATATGTAAAGGAAAAATATGAAATAAAAGTTGTGACATAAGTATGTGCAAAAATACCTGGCAGCAAGCTATGTGTATGATATGAGAATGAATAGATTCTTTTTAGTGTGACGATTTAGATGATAAAGGTTGTTAAAGAAATGTGTAGTGGACTGTCACAAGAACACTGAAAATTTATCCTCAGGCTCCAAAATTGTCAAATGTTCCGTTGGTTAGATGCAGAATATTACTATTTAGTCGGTTATATGTCTGTGCAGATGACAACAGTAAGAACAGCAGTAGCTGCAAAGTCTTGGAAGATGTATATGTGTAACCCCAGATTTTCCCTTTAAATCTGCCCCTGAATCCAGCTCTTTAAGGGCCAGTTCTTCTACTGCACTGGTCCCAATGTGCGACACATCAGGAATAGGACCCAGTGTGAGTCGGACTCAGAGAATCAGTGGATCAACCAGCAGTACAACTTTGATAACTTGGCCCAGGTAGGTTGGTCCATGCAAATAACTTCATTCTCTTCCCCATGTATGTATTTTTTCCTGTCTTTCATAGGATGATTCTAGAAATTTAGAGGAAACCCAAACCCAAAGAGAACTGTGGACACATCAGTGAAAATTTGAGGAAAATCAAACAATCGATGCAGAAGTTATGAATTTTAAAAGTTTTGGTGTTGGAACCACTGGATGAGGAGACTACTAGAGGTTATAACGTATGTGTGGACAACAATATAAAGAAAATATAAAGGGGATTCCACAAAAATTCCTTTTTCATGAAAACTACACATTCCATCAACTTGATACTGACATATGTTAAGATAACAATTATTCCCCCTGCTTTCTGAAAGCTGTTAGTCAAGTGCTCTTTCAGTATGCTAGAAAAGTGAATTTTTGTGAAATTCCCTTTACATTTTCTTTATATTGTTGTCCACACATATTGCATACACCGAATATTTCATGAGGTATTTATTTTTGCGAATTTCGCATGTCAGATGCTATTCGCAAAATTAAAGACACGCAAAAATATTGACCCTGATCACGCTATGAATGTGACGTACGCATATACACTTCTCCGTTCCATACAGGACTCCACGATCGTGAATTTATCACTCGCAAAATTGTCGGGAAGTTCCGATTCACGAAAATTTAGACTCGCTAAATATATAGCGTATGCAGTACGTCATAACCTCTAATAGTCTCCTCATCAGTGGTTTCAACACCAAAACTTTAAAAATTCTTAACTTTTGCATCAATAGTGTGATTTTATTCCTCAAACTTTCACTAATGTTGCTGCTTTCACTCAATCCACATTTCTCTTTGGGTTTGGGTTCTCTTTAAGCCGTTGCATCTCGGATATTGCAATGCCCATAAGGTTAGCACATGGCATGCCAAGCTCTGGTAACCATCGATCAGGTTAATGTTATCAGTAGAAAGTGACCCATCAGGATATGATTGATAGCAGTGAGTGCATCAACAAATCCTACATTTATGGTGCACAGCTCATGAGCTATTGATGGACCATTTTGTAGCTCTTTGTGTGGGACTATTGGCAATCACATTGCCTGTTGGAAGGATTCTGTCCTTATGAACTTTGTAACCCTAATGTTGTTGTCTGTAGGATCCTATTTGACCCACCTTAGCACTTGCAACTTTTTGTAAGATATCAAGAAAACACTTATGAAATAGTACAAAGCATACCGTTCTAAGAGAAATTCAAGGAAATGAAAATCGGTTTTGGAATGGCTGAGACATCCAAAACAAAGTAAAACAAAGCGATCATAATAAATGGTGGGTCAAGGTGGGTCCCACCTTTTATTCAAATTGCACTATTTTCGATATCTCAGCCATTTCAAAACCAATTTTCATCAAATAAACATTGCATCGCTCTTGGAGTTACATGCTCTTTCATATTTCATAAGATGTTTCTCGTTATCTCACCAAAAAATCTTATAAACTTGAAGTTAGGTCTCAACCAAAACTATACACTCCCTTTCAGCCATTTATGTTTAGGGCACACATATATCATCAGCACCACTTGTTTGTCACATGTGGAGATGTGAAAGCCGAGTTTTGGGTCTCAAAAATCAAGCTTTAACCTAGAGAACTACTGCCCAAAAGAGATGGGGGTGTTGGATGCATACTGTTTGTATAATGAAATCTAGTTATGAATTCAAGATTTGTGAAGGTTATTGTATTTAGGAACTCAACCCATTGATAATGAGTCCAGAATATGCTCGGTCAGGTGTCCATGGGAAATGCGCGTTGTAGCAAAATCAGTCCATCCTCAGTGGGTTAATGTACATGATGGACTGTGATTTTGTCATCTCATCTATGATTCATCATACATGTTGGCTCATGACATAGAAATTCATACATGTACCATCTGTGGGCATCCCCTCTTTGACTTTCAAATTTTTAAACCAACACACAGGGAAAGCACACAAAATGAGACCAGCGTGTGGAGCAGTTATATTTGTATGCATTTCGTCTTGTGTAGGTTTGATTTGTATTGTCAGTGAAGTAACTGATGACATCTTGTATGGATGAATGCTGGGCGATTCAGCTAGTAATAGGGACTTTTCAATTGTGTGGACGTGGATGCCTTACTAGTACAAGAGTGGTTACAAATTACAGCAGTCCACTCGTTATGTCCGCGGTGTTATCACCCATTTTGATTTTCAGTGCGAGCCATTTACGACGTACTGCTATGACGTCATGGCCTCATCCCCTCCCGCGGGCTGGCTATTGGTACACCAAGCGATGACGTCACTCAAGTCCGTGAAATCCCTGCGTTCGTGATTCTGGCATTGGATGTGCTGGAGAACCTGGAGCATGCGCAGTTCCTTAGAATGACATCATTACATCAATGTCCACGTCCAGGAAGTGAAATCTAAAAGTCGCTATTGTCTGATTGACTATGTCTTCTCTCTCTCTCTCTCGCTGCAGGCGCTGGTAGCACTATTTGTGCTGGCATCCAGAGATGGATGGGTCGACATCATGTATAATGGGATCGATGCAGTGGGCGTTGACCTCCAGGTGAGTGACAGGTGTCATTGGTAGAAGGGTGTGGTCATCACTCCCCTTCCAAATTATGACTGACAGCCTGCAGGCTTAGTCTCGTCTGTGTGTCTATGTGGCTTACAATCCAAGTAGGTCTGCTTTGCTGTCGAGAAACATGCTGAGATCACCAACCTGTTAATTATTATCATTCTGCAAACTATATCCCTGATTTGAGTGATAAATGGAGTATTTTTCTTTTATTATTCATCGCAAGGATAGATTCAGAGAGGGTGATTGTTGACAGGTAATCCGTCTATTCCTATACCTTTGTCACCATGCAAATTATGAATGGTCACATGACAAAATATCATATCATCAAATATCTAAGAGAACTCATATTTTCCACCAAGGTGAAAGTTGAAGAAATGATAAGAGCATTACAATTTCAAAGACTATTACTATGAGTTTCAAGATCATTTTTATATACAACATACATACCATATCAGATCCAACACCTCAGAATACCTTTAGTCTTTAGTCACTAATAGATGGCCTTTAGTGCTGACAGGGTTAATGCAAGTGTTAGGAATCCACAATGTAGAAGAATTAACCTCTGCCTGTCCATTACCCTCCTAGCCCCCTACTTAAGTGCTCATCCTGACACCTTAGACAACATGGTCTATCTTTCCCCACCTTGTATGTTCAGTATGCAGAGATGCCAACTTTTACTTTTTTGCAGCATTTTGTTCTGTGTTTTTGCCATGGAAAATATTGTTTTTTCACCAAAAATATGCCTTTTAGCCCACAGAATACTGCAATACTGTTGAAAAGTTCGGTATCCCAAAATGTGGTAATAGCACGTTCTTGTTTCTTTTGGAAACCAAATGATCTGCAGCCTCAGCGTGACCACAACGAGTGGCTCATCCTCTACTTCATCTCCTTCCTGCTCATCGTCGGTTTCTTCGTCCTCAACATGTTTGTGGGCGTGGTCGTCGAGAACTTCCACAAGTGTCGGGAGGAGCAGGCCGCCGAGGAGCTGGAGATGCGGATCCAGAAGCGGCAGCAGAAGCTGCAGAAGGCGCGGCAAAGTAAGAAGAGGGAGGAGGAGGCGGAGAAGGCACGAGTTGGCATGGCAACCGTGGTGTATGTGGCGCCTGAGGTTGAGACCCTGAGTCCCTCGGAGAGGGCTGATTGCGATGACATGGGTTTGTACAGCACACCACATCAGAAATCGTGACGCGTCGCTCCATTTCAGAACTCGCCCTGCCGCAAAATACTGACACCTCCCTCTGTTGGGCAGTCACTGGTCATTTTCATCTACATCTAATTTGCAGCCACGGGTTTAGAATTCATTTTGCGGGTCACAACATAACCCTTGTAGGGCGGTCACAATAGAAATTGTTCTGAGGATTTCATAACCTACCCTTAACAAACATGTTTTGGTTGTGGTAAGATACAAACCAATCTTAGACCGATGGATTTATTTCAGTTGCACTCACTTTGCTCCAGGATATCTAAAATACCAATTTCAGCCATGGATGTAAAGAAGAGAGGATTATGCCTAATGAAAATATCTTGGCAATCTAAACACTGGGGGTCTGTTAATTTGGTGATCATTTATCAATGTGTATAGCACAATGTGGTGATGGGCATATTCATATCAGTTCGCTCACATTGCATTTCAACATAACAGTTTTTTCAGCTGGCAGAAGAATATTCATCCATCTATATTTCACAACTAAGAATTTCTCAGTACATGCTGTAAAACCAGAAATATTTGAGACATGAAGCTTTGACGATTTGGAGCTGACAGCCTTTTTCATGGCATGAAGCTGTAGTGAATGGCCACGGGCATTCAATGCATTGTGCAGACAAACACTTGCGCATGCATTTCACTTTTGCGAATGTTGGGTCCTCACCAAATTCATGAAAGTTTTGTGCATGCAAAAATTTCTGGTTTTACAGTAACTGCCAAACACCTTATCTTCTAACATCATTAATTCTGGTCTCGTGTTGTTCTGCATTTATCACTCTAACTCGATAACTTTGCACATGTTCTGCAATAACAGACGCAAAGTGTGTTTGGTGTGCATACTTACATTTGATAATGCTTGATGTGTATGTATATATATATTCATTTATATATACATAACATATACACATAAATACTTCATCATTCATTTGCCAACATTTCTTCCTGAACTTAATAGCATGCATCACTAATACCACTGAGTTGTTACTAACCGACTAAAACCACTGCCAATTCTCAGTTGCTGGTGGAAGGACCGTTTGGAGTTATGTTTGTTTCCTCTGCATTAATTTGTTTCAATTCTTGGAATTTTGTATGAGTGTGAACGTTTGCATTATTGAATTTGTTCTGGCTGTCAATAGCCATCTTTATTAATTAGAAATCTATCAGACTTTTTTGAAGAATTGCTATTTGATCATCTTCCTTTTTTTTAATCTGAGTTTGTCCATGATAAATAACAGGAGTGGCCACATTGAACTCACTCTCACAGCAACCGCACTCACACCTTCTTCCCATTTTGTCCGATTTGTCCTGATTTGGAATTGGATTTAGAATTCTAGTATGAAATTTCAAGTTACCGTAAGAATATCCAAGCCCCTTTCCGTAAAAAAAAAAAAAAAAAAAAAAGCTTTCATGTGAAAGACTTTGGATTGGTGAAGGACCCATATTGTTAATATAGACAAGCACCAGATCTTCATTGTGTCTTTTAAAAAAAGGAATAATGATAATAAAAAATTTTTAAAAATAAATCTTGTGTAAGCTTCCCTCGAAAATAGCAATGGTCTCTTTGCCATTTAGTTGCTCCTTCAGATTATGGCCTTTATGAATCTTGCCATAATCCTTTCAAAAAAAGTGTTTTATTCATCTCAAATAGTAGATTATCTTGGCAAGGGTTTGTACCGTGTGGTCACAGTTGAGTGTGCATGAATATTTGTGGAATTGTACATCTTCAGTGTAATCTTGAATCTGATGGACAGGACATTAATAGTACCAAGGATATATCATTTTTCGTACAAGAATCTTCTGACAATAATCTTTAACAATTTAGTGCTTAGAGATAAATAAACAGGGTAGAAAAAAAAAGATGCTTCTGCTTGTAAAATGTTGCCAATTCAATTAACCACAACATCCCAAATAGGTTTGCACAGAGAACCCAAACTTTCTTGCTGTTGGAATAGGAGCCCAAAGTGTAGTGTTACATGATAGGTACATGTTTTGCTGTCAGATAAAGCTACATGTAAGTATGCTAGCTGCATACATTTGTACTTGTAGTGGTTGGGTGTTTTTTTTTTTCCTCTCTCTTTTCATAAGGAGAAATATGATGTGATTTCTGAATTAGTTTACCCCATAATTTCTACACACAAAATGTGCTTTTGCAGTGGTTTTTACATGTATTTCTTTGAAATGATTGGTATTTTTATACCTTGATGTGGCTACGGGCAGAATGCGATTGCAGTGAATCTTGGTTTTGTTTGAAGTAGGCGTGAAATACATTTGCTATACACATTGATATTTGAGTTTAAAATTACATTGCGACTCTTGATTTTTGACACCTTTGACACAAGATACACATTCGGCTCTGATATATGTTGTGACTACAACTGGCCAGTGGACAATATGAGATCAAGAATTATCGACTTGACCATGTGGTGATGATCAAATTTTACATGCTGTACAAACCCTTTTGTAATCTGGGTCTGCAGATTGTCTGTCTTTTGCAATTGTTATTATTCATGTACTACGTATCTTCTCAGCTCAGTAGGATTGTTATGGCTCTGCTTGTAGATTTTTATCCCACTGAGCCAAAGCGATATTGCACTCATGCATCATCTAGCATCCTTCAGCTGTTGTTTGTCTTGCATAAACTTTATACTACTTCAGCTTCTTCTTGAAATCCCCTGACATATTTTCTCCAAGATTGGCAAGTTACATCCTTGGGGTGATAAGATCTCAATTTCATCGAATGGACATCATGCCTCCAGCCTTAAAGCCCCCAAATTAAGGAATCGTTAAAGTCTTCTTCTATACAAAATACAGAGTCAAATTTTCACCAAACTTGGTAGGTATTATCACGAGGGTGATGGAATATATGTCTGTACAAACAGGGAATTTGCGTAGAGCCACCAAATTAAGAGAATCTTTAAAAGATCATCTATAAAACCAGAAATACAGTGAGTAAATACCTAATTGAGTGTACTTTCTTTCAAATTTGTTTATGGCAGATCCAGGGGTGGTCCCCAAGGGGCATTGGGAGCCATCTTACACATTTTAATTCTCTTTTTGAAAATACATGTTCAAATTCTCTACAAACTTACCAGGTATTATTACCAGTGTGATAGAATATACAAGTGAATAAGATTTTCCCCTGAAGATCTCCCAAAGCCCACCAAGTCGTTCTTTTTAGGTAGTAGTCAGTATGAAAGGTGAACTTGCAATACTCAAGTGAGCGCTAGAACCATTCGGTCTTTTTGCTTCCTTTGTGTAATCTCAGTCAGCTTCCTCCATTTCCGTTCACGAAAGAGAAGTAAGAGTCACTATGTGTCTTTCCATGCACTCTCTATTTACACTTTGTTTGTAGTCCATCCTAGGTGATTTCTTCTTGAAATCCTGTGACGTGAAGGAAAACAATAAATCTCATTTTTCATCCTAGTCTATTCATGGATGCATTCCATGTAGAGCATTAAACGTAAAAGCTAGAGCGTTACAGAAAGCCATGCATAACTTGCTATTGAGAAAGTTGCTTCAAGTTCATGTTTCATCAGGATATATCTTGTCAATCACATTTATGCCATTTGCAATTTAAGACTTCCCAGTCAAATACTGTATATATGGTTTATTTTGAGGTCAGTGTTTTAATTTTCTCAAATATTGCCAGTAACCAAAATTCAAGACATTAGCAGCCGGTAAAATTATTGCCTCTCGTAAACTTACATGGCATCCAAGGTTTTAAGTTACCAACTTTTCTGTTAGAAAGTGAAAATACTTTCTTTCTTATTCTGTCCATTTGCAAAATATATCACATATGCAGTATTCTTTAGATATATTGCACATGTATTGTTAGTATTTTACTTCTCATTCCATGCAATCTGTTTAAGGTTCAGGGTCATGTTACTTTGAATAAAAGAAAGAGGTTTTGGCGAAGGAAGCATTATTTTCATTCTGCCAGTTATGTAGACCCATCTCTCACTCACTGTAATCCATTTCTTCAAATCACCTAATGTACAACATGCCAACGTACGTCGCTGAGAAGAAATTGTAATTTGGTCTCTGTTTCCTTGTGCAAAGTCATATAAATGAAGGCAGCAACTCTGGCACCATAAAATATTGCAATGCATTCTTGTCCAGCAAGAATTTATTCAGGACTTTTTTGTTTTAAAGCAAAAATGAAAAACTTGATCAACATATAGATCTTCTTTCTTTTTTTTAATAGAAAACCTCCCATACTATGTGGTAGTTTGTATTGTGTAGTAGTGATATTCATACGTTCACAGTCTTTTTTGGTGGAAGTTCACTTTTATTTTTCATAAGCCTTTTCCCAAAACAAATTTTTAAAAAAAGATCAGAAATGAATATTTCCAGGTACATTCCCATCTGTTAGATACTTATTTGTGTTAAAAATTTGTGCCCTTTCAAAGATTTTTACTTCAAACAAAAATTTATAAACTTAGACACATGACTGAGAAAATTGATTTTGAACTTTAAATTCAGTCAAGCAAGCTAGAAATTAACCATTTAAACAATCTGTTAAATCATAGCTAAATGCTTAATGAAACCTTTAAATTTTTCAAATTTTCATACATTCTTAGACTTTAAAGCCTTTAAGGGGAGTAGTATACCATACAAGTGTTTTATTTTGTTTAAGTTCAAGTGTTTGCTTTTAAGCTGAATCACTGTATTCCTCATTTCTTGGTGACTGGAAATTCAAACAGGGTTGCATAGTTAAAGGTTAGATTTGATCCCAATGATATCAGAGTAGGGATAGATAATCAGTAAAAAGTTGTGGGTATCTAAAGCCTGACATACATGTACTTCTCTGATCTTTCACCAACTAAAGGGTCTCTCCAAGTACCTTACTACCAGAACTACTCCAAGACGAGGAAAGCCATCCATGATGTTGTGATGAACAAGTACTTTGACCTGGTGGTCGCTGGCATCATTTTCCTCAACGTGATCACCATGGCACTAGAGTACTATCTTATGCCACAGGTCAGCTTGAGTATGAACATCTGACAAGAAGGACTTGTGATTGAGCTTATTTTTGTGCCTCTGTTCACTTGCATTCTTATCCTGTACACCTTTTTTAATGAATTTTTTTGCATTACACTGCCTTCTCAAGAAAAGATTAGCATTAGGGTGATATGCTTTACCTTTGTGAATAAAAGTGTGAGGTTCTGAATCATACAGGAAATTTGAGCTAAGTTCAATGGATGATAATTTCATTCATGAGCATTGCCCATGATGAATACCATCACAAAATTACAATTACTTTTGGTTGATAATCCTTCAGAGTGTTATTGTAGTTCTTGTGTGCAAAATGGTCATTTTTCTCCCCTGGTATATCATGCAGTGGTTCCATGGACTTCTGTTTATCTTGTTTGAAAGACAGTTATCTGTCCTTGTGTTTATTTCTTTCTCTTATCCACTGTCAATGTGTCTGATGTTTCTAATTCTCCTTTTATCGTCATTCATAGGTTATGATCGACATCCTGACCTACTTCAACTATGCTTTTACAGCAGTCTTCATCCTGGAGGCTATTTTCAAGATTATTGCGCTTGGCCTCAAACAATACTTCAAGGATGGGTAAGGTCAAAGGTCAAAGGTCTTGGCTTCTTAAATCACACTCTCCGCATTCATTGTTTTAGGATGACAATAATCCAGGATTCACGGTGTAGAATCATCTAATTTTTACATACTCCTTGTCCCCTTGTAATTATTTTCTTTACACTGTTCTCTCTAAACAATCTTTTAGGTATGTAATAGTTTTATTCATTTGAACAAAAACAAATCAGTAATGAGATATTGAATATAGCACAAAGCTTTGCAATATTTACATTAGTTCATGTGTATTTTATGCCAGCGTATACTACTCTTTTTTTTATACCTTTTGCTGTGCACAGATTAAAAAACACACAAAATATTAACTCTGCTGCTGACATTAATGTGACATGAATGCATACATTTCTCCATTCATTGCTGTTCTCCAAGATAGAGAATTTAACCTCTCACAAAATTGTCATAAAAGTCCCGATTTGCAGACAATTAGACTTGCTAAATATATGGCTTCTACAGTCTACCATTAGTTGATGTTCAGTGACTTGAAGGACTAGCATCTCTTTGCAAGTGATTGTCAAATTGCCCTACATCGACGTAAACAAGTACTGAATTAATCAGTGTTTTAGTAGTACCCATGATAAAAAAATCATGTGCGTACGTACTCGAGCAGGATTTGAACCTACTACCTCCTGATCTTCAGACAGGCATCATCTCCACTAGACCACCGAGCTTTCACCTGACAGCAAGTGTTGGTTCTAATCCTCATAGCATGCAGCGGGTACTGCGTAATTATTCAAATTCATGTTTACATCGATGTAGGGCAATTTGTCAATCAGTTGCAATGAAAACATCTCAACGGAAGAATTTCATGAATTTGAATAACGTTATCTCTGCCTCAATTTCATCCTCTTGCTGCAGCTGGAACCAGCTTGATATCACCATTGTGATCCTCTCCATCGCTGGTATCGTTATGGAGGAGATGGAGTCTGACATCATCCCTATTAACCCCACCATCATCCGCATCATGCGGGTCTTGAGGATAGCAAGAGGTGGGTGTGGCTACCTCTGTGTGTCTCTCTCTCTTCTTCATTCTCTATAAATTCCTCTCTCATATCACTCTCTCTCTCACCCTTTCTATCTCGCTCTCCACCCTTTGACCTTAATGACATATTAATATCTACCTGAGATTGATCAAACAACTAATGAAAGTCCTTAGCATTTGAACGACAACATACGGATGCCTTTTTTTTTTTTATCCACTTTAGTATCTGGGACCTGTTTTATAAAGATTGACTGTAAGATTGATCTTACCATTGATGCAATTTAATAATTATGCTTGATCTGCAATTAAACCTGTGCTTTAAATCAAGCATAAGTATCTTTATGAAACTTACTTACAATCAGTATTGATCTTACACTAGATTCACTGAGTTGCACTCAATAAATCGAGGGTAAGATTAAGTGTAAGTCCGTAGGAAACAGGTCCCTGATCCCTTGAAAAAAAAAACCCCAAAACATTGATTTTCCATGATTCGGTTTATCATATTTTGCACATCTCATATAAAGAATATCAATTACTTCCTATATATTCAAGGAGGAGGCATATTTTAAAGCAAAATAAGATTGATTGTGCAAGTGATATGTAAGTCATGGGACAAGTCCAGGCATTTCAAAGTGCCCATTGTGTGCAAAAATTAGATGGTTATAAATTCCTTGTCGATCAAAAGAGATTTTGCTCGCAGTATTCACATGTCTATTGCATATCATTTCATCTATTCAAGAAGACTTTTTCTTTGGGGTGGATTATTCCTCCTTAATCTTGCACACGTGACTGATGTCAGTCTATTTATTAACAGTGCATTGGTTTTGACTTTTACCACCCTGTCTGTGTATCACAGTGCTTGAACCAAGAGATGCATATTTCACACCTGCATCTTGAAAGTCTTTTATTTTTCAAATTGAAACCTTTCTGTGCACATTTTCTTTTTGTCTATGGTTTTTCTCTTTCTTTTCCTGACATTATCAGGTAAAAACAAAACAACAAAAAAAGCACAAAATGACAAAACTTTGATTTGATGGAAGACAAGGACAGCTTTATTATAGTAATATTCTGATTCTAACTTCATATCTTGTGATGAACAGCATGGATTTCTCCTCTCTTTTCTTTCCTAAAGATTCCAGCTATTCCAGTAATGACATAAAGATATGATTGCATGAAACGATCTTGACATGATTGCATAAAGTATCTCTGATGATAACAAATATAACTGATATTATGATACTGTTTCAGGGAGATCTTTTACATTTTTCATTATATTAATTTTCATTTTTGTCTCGTCATCCTCATTTTACTATTATTTTTACAGTATTTTATGATAGAGAGTACCAGCTGAAATCCTGGTACTGTCGTACAATCTGTTCATCAGGCTAATTCATTGAACTGGTAGCCACACACAACAAACCCTCAAATTCATACTGTTAAAGGAGACCTCCAGATGATTTTCATTCTTTTACATTTCAACACCATAAATTAGTTATACTGAGTACAGAGTTTCAGAATTGATAGTGATTGGGATGAGGAATAAGAATGTTTTCAATATTTATAACAAATTGCAATGAACCAGGATGATGACATGGCAGCCTCACCATAAGAATGCATGAGTTTGGGCTCAAGGAAGCAGAACAAAAGAAGAAGGCATGCATACATTCTACACAGGTGAACTTGTTAAGCAAGTGGTATTGTAATGGAATTACACTGCTACATTTCTGAAATATGTAAGGCTACTATGTCATCAGCACTGTTCAGAGTAATTTTTTTCAAGATTTTTCGGAGTATTGGTTTCTCTGCTCAAGGACCACAATGAATTCCATAAATCTGTACATGGAGCTGTCAATTTGTGTACTACATGATGTGAAATTATGAAAGTCATCTGGAATGCCTGTGAAATTGTAAAAATTGTCTCGAATGCCCCTTTAAAAAGGCTGAGCATTGCCATGGACAATTTGTCTTCTCAGCCAGTTACCATTTCAACTTTTGCATTCTGCTGATGACTGCACAGTTTTATTTCACCAGAAGCATCTTCTTGGTTTACTCCCCCACTGAGATTATTCCAAACACTTTGGGATGGACACTATTGACCTCTCCCTGAATATCGGATGAATGCAACTTATCACTTTTCAATTTTATCCCACCATTTGTAGGAGGAAGAAGACAATCATATTTGCCTCTGTAGATTCCATGCAGTTGCTTCTTCAGATCATGTCAGATGTGGACTACGTTTTAGGATTGTTGTAGACTATATGAATCACATTCTCCAGTCACCTGCTAACTTTTCCTCTGAATTACTCCCCCCCCCCCCCCTGCCACGAAACATGCACCATCTTTTGAAACCTCCAAAGTCTTAAAGATAATGAAGACTATGAAGGGCCTTCGCGAGCTGCTAGCTGTTCTCATGGGTGCTATCCCGCAGGTAACATGTCCGCCAATGAGGGCAGCCTTCAGTGGAAGTGTCGATTGCATGCCCTGCTTGTCACTCTCTGTGCGTGCACATATGAGGCACTGTTATGTGTACTCACTCTTACATGTGTTTGTCTTCGATGGGAGCCTGTCATTCTGTCTAGTTAATTTTTTGTGCAATCATGTGGTATTTTCGTGTTTTTCTCGTTGCCAGAATAATAAGTGCATTTTGCTCTTGGTCCATGTGTCATGTGATAATTGCATAAATTGTATGCGACTTGCATGATTTTATAATTGCTGTATCAGTGTGTAGATGTTGATATCATGGACACTTTATGTTACTTAACTGCAATTGCCATATGAACACAAAGGTCATATGCTGGGGTTTTTTTTTTTCTATTTCTTTTCTTTTTTTTGCAGGGGGGGTGACATCAAACATTAGGATTTGTGAAAACATTTGTACAAGTATTTGATCAAAAAAGCTATGCAAATACACACAAATGCATGCATGAAGAGACACATGTACAGACCATTCATTCTCTACACAAACTACCATTTTTCTAGGTACATGTATTTCAATTAGAAAGCATGACATATACACAGTTTACAGAGCTTCACATTCACATACAGTCCAAGATTGCATGATTGTTTCACAGTGCAGTCAAACTTCTATATGATATGGAGCAGTCTATGTATAGTTGATGCATTGATGGAAAACAGCAAACTGAATGTAATGTGTAGACAGTGCTGCCTGGTTTCTTTATCCAATTTGTCGCATGTTTGTATTTCTGTATCCTTGTTTGATTTGTCCCTCTGCTCTTGCTTTGCATCCCTTGTAAATGTTGTCATCCTGTACCCAATGTGCTTTATTCTCGTCTGTGTTTGAATTTGTTCTCCGTCTCGCTTCAGTGCTAAAACTCTTGAAAATGGCCAAGGGTATTCGCGCCCTGTTGGAAACAGTCTTTCTGGCACTGCCACAGGTAAAGGCATCAAACTAGCGACCAAGTATTTTGCAGAGTTTGTCTCGTACTCGTGTAATCTCTAGCAAAAAGAAATATAAACTAAGTTGATTTTTAGTCGTGCTTGCAGCCTAAAATCTCCACTTTAAAAGATGTAATTTTAGAAGGTTAGCAGAAAATGCAAGATGGATTTTTTTATGTGTTTTGTGAGAGCATTATTGCAAAGTTATTTTGATAAGTGTTAAAAGGATTTCTTTGAACTTAACAGCATATCAATTCATGCCCTGAACTGTCTTAACTCTTAAGAAAAATCAAATATGATATTTGAAAGGGATGATTTATGAATCCAGACAAGATCATACTCAATGTGTATCTTCTGAATTCAGGATTGGATATATAATAATGTCACAATGTTTCTCTCTCTTTTTTTCTTTTTTCTTTTTTGGCAATGATACCCTGTTTTATGCAATTCTGATTATAATGAATTCAAACAAACTGGCCTTTTGGTAAGGTTTTATCACAAAATCGCATTTGGAAAGAGAATATCTTATAGAGTCCACAAATAAAGCTGGAAATATCTGTTTATGGATAGATCATCTGACGTGTTGAACACTCTCTGCAGATGGGAGTATATATTTTTACCATCTCATCTTTCCTTATAAATATTCTTTAGCTGATTTGAGGGTTGTAACCCATTGGTATGTTAAATGTAATTTGGCAGTGTTTGGCCTGAGGCCCCCTTATATCACTATAGGAAATCCAGTCTGTTAACCTCTGAAATTTTCAACTTTCTCAGAAACTGCATTTACTCAGGATTATCTGCTATTGAAATTAGATTTTTTAAGCATGTGAGTGGTTTGAATGTTTGAAAATCAGGTGAACTACAAACACTCATCTTGACAAGAATGAAGAAAAAAACATGAACAGAAGTGGGTCTCCATGAACTATATATTAGGTATCTTATCAAATTCCCATGCCAGGCATAACATAATATTATTCTAAACATTTACTTTTAATTGTAGGAGGAAATTTCCATATCTCAGCAGTGTTTCTATGTTTAGCCTGCATGAAAGTCAGTGACGTTATCTTGTAGTGTTCATGTTTCTGTAGTATAGATTTTAACTTCATTGGTTTTAACTTGAGCAGTGATGATACCGTAATGCAGTTTTTGTTTCCTGTAAAAAAAAGAAAGCTACCAAAGTAGTTGCAATAAAATGTATTACTTCAAAGGGGATTGCCCTACTAGTATATTATCGACCATGCAAAATGGAGCACATACTACACAGTGCTGTTTAAAATAGTCTTGTGGTGTTTGTGCAGTGTCTGTAATGGGATTTCCTAAGAGAGAGAGCTTTATGAAGTTTAACTGGCGGCTAATTTTGTTTTAACATGATGATACATATTGTTAAAGAGGTCTCTTAGCTGTAGGCTTACTGAAATCTGCCATTATTTTATAGCAGAAATAATCTGTATATTGTATCTTGATATCAAATAGGTGTAAACAGCCAGTGATAGTTTATGTCCCCTAGGTAAAATATGATATTTGCTTTTGGGACTTCTCTGTACATACAAGTGCATAATACATATATCAAACAATCATTATGGATATCATCTAACAGTCATTATTACGATAGGGCTGCGATGAGAATCTCGACATCTCACGATGTGGTGAAAATTTAACAAAGTCCCAAGAAAATCTTTGTTATCTTGCTCTTTTGTTTGTAAGGTAACTATAGAAATGAATTTTAGAAAGTAAAGCCTAGTCATGGGGGGTAAACATGGCGGGGAGTTGTTGAGTTGTGACATTAGGCTTGAATTTGAAGTAAATACTATATGACAGGGTATTGATGTTTTACTATGTTATGTTTAAGAATGTACTCATATGTTCTATATGTTTGTCTTGTGGTCGGTCAGGTCGGAAACCTTGGACTTCTCTTCTTCCTCCTGTTCTTCATATTTGCTGCTCTTGGGGTAGAGCTGTTCGGCCGCTTGGGTGAGTCATCAACATTATCATCATTTGGTCTCATGAGCCCATATAGTAACTTACCGGTATGTAGTTAAGCATTTAAACAAAGGAAAAGAAAGGAACAGACATTCGTCACCACATTAAAAGTTTTACCTCCCGAAGGGTCCTGGAACATCACACAGGCCCAGTGGTAATATAGTTTTCACCACAGGGATACTGTCTAGCCTTACAGTGAGTGATTGCATCGGCATGGCTGCTTCTATTTTTTGTATTTTGTGAAAAAAAAAGAATATGAATTTGCAGATTTTGTTTTGAATGAGACATTACTGTATACGGCATATATCCAAATAGTCTATTTTTTCGTGAATCAGGACTTCACAACAATTTTGCAAGCACTTAGATTTATGCCATCATTGTTGAGTATGGTAATCAAAGGAATTTATGCTTGCAAGTTGCATTCATGACAGGATCAGAGTTAATGTTTTTGCACATTGTTAAATTCACGACTTGCTCCCGACTCGCAAAATTCACGAAAATAAAGACCCCACAAAATACATGGCATATTATCTTTTCACTATGTTTGTATGTTTGTATGTTTTCAATACTCATTCAGTATTAATTGCATTGGATTCATATCTGTGATCACCTAACTTGTTACAGACTGCACAGAAGATAATCCATGCGAGGGGCTCGGCCGGCACGCCTCCTTCAAACATTTCTTCATCGCTTTCCTCACCCTCTTCCGCATTGCTACTGGCGACAATTGGAATGGTATCATGAAGGTGAGTGCAGCCATGTATCTAACATGTATATTTAGCCAATATTTGTGCAAAAATATAGCAGTCCATTAATCATCATAATTTGCAAAATGTGTCACAATGGGCAGCACAACAGGGGCGACAAATAGTCTTTTTATCTTATGACATAAGTCTGAGTTTATTGATGAGTATGACTATTTCATGTGAATTATATAATTGATTGTCAGTACATTGCAAAATGAGACACATACACTGTACCATTTCAAAACAATGGAATGATGATGTCCCATAAGATATGTGACAGTGATAGCATTTCAGAGGAGCTTGAACAACTTTTGTGTGTTGTGAATAAAGAAAGAGAAATTTATTCATCACTGTATGACAGTCCAACACTTGAACAGCCCCTTAAGCAAAAATATCCTGAAATTGGTCTTCCTGTAAGTATTCTTTTACCGGGTAAAACATACAAATGTAGACTCCAAGTCAGGAGGAAGCAACCCAGTAGGTCTGTTGACAGGCGTCATCTCCACTAGACCACCGAGCTTCCGCTCAACAGCAAGTGTTGGTTCTAATCCTTATAGCATGCAGTGAGTACTGCGTAATTATTCAAATTTATGAAATTCTTCCGTCGAGATGTTGTCATTGCAACCGATTTGACAAATTGCCCTACATCGACGTAAATATGTAAATGACTCCTGTCCGTAGATCAGGAGGTGGTAGGTTCGAATCCTGCTCGAGTATGTACGCCCATGATTTCTTTTATCATGGCTACTACTAAAACACTGATCAGTCGGTGCTTATTTATGTCAATATAGAGCAATTTGTCATTCAGTTGCTATGAAAACATCTCAGCGGAAGAATTTCATGAATTTGAATAACATCTACCCTGATGGTTCCCTTTAAAATCATGGTTGTGCTGAAACCTGAATGATGTAACTCACTCACCCCTCTGCCTCCCCACAGGACACTCTTCGAAAGGACAATTGTGACAAGTCCTCTGGCTGCCAGACCAACTGTTGTGCCAACCCCTACCTGGCCCCCATGTACTTCTTCTCCTTCGTCCTCATCGCCCAGTTCGTTCTCGTCAACGTGGTGGTCGCTGTCCTCATGAAGCACCTGGAGGAATCCCACAAGCTGGAGCAGGACGATGAGGAGGATGCCCAGATCATCGCCGACCAGCTCCGACAGGACGCCCTCGACGCTGCGGCCGCCTCCGAGCAGGAGCGGGAGGACGGATCCAACATCTCGGATGAAGGGGTAAGAGGGAATGGGCGTGGCTTTGGGTTTGGTGGAAGAGTGATTGTGATGATGGTAATGGGGGGGGGGGGGGTCAACATGGAAGACTTGGTGTGTGTGTGAGTGTTTGTTTGTCTGTGTTCATGTGTCAAAGTGAATACATTGTGAGTGGGATGTTTGTCTGTCTGTTTGTATCTGGGTAATTTCAAACTGATAACAGGTAGTTAGAACTCAAGTGACAGTATTCTGGATCAAAAACGGTAGGTGGGGTTGGGATGAAGTGTATTCTCTGATGATTGAAGGCATATATACAGTAGCTACCATTCATTAGGATTTACACACACACACACAAAAGGAAAAAACTCTATAAAAAGAAATGTCTTTACATTTTGAATCAGATTCAATTTTTTCTTACAAATAAGTTTGTTTTCATGCAGAAATTATAATGTAATATAAGTATACTTTCCTTCATCCAACCAAATTTTCCTAACAAGTCTATCAGCAGTCCATTGTTCAAATTCAATCAAAATTTTACCGTCCTTAACACTGTAAGTCTTGCTGTGATATTGTAAACTTGTAGAATCCAGTGATTTGTGGACAATGTTCTCTGACTCCACCATGTAATCATGTGCTCTGCTCTAATCTTTTCTGTGCCAGAGACTTGAGCAGTGTGTGCAATGCTTTGGGGTTTTTTGTGTCAATGGGCACTTAAAGCACACAAAAATGATTATTAGGACAAATTCTTCTGATTGATTCACTCATAGGTTGGCAGGTTTGATGAATTTAATTTCTCTGTAAATATTGCAAAACGTCCGTGCTTTAGCCAATTTTGTGAACTATCATCTCTATGAGATATTAAACTCTAGAAAGGATGATGTTCTAACACAGACACCATGATGTGGGAAAAGCTATGCCAAGTACTTTTTTTTCTATTAAGTTAGCTGTGACAGTTGTTAAATATTGATGAGACACATTCCTTCTTGTGGACGATATTTGACGATGAGTGTGTGTGTGTGTGTGGTTTGGTGAAAGTTGATGTGTTATTTTTTTTGTTCTCTTCCTGAATAATAGCCTTCCTGTATTGTGAGACTTTGATTTACTCTGCCATTGAGCTTCCCTCTACAATATTCAAGAAAGCTAATGTCAGCATTTTGAAACTTTAAGTAAAATTAATCCAGCTATTTTTCTCCCCTTGTTTGACTGTTAAAGCATTATTTGATTATTCACGCCAGTACCAAACATTCAATTTGTCATACTAGCCCAGTCCAGGTAATAATGGAATACAGAGTTAAAGACCTTTTCAGTGTCTCATGTATGAGGACCCATTCCTCTCGCTATAGTGGCCTTCTTTGTAAATCTCTGGTATCTTGCACAGATACCCTCGTACATTCCAGGAACAAGTGAAATGGTTGTAATATTGTGGCAATCAATTAATAAACACAATGTGGCAAAGAAAAAATGCTTTGTTCATTATGAGACAACTGAAAGGTACCCTATAACAGTCTAAGGGGAAGAAGATCAAAATAGATCAGCAAGGAATGCTTTCTCTCTGCTAGTAAGATATGAAAGGTCGTTACTTTTAAACTGGAAGTCATCTTTGGAGGCAGTTTTGTCCAATGTGGAAGAGCCTGCCAATGACCGATAAGATGAAATACTGCACCATTCCAAGATAATCTGAAAAATCATAGTTTATCTTTATTGTTTCAAAGAGTGTAACAGCACTGCATGATATTTAATTGCAAACATTTTAATTTAAGGATAATGCTTCTTGGCACAAGATGCCAGGTAATTCAACATGATTGCTGAGATGGTATGTGGAAGTGAGTGATGGTATGCATGTATGAAATCTCTCGGGGTTAGGTACATTTATTTGTTTTTGGGTTTTTTTTTACGTTTACGATGTCAAGGAATTATTCATGATGAAGGCAAGATGTTTCAAATAAACATTTAACAATGAACTAACACATTTATCAACAGTTGTGATGCTTCTATTGTGTAGATGTAGAGCTAGAAAAAAAACAAGTAATATCATGCATACAGAGATGTGTTAAAGCAGTGTTTGCTGGAACAGATGAAAAAATCATCTCAGATTTATGTAGACTTCGTAATTGTTCATAATTGCCTGTTTTCATTTGACTTCTCACAAACATCTGTCTGCTGATATGTCATTTTTTGTCGTGTTTTTTAGAGGAGAGAAAAGAAACTTTTTGTCAAACATGTTGGCATGATTTCTTTACTCAGTCTTGGCTACTTTCTTCACCTTCATGTGTACTAACAATCAGTCTGTTTGCAGTGTACCACATTGATATCAGTTGTGTATTCGAGTCATCATTAACAGCACAGGGGTCTGTCTGATATCAAAGCTAGACTAGAGCTAGATTCTGCTTCCACTCTCACTCGTGACTAGCTGTAAAAGAAAAATTCGTCACAGACTTGCCATTTTTACTGCTTCATGTGGTTGTGTGTAGTCTGTGCGTAGTACAAGCGTATGTTCCTGACATGTTTTCGTTTAATGGGGCCTTGCACAATAGTGAGTAGAGAAGTTATCAACACTGTCCGATATTTCATTGCGTGTTGTTCAGACCAGGCATATCGAGTTAGTGTCTGTACCGTGTAACCATTTTGAAGACAAATACTTGGAAAATGTTTTAGACCGTTCTTCTCTGTGAAGCATTGCCACATACATAGGATTTTCTAGTATTAGCATGTTTGACTTTACAAATGTATCTTCTATCTGTTCTTATCACTTTAATTTAGTCTCTAGAGTACTCAAATTTATCTATTTGATTTTCCTCGCTTATAGTAACACACATTTTGCGATATATTCTTTTTCACTCATAGTGGGATCACAATGTAGTTTGCTTTGACTTTTGAACAAGCATGTCATCTACTGAAAGGTGCTCAGAATTCAATTGCATTCATTTAAAGTTGTATAATTTGTTTTCTATTCTATAAAAGTTAGTCTTCATAGAGAGCATACAGTTTACTTTTATCATCAAGAGCATCATCATGTTTGACATTATAGCTTGGTAGAGTAGTTGAAAGCAGTTTCAGAGCTCACTTTGAATTTTCTTCAGATCAGAGTTGTTTTAGTCATTGAAAATATTTTCGTGGCTGTAATCACATTTTTTTTCAAACTCTTGTCCAGCTTATCTTAAGTGTTTTTTTGCAACAAATGCACACACACAAACACACTAGACACATGCCCACACTGTATCACACAAGCACACTACACATATACCCACACTGTATCACAAACACAAATGCTGGCCACACTGTATCACACACACAAGCACACTACACACTTGCCCATACTGAATCACGCACACAAACACACTACACACATACTCACACTGAATCACTCACACATGCCCACACTGTATCTTGCACACAAACGTACATGCTCGCCACACTGTATCACACACACAAACACGCTACACACATGTCCACACTGTATCACACACACAAACACTACACACATGCACACATCACTGTGTTGCACACACACACACACCATGTGGTGTCAGTGTTGCACATGTTATGTGCACACACAAGCTGTGTCAATGGGCAGTGTCTCAGAGCATTGTAGGACAATGTCCACACTTTGCTTCACCAGTGCATATTATTGTGTGACCATTTTTATCTGGATACAGACCTGCATATAATGAGTGGTCCACTCTCAGTCCCTGTGTAGATATACACACAGGCAATCAAGCACAATTATTTACATCACTTACACATAATAAGCTCTGCAATATGTACCATAACCATTTTACTTCGTAGTCAGTGTGATGCTGTCTTGTGTGATTGTGAGTCTTCCTGACTTCAGGGTGGTGTAATGACTCGCTCATATTCTTGTTGATGAGCTCAGCTTACTTGTAGAATATTGAAATCTTTATTTAATTCTCCAATGTTGTAATTGTCACATTCTCTCTCAAGCCCCAATCTTTGCAGTCTAATAAAAAAAGGGGGAAAAAACAAACAACTCTTGGAAAGCAGGCATTAACCATGTAAAAATGTTTTCTTACTAATTCTCACAACATGTAAGTTTGAAATATACAAAAGCTGTCCACCCATGCTTGACACTCTTTGTCATTTTTTCCCTCTATCTCATTCAAAACAATGATTTTGTACATTTTCCTTATATTTTGATTTCTTCTTTTTTTCAAAGTTTGAGAACACATGTTCTGAAAGTGTGAATTCTATTTCGAACCAGACGGCCAGATCACTGCAGACATTTATTCATTTATGTCTTTATTTACTCATTTTTACAATTATGGATGCTTAGACTTTCATATGATTATTTTGATAATTCCTTTGAATACCATAGTGTTGTGGAATGGGAGTACTCAAAAAATGAAGCATTAATCTTTGATGTTTGATATTGGGAACTCTTCGAAAATATGTATATATTTTTATCTACAGGTTTAATGATTGGTGTGGACCACATTTTTTTTTTCAGACATATGTAGTATAGCATAAGAACACTGTGTGCAATTTACTCTCACCATGTTTTCTGTGGTCTGTTTCTCCATCTATTTTTCTCTTTTCACACCATTTCATTTTTCTCTCTGTAGTCCATTTTTCATATTTCCTCACACCATTCAACTCAGAGCGTCCTTCTGGCGCCCTCGTCATGGCCGAATAAGGTAGACGGAAACTTGTCTTGCCATTGGTCCGTTCAAATAATCCTCATCTATTATTGGCTGTGTCATTTCTTTCTTGTTTTTTTTTTTCTCCCTAGGCATGAACCAACCTTGGTTATTTGTCATTACCTGTGTGTAGCTGTGTGTGTATGTGTGTGATGATGCGTGTATGTGTGCGAGTGAATAGATGCATATGCTTGAATCAGTGTGTGTGTAGGTGAAATATATTCAAGTCAATGAAGTTCACACTTTCTTTTCATAGAGTCTCTTTTCAATGCTGCAACCACAGTAACTTTACATTTATAATGCAATTTGCTCTACCTATTTGAACCTTACTATGGTACATCACCTAGAATCTCCATTTTCGTGGTATATTAGCTGCAGCATTTGCCCATGTATTCAATTTCTATGCATCATTTCTGTTCGCCTTTTTTTTTCTTTTTGAACAAAAGCAGTTTTTTTTAATCTCTTGCAATTTTACCAAAGGGGAAAGGATCATCCCTTATACTAATGATTATTGATATTATATTCTTTGTTTCTTGCATATGTTGAAAATGCATATAAATTATGAGAAATTGTTTTCATTTGCAATAATAACAAATGGCAATCAAACACTGCTTCAAGGGACTTTGTTGATTTCAATACCCACATTCATATACTTTACATTCCTGAAGTTGATTTAATTTCAAGCTTTCGGTTGGTTTATATACCTTCTTCATGAAGTGGTGTTTTAAGCACTTTACTTTGTTTTTCTTCAGGTCGCTCATCTTTTCACCTTTAATGTAGTGTTTTTCCATGACTGTATACCTAGGGATATAATATTTACTGTTTTTAACCATGGTAATATACGAAGGTATTGATAGGAAAATGGGCAATAATCAAACTTCAGGCCCACACTTGCTTACATTTAGCATTTCAAGGAAGACAATACGTGGGTGTCAAAATATAGCACTGAAACATTTGTGTGAAGTACTTAATTCTCTTCATGTACTGAACGGACACAATGGACTTTAGCATTTTTGTGTTCCAACACTAACTGCAGGTGTATGCAGATCATTAATTCACAGTCAAAAGAATAGCAAACTTGTGCCATGGAATGAATACAGCATAATATGGGGAGATGTATCGGTTGCCATGAGGATGATGAATACTGTGAAATCATTGTTGATGCCAAATAAAACCAGTACACTTTGTAGTTTAAATCTTTTGTCATAGGTGGTATAAATTTATGGAATTAATGATGAAGAATGCCAGACAGTGAAAATATGGGTCTGTCCCTTCAAGTGGCCAAAATGTCACCATGTACGAGTAAAAAATGTTCTGGTGGCATCACATTTACAAAAGTATTGATATGATTTGAAAAACCAAATGCGCTGAAATATCTGATGATGTAGCATTATTGCAGAATTATTTGTTCACCTATGCTCAGGCATTGTGCAGTTTTCATTGGTTAATTTTATTACTTGTATTGATTTCTCGTCCCCCAAACCCTTCATTCATTTGAACAACTCTGTACAAAAATTCCCATTCCAAATGACTCATTTTCAAAGATTTGCCTCAACCATGGACTGAACCACAGACTTATTTATAGTTTGAAGTCACTTAGACTGTTTAGAGATGCATTGAGCCAAAATAAGAGTTCACTTGAGCATTCAAGATGTCCTTTCAGTTGCCTAGATATATGTTCAGGCACACAAACAAAGAATTTGGGCTCATACTCATAGTAAAACAGATTCATTTCCTATCAATTAACAAGTGCAATTTTGTATTTTTCACTTCAGTGGTTCAGATCATGGTTTTGATGTTCTGCGTCAAAGCACATTTTCTTCAGTTATGGCCCTTGAGTAGGGTGTAGCATGGCAAGCCTATGAATATTTACTTTCCTTTTTTAAGCAAGGGAAAAAAACACTAGATATAAGAACCTTAGTGTTCTCTCCTGTCATCCATCATTAGACATTGTCATTTTTCTCTCATCATACTCAGTTCATATCAGTGGTTGCTTTTGTTTTTTCACAAAGAGTTCGACTCTGTGAAATTTCACACAATGTGTCAACTTAGATATTGATATTTATACATTTTCTCCCCTAATGCCATGGTCCTTTCTGAATATGTTTTTTTTTATTGTGCAAATGTGATATATAAGTCAGAGTGTTGTCATTCATATATAACCTTTTGTAATTAGTGTTCATTCATTTTACCATTTTTATTTCTGGTAGCACTGAGTGATTATAGTCAACTAGCTATTATTTTTTCATCCTATATAGTCATAATCCCCATTTTTCCACTTCTCCAATTTTAACTTGAGTTGCAGATGCTCGAATAGGCTGTTGAACTTGATGATAATATTTGCATCAATTTTTTTTTCTTATTTTCCCCATGTGTGGCATTTATCCTTCACTGCTTCTAAAACATGGCTGTAGACTTGTTCTACCATAGGATAACCGAACCATGAATGTAATCTTTTTTACAGTTTTGTTTGAATGGAGTCTTTAAGACATAATGATATCCCAAAACCTTTTTGCTTTTGTTAGAAGTTGAGCTCCTAAAGCAAACATTCTGCACATGAAGTGTCCATATTACCATATGTATGCTATACTCTCAAGGTCTGGGTTTCATTTAGTGATGTGCCAGTTGTGGGTTACGGATGTCTCATATGTCATCCGTTGAACACACCCCTAGATGAGTGAGGTCACGTCATCTGTCAGGGAGTAGGGTTCATAAAGACTCACAACAAAATATGAGTTTGCACTGCCTCCTAGTGGCAGCTGTGGGACAGGAATTGTTACAGTCATGAATGACTTGATTTAATCACGAATACCTGAATAAACTATCTATCAAATTGTTTAAAAATTCCAAACGAATCTTGTTTTGTTAAAGAGGGGATTCCTGATATTTCTCCTCTAGGCTGTGCCTGCTACACATGTTAGAGATGATGATTCTAAGGGTATCAAACATAGTAACTTCATGTACTCTTGCCTGATGAAACTAAACAAAAGTGTTGCTTCAGCTTTGGATTCGTTACGTGATATCTAGTGTATGTATTGTAGAAGAAAACAAAAATCTATCTATGGCTTGAAAAACATAGAGTTATGTGTTCACAAGTTCCAAATTCAGTGAAGTTGATGATCAAGAGGATATTTCCCACTTTGTTGCAAATCAAGAAGAATGTAGTGTAGAATTGAAATGGATAGATTGACATTTGAAAATAGGATTTGATTTGGTAGCAGCAATATTAACATATTGTCATAACTACATTAGTTTGATCTATGCTATTTTTTTACACTCATTTCCCAAGGGCAAGTTTTGAATTGTGTCACACATCTATTATCAACAAAGAAATGTTGATAGTAGTAAAGTTTTGTCAGTTGACGAAAATAACAGATCCATTCCAACTGATTGACAAATTTGTCAATCAGTTGCAATTCAATACATCTCGACAGAAAAACTTCATAAGTTTGATTAACAGATCAATTTTTTTTTTTTTTGCTAATCATATGAATTTATTACAGCCAGCTTCTGACGATGTAGGTTATTTAATGCATATCCTTTGTAGGGTCACCCTTCTTATATCCCATAAGGCACTTGTTTTTAGTAAAATACTCTGAATGTTGAGTGCAATAGAATATCTAGAAGTATAGTTGTAATAGTAGTAGTAATAGTAGTAGTAGTAGTAGTAGTAGTAGTAGTAGTAGTAGTAATAGTAATAGTAGTAGTAGTAGTAGTAGTAGTAGTAGTAGTAGTAGTAGTAGTAGGGGTAGTAGTAGTAGTAGTAGTAGTAGTAGTAGTAGTAGTAGTAGTAGTAGTAGTAATAGTAGTAGTAGTAGTAGTAGTGGTAGTAGTGGTAGTAGTAGTAGTAATAGTAGTAGTAGCAGTAGAAGTAGTAGTAGTAATAGTAGTAGTAATAGTGGTAGTATCAGTAGTAGAGTAGTAGCATTGAAGTCCACAGATTTAAAAATGTATTTTAATGATTTTGTTATATGTAGTTGCCTTACCCAGCACAAGTTGAGAGATACCAGAGAAGGCTTTGGTAGTGATGCCTGCCAAACAATATTCTTTCATTGGATTTTAGCTTCATGCATTCTTATATTTCCATAAATATTACCTTTGCACACACATGAAGAAGATCTAATCTGCAAGTGTTACTTAACAAAATATTTAATGCATTCATATTGTCAATTGACAGTGGGACTGGGAGTGTATGACTGTACAAGTTATTATGTGTAGAACTTACAGGAAGCGCAGCTCCTTGGGATTCATTCTTCAAGGACAAATTTGAAATATCCAGTCTCACAACCCAATTTAAGAATTCTGTGCAGGAGCCTTATTAAATATTTTTGTGGCAATGCTGATATGGATGTGTCTATTTGACAGAAGTACATAGGCCAAGCAATATTTTCTTTGGCTTCTTTCTTTTCCCCCCTCATTAGTGTGTAGTTGTGTATGTAGAGTTAAAAGGTTATGTACAGTCAGTCCGCAGCACATATGCTAATGAGCCGATCCGGCAAGATTTATTCAGCACTCTCGTTGAGTTCGAAAGGTGTCTCGTCGTGCGAGATTTTGCGAGACTTTGATAGGGCTATGGTTTTCACAGTGTAGCGACTTGTACATACATTTGTCAAGGCTACAAGTCACGGTAAATTGTTCTTCAGACTTTGATCTTTATTTTGATACAAAATTTGCGTATAACATCGGATCTTATCATGACTATATAATCAGTTGAATTTGCGTAAATTTTACCTGCTTTTCACGGAAGATTTTGTCGTCTAAAGTTCTTTTTTGGTTCCTGACCGGATTAAGAAAATGTTGTTTCTGATTTTGGCTTTTTCGTAGAGAGGAAACTTAGATGCTCATCATATATTGGAGTCAAGGAGAGGCAAGCATGATTTATACTAGTTTTTCCGTTTTGAAATGTCTGTGAAATTCACTCCAAAGCAGGAAGTATGCTCCACACAAAGTGTACAGTGGCGCGAAAGAGCTCTCTCATTGGACAGTGCTTGCATTCAGCGCTTGAACTACACGCGTGCCAAGAAACCGCAAGTGGCATGAAACCGTTATGTAGCAGCGTAATGACGTAATGCAAGCGCTGAATGCAAGCGCTGTCCAATGAGAGAGCTTACTCTTGAGATTACACGGTTTCAAGCTGATCAGCACTGACATCGATGTATATCTTACTGGTTCCTGACCGGATTAAGCAACAAATTGTCAAGATATTTACATGGATTCAAAGATTAGGAGATGGACTACCAAATAAAGCATTTTCATTGAGACGCAAGGTGAATTTGATATTTTTTTGACGTCGTGAACGTGTACTGCACGAATTACTTTTTTCATCATTTTTCAAGCTCAAATTACGCTATGATATTTTTCATTTACAATAATTTGAGTAACATGTGACGATAGTTTACATATTTTCCTTGAATTTGATACCAAATTTGTGAACATAAGGTGTATTTTTGTTGCCGAAAGCCCAAGGACAAAATCCCCTTACGCAGCTCATTACGTATGCAAGCCTAGAGCGGGCTTGCATACGAGTTGAATAAATACGAGCGAATTATCGGGTGCTGCGGACTGACTGTGTAGGGGTAGCTCAAAAGTACTGTAGAATGCAAATAGGTATGTACAAGCTGCACACTTACATCTTATTGTGAATAGTCTTCAGATCAGTCTACAACATCTGTGATGACTGACACCTCTCATAATAAATGCTTCACAACGATGATGCTAATGATAGTGTACAACTATAAGAAATGAAAAGCAATGCCAGTGAATTATAACACCAGTTTATGCCATGTATTTCTAAAAAAGAAATAATGTAGTATCTTCTGCTTTGCACATGTACATATACACTTGTATGTGAAATTTTTTTTCACATTCCTGTTCATACAGGATTTTTTTTTTTCAAGCATGTAATTTCACTTTTAATGTAGGCCAATGTAGATTGACTGTGTCAAGTTGATGTCTTGTGTTTGTTTAGATTGACACTAATGATGATTGTTTTTGTTGCGCATGGACCAAGAAGGCTGTTTCTTCTAGCGTAGGATCGTCACTGCCTCACCTGCCTGTCTGCATTTTGAATTGTGTCAAGGCAAAAGTGGAAAATCTAAAGGGCCATTCACATTGGAGTGGTTCTGTGGCAGCAGTAGCAGCAGCAGCCTGCCACAAAAATCCCTCATGTGTTGTTATGTACAACCGTTCACATGTTGAATTGTAGCAGCAACCTCTCAGAGCAGCACCTGGTGGTAGTTTCGTCGAATCGCTCTGATGAGCAATTCTTCCAGTGTGCCGCCTCCTGCAAGGTTGCTGTTGACCAATCAACATAGTTTATGACTAAATATAGTTCATGATGTTGATATGTGGGTGGGGTCACAAGATTTAGGTGGGAAAAATCTCGCGAAAATATGTGGGTGACAAAAATGTTGATCAAGGAACTGCTCAAAGAGGTCCGAAAAAGACCAATGTTGTCACCACAAGGCTTAGGCAAATGCCCAAGGTTGCAAATGGGTAGCAATCTTGGAGAATAGGTTGATAAGGGGGAACATTCTAATGTGCATAATTTATGATGCACGGCAACCTGCTTCATTGTGAATAGCATGCAACTGGGGCAGACCACAGTGAAAGACTACAGTGAAGGACCACTGCTGCAAAACCACTCCAGTGTGAATTGCCCTAAATGAATGGAATATCTCAAAACAACAGAAAAGTAACATGTTTCACTCAAGCAACTTGAGCACCAAAAACAGTGTGCAGAAGGTCTTTGCATGAAGACTACTACTCTGAACAACAGAATGGATGTAACCAGTCAATGGGCTGAAGTTTGTCTAGCCAATGCACCCACAATGCATCAGTAACTTTTTCATGTCATATAAATGTTGCATGTCAAATCTGTGTCTCTCCGCAGCAGACCTTCAGTCAGTTGTTTTGTTCTGTTTTTAAAGAGAGATTCCAAAGTCTGCTGGCTAAGATTACCAATTACAGACATCATCAAGTAGTTTTACTTGCAGATCAAAGTTATTGATGGAAGGGTCTGTTAACAATATGTAGTATTGAAGTCACTTGTCAAAGTTGTGGATCACTCAGAAAGTAGACCTTGAAATTCCGATGAGAATCATGTTAAATTGACCATATGATGTATCAAATACCATCCAATCCTTGCATTCAGCTTGGCAAAATCAGTATGAATTACCAAAAAATTCCTGTAAGGAAATAATATATCTTTTTTAAAATCAAACTATCCCCCATCCACCAGTACCTCCAAAATCAATCAGTCTTTGTGAGGGTCAATTTGAGCTGGAGCCAGTTCAGACAAATAAATAGGGCCTATATGGAAATGTGATGGTAAAAAAAAAAAAAAATGAAAGTTATTAACAGAGCTTCTCCATTGTTGTTGTCTGTGGAATGAAATGCACTCAAATATTTGTCTTTGATACTTTTACATGGCAGTCAGTAAGACACAATGAGGAACTGGGTGTAAGTGCTCTTCTACTTTGTGAATCATTAACATAGTGTCATCGTCATCTGTCATTGGTAGATGTAGACTGAGAACTAACACCATGTAACACTGTAGGTGTATGAGATGTTAGCATGAGTCAAGTCCGAAATGTTTCCAGCTAACAAAGTTCTAACCACATCACACCACCATGGATGTTGAGTAGTCTGAGAGCAGAAGTGGTAGCATCACATCACATTTGTGTGTCTGTTGCACTGTACAAGTTCTGCATGTGGCACTGACATTGTAGAGCGGTCAGCTTGGACGAGCCGACCCAAGCCTGCTGTCTGTGACGTTGGTACACCTCATCGCCTGCTAGTCAGACTTACTCTCTTTAGAAGTCATATAAAGTGGATGTGATTAGACAGTAGTGGTGGAGGAAACAATTTGTGGAACACAGCATGTTTAAACCACATAATTGTCTCTCTGTTTCTAGTACATGTTATCCTTGTAGATAATGTGTAGCTATTATTGATCATTGAGATTCAAGGGGTTAAGCTGGCAAGAAATGCTGATAAGTCAAATGAAAGTAGAAGGAGCTCTAGAAGAAAAGGGCTAGACTGGACCTTTCTCTATACTGTCTGCAAAGAATTCACTGTTCTCTTTCCATTACAAAAACATGTTGACGAAATAGTGAGATATTTAAAAAGTTTGAGGAAATGCCATCAAAGTGCCATGTCAAGATTACACATGCAAACAAAAGTTATCAGTTCCACGTATCACCCCGGCTCCAGTGATAGCTGGTTGTACTGATTTTATCTACCAGTGAGTTCTGAGTGAGACATGTTATAATAATCCACTATATCAATGTTTTCATTGTCAGAGTGTTTAAGTCAAGATGTTTTTTCTGAGCAGCAGCGAACCATTTGATTAGCCTAATTTGGAACTCTCCCAGGTAGGGGCATCTGAATTACCTATTGTTTGTTTTTGCACAATATATACAACAACAAAAAAGTATAGAAAAGTCATTCCAAAATTATTAGACCAAAAAAAAATCTAGAAACAGCAAGATTAGAAGCTCAATCCACTCAGTATGATCTGTGGTATTGAGACACAGAATCTGATCCTGTAGTCATCTGGTAATGGTATTATTTTCCGTTCCAAACCCTAAAAATTCAGAAAATTTTCTTTTGCATTCCAAGTGCACTCATTTAGATATCATTATAACTCCCCAGAGAATCTGTGTGAATAGACAAACCTCATTCATGCATACTTTAATATTCCATCCCTTCCTTACATACTCCTCTAGAATGTATAGCTGTAGCTGTCCATTTTGTAGTCTGTATTTTGTCAGAGTTCATATTTTGTCGGAGTTCATATTAATCTTTGTTAGTCACATCATGACACCATATAACTCCCTTAGCTCCTAGATATTTATCATTGAAGAGTGTATGTGTGAATTTCCATGATAACAGTGCATATTCCTACTTGAAATTATGTGAGAAAATCATAGTTTTTACTAATTTTCATCTTGTGGAGTTCATCAAGTTTTTTGATGTTGATATGCATGCTTACAGTGAGAAGCATAATTTTAAATCCTGTGAAATCTTTCTTTTTCATTTACCATTAGCTTACACATCTATGAACACGTCAGAATGGGAATAGATATGTTGGCCAATTTTTGACTAGCATTTCCAAATATTGCAATGTGCACCTTAACTTCATAGCAGGATTTTGACTCATGAAATCTGTACTTTCTTATACCTTCAGCATGTAATCACAAGTAACAGGATATAATTTTTGAGTATGATTTTATCATAAACCATTCTTTCATATTTATGACCAATTAGTATTCATTACATTCATCTCCGCATCTTACATCTTTTGTATCTACCATTTGTTCCAAAATCTTATATTTATCACATTCGATTAATTTCTAACAAGAGAAACCCCCTATCTCTGTTAGCACCGTACACGTGTGTGTGGTATATGAGAGACTATTTTAAATGTTTGCACTGTTGAGATCTCTGGCTTTGTATAACGGCAGCATTCGTTGCGTACAAGTGGTTGTTGATTTTTTTGTGTTTGTTGTGTGAATACTAATTCCAGGTTGTGGTCGGCATTGCCCCTTGCTTCCTGTAGCAAGCGCAGCCAGAGACTTCTGATTAACGCTAAGATATTCTGTTCTTTTTCTCTGCCATCTCTTTCTCTCTCTCTTCGTCTAGGATCAGGAAAATGCTCTTACTCCTCTTTTAAAGGTATACACCATGCATGTTTTCTTCTCTATTCACATGTTATTCACCAAATTCTCTCAGAAATTCAAAACAAGAAATCATGCTGACATATATCATCTAGTTTAGAGACAACCCTCCTCCCACATTTGCATACACATCTGAATTTATCCATTCTCATTTTTTTTGTAGAGTGTGCAACTTAATATGCAAATACATTCATCAGTTGCAGCCCTATCTCCTTTTCTCTTTTAGTTAGTGGCAAAGTTATGAAATTGTTTGAGAGTGCTGTGCTACCGACATTTAAGTGACTTCTTCCATTACTTCCACAGTGCATGAAATTAAGCTAACAAGGCTTATATTGTGTTTTTTTTTCATTTATATCGTTCTTCATTTGAACTATCATAAGCCACTGCAATGCAGATAGACAAGACCAAATCAATGTTATGTTACCGCACGTCTGAGAAAGCATTATCTCTTTTTCATTTGATATATTGAACAGTATTTGTCAATGTATCATGATATTTCACTTGTATGGTGAAAGACCCCCCCCCCCCCACAACAAGAAACCCATTTTACTTTCATTGTTATGCAAGTTGTGACTTACATGAGAAAACAAAAATTTTTACTTCATCCTTTGTGCGTAAGTAAGTCATTTAGCATGAAAGCATGTGAATAAAAGCAGTGAATCAGAGACAAATAAATTTAGATAGAATTTCAGCAAATCAACCAGTGGTGGTAGCTAATGGGGATCTCAAAATACTTTGTGAACAATCTGTCTATGATGTTATTTTATTCTCTACCACCGCTAGAATGTCGTGTGTTTAAACTGTCGAGCGGGTAATAGTAAAGACTATAATCAGTTCTGAAGAACTACCCTCATCTTCATCTAAACTGTTATGTTTGTGAATACATATCTAAGAATTCTGTCAGTGTTTTTTCTTATTTAAGTCACTGCTTGCATTTAAATCTACCTTAATTCTATGAAGATATCTTCTCTCTGTATTTATTGACTTTTCAATATGACATGCCCAGTTAGAATGCCACCAAAAAGCATGAAAATAAGATATACTACGATTCATTCTTGTATAAGTAGATGATACCGGATTCAAAAATCACTTACTGTGAAAGCTTATGTCAATTATTTCAGGCATTAAATAGACTTTCTACACTTTGCATATCCCCTGTGAAAAGACTCAAAGAGTTTGTTTGCAAAAACCGATAAGTCCATATTTGCCAAATGGAGATATTTGCGATTAAAGGTCAAGAAAAATAAAGAGGATAATAAGAAAATTTTTGCTTCTTCTGACCATTACTTCAAAAATGTACCTTTATATGTAGTGACCAATATGTCATTTAAAAGGTATTATTTTGTACTCTATGACAGAGACCGTACTTCAAAATCTTCAAAAATGGACTTATCTGTTTTTGCGAACAAACTCTTCACTTATTCAGTGTGTGGTCTGATGTCATCAAATTCATGAGTTATCATCCTGCATTTTTCTCTCTTTCATCATCCATTTTTAGCAAGGTTGTATTAGATTCCATTTGAAGTCGGTAGTGACTGTTTGATATGTGTGAGCTACATTGTATCTTGATTGATGAAGGAATCAAATAACATTTTATGAATGGATGTGTGTATCTGTGTGTATGTGTATTGTGGTGAGTAACATTTCATGTCAAATGAAAGGTAATCTGTGATTCCTTGAGACTGATAAAAAAAAAAAACATCTAAAGCCACATTCTGTCCACGAGTCCTTTTTATTTCAAAGAAATTTGATCCGGATTCACATTAATGCAAAAGTTGTCCTCGCTAAAGGTCACTATATTTTCATTACTTGGCAGAAAACTAAGTTAAAGCTGTTGTTGTTGTTGTTTTTGTTTTTGTTGTAGTTGTTGTTGTTGTTGTTTTTGTTTTTTTTTGTTGTTGTTGTTGTTGGAAAAAGTTAAGAACCTAACTAGGAGATAAGCAAATCCACTGATTTTTTTTTTTTAATCTTTTTGTCCAGAAAGAAAATAGAAGTTAGGCCGGATAAAAGCTTATTGAAAGGAGGATTTATATTGATAGAAAAGATAAATGATGCATACTTTTGGGGCTCTGAGTACAGCTTATTGAAAAAAAAAAAAAAAACATATCTGTCAACAGAACTGCTGAAAATGCTAACTTTAGAGGAAAGCCAAGGAAAACAGGAAGAAGATTATCCTGGTTACATTAAAAAAAGGTCCAAAGACAAGAATTGTGAAATAAAAATCTTATAGAGAGGTATCCTCACCCTGTCAAGGATATGATTACTGCCCTCTGGTGGTGACCGTGTGTTTAGCGCCCTTAGGGCTACCAGCCTGAAATGCCATTGACACTATTTATAAATACATTGTCATTAGTATGGATGTCAAAAACTGACTTTTGTGGAAAAGACATGTAAGATTTTTTTTAAATGAAAGTGGCAGTCAAGCATGTGGTATGAGAATCAAGACAATGAGGTAAAAACATGTGATTAGCTTTATGATTGCAAATCAGTATTTATTTTGTAGATAGCAACATACCCACAGAAGTTCCATAAAGTAAAGCAAGATGTGATGATCATTTTGCTAATATTAGTTAAACAGAAACATAATTGACTTTGAAAACTTGATGGCATTGCTGTGTTGGGTCTTTTTATTAGTTTTGTACTGTGGACTCCTGTTATAATGAACTCATAAGGACCGGCAGTTTTCTTTTGTTATATTGAAATTTATAATTAAAATATAAGCAAACAAATAAACAATAACAATACATAGAGCAAATAATGTTGCGGCCTAATTTTTTACTTCGCTGTAACCGGAATTTCGTTGTAACCGTGATCGTTATAACAGGAGTGTACTGAAATTGATTCATTTTCTTCTCACCATTTCTAAATGTTACGTTTTAATCATTTGCCATAATTTGCACATATGTATTAAAAAAAAAAAACAACACATAAATCATGCTGTCCGCACATGTGCTGCAGGCAAGTGCAACAATCTACAAAGCCTTGTAGATTGTCATGAAACTTTGTTTCAGTAGCCAGTCGAGACAAAGGATTAAACAGCACATAGTAACAGTCCTCCAACTGATTTTGTGTAGTTTAGAACTGATTTCTTAACCCCATTGTGTCTAATATACAAACACAACTTTTATAATGTTCAACTGTTGGCCTGCAAATGTGAACCAGATTTCAAATATCAGATGTTATTTAATGATTTCATCATATTATTTATGTCTCATTTTAAAATATGTCTGTATATTTGTGCATTTATTTCCAATGCATGATATGTGTGGTTGTATTTTCCCATCATACTTGTTTATGTATTATGATCATAAATTTATTCATTTTAATGCTATAATCAACACAAAATCATCTGATTTGCCCATAATATTGTTTTTAAAAGAAGTGTATTTCTCCTTTAATCTGTTTATTTGATTCAATTCATGTAATGTAAATGCCTGGTTTGCAGTAACCTTCAAAGAAGGAAAGAGGAAAGAAAAATATATAATCATATCAGACTGGTTGCTCCAACCTATACTGCTAGGATCTTGTAATTCTCACCAAGCTTTCATGCAATTTGATTCCACATACCAGTATATATTCTGATGCAGCCAGCTGCAAAATTAGCTCACATTTTTATATTTCTTTTTATGATTTGAAATCATATTTGCATCATTCTTGTTCTTGTGGAAAACAGATCATACATGTAATTATATTTGATATAATTTCCATGTGGTTTCTGTTCTTGTTAAATACCATTTGCTTGCTCGTATTGCTTTTATTTCTTTATTCATTTTTTTTACATTCCCCTCATTTTTATTTTCTGCGTGACAGGTGGCTTCCTCCAATCCTGAAATGTCTTTACCTAAAGGAGACAAAAAGTCAGCCAAGGTATCCCTCTATGATTTTATTCACAACATTTTATTTGCCATTCATTGTACTTGCAGAACTATGATACAGGCAAACTTTTTTTCAATTCATTGTGTTATATCAAACAATTAATCTTCCTTTGATATATATTCCTATACTGAAGTGCAGTGATATGTTTATGAATGTAGTTATTTGTGTCTTTTGTTAAATGTTTGTATTCTAATTGTATATGCAAATTTTATACAACATATGTTCAGTTGGGATCAATATAGATGTACATAGATTTGATTCATGTATACATGTTATACATCATGTATACATATTGTGTGAATATATATATATATATATACAAACATATATATAATTGCATATAA
The DNA here is from genome assembly GCA_033980235.1 of Diadema setosum. Lineage (NCBI taxonomy): Eukaryota > Metazoa > Echinodermata > Echinoidea > Diadematoida > Diadematidae > Diadema > Diadema setosum. The sequence goes on from CM067064.1 coordinate 2,918,642, forward strand.
TACCTTATATCTATATTAACAAAAGATGCTGTGTAAGTGCAGATGTATGAGCATATATCCAAGAATGTGAATGTATGTTTGCCTTTCATTGTTTGTCTCAGCAAGGTTAATGTCAGCTCCTATTTCTTAACACTCAGTTCCTAGTCTTACCACTAATGCATACTTCACAGACTAATTTTGTGTGGGTTTTTTTTTTATGGGTCCATATAATTTGTTTGAATGTAATGGTGTTGCCAACTGACTCTAACTGATAAGCAATGCACTTTTGAACGTCTGTATTACAGGAGTGAATTTCACATGCGTTCAGGTACCTCAAATTTTGACACACACCCCACTGAGAAGTTTGTAGTATTGAACACAACCCTACTGCCACACAAAATGTTCATACATATTGAAAATGAGGAATGAATCAGCCTTTAATTCTTATACAGTCAACTATGCATGAGTGGACAAGCATATGTTGAATAATTGCCAAAGTTGTTGAAAACAAAAGTTCCAATTTACATTCAAAGCCTTAGGTGTATTTATTCCTCTGTACATGCAGAAGTCAAATATTGTTGAAGTTGATCCGTTTACTTCAGTCCCGTCAGGATTAACTTGCGTAATGTTGACTCTATATATTCCCCTTACATCGTATCTTGATGTACCTGGCAGACATCTTTGCTCCTATATGCAGGCAGAAATTTCAAACTCATTGAAAACATGGAAAACCTTGAAGCAGCTGCAGTATCTTCAGTTGCTTTAGATAGTGCACAAAGCTAAAGTGAATTCAGCAGCTTCATGTTTGCCACACTTCAAATACAACCGATTTAAGCAAACTTCAAGGTGTTATCTGGAGTGGGTTGAAATGAATGTGACTGGGTAGTAGATTTTATGACGGAATTACAAGCAAAATGATATAGGATGTGTGTGAATTGTTGGGGGTTTTTTGAAGCCAATGAAATGCATGAATTGCACCATGTTCAATGTTTCACCATGGTCACAATAATCCTCATAGTGATAGGATGAGTGCTAGTTTTATCTGCTGTCTTGATGAATGTTGATCACATTAAGACTGTCCATGGAGGTTTGGGAGATGGAGCTGCCACGCCCAGAAAGCACTTCACTGATGTCTCGTGGATAACTCACTAAGATGGACCAGGAAAGTTGTATGAAACTTGTACATATACTTTTTATTCAAGTCTTATATTTGCACCCAATTGAACAAAAATTACTCCTCTCTAGTTATATTTCAGTGAATTAGAGATGTAACCATCACAACAGTACTATTCCCTCTGCCAAAAAAGGTGTGATGACTAGAGTAGTTTGGCTATATTCTTTTGTTTCTCAGGTTGCTGGGAAACCCAATATAACCATTTATTTTAAATGCATATTTGGGTTTGATGTGATTTCACCTCTCATGTGTCCATGGATAGTCTCACTATTTCAAAGAGGTCAGCACCAGAAATGGACTTGGTATCACTGTGGAGGGGCATTCCCATTTCTGTCGTGTAGACAGAAAATGGTTGTCAGGACCAGATCGCAAGGACTCTCAAACCTACATTTTTGTACCTCATTAATTGGACAAGACAAAACTTTGCACAATTGCAGGGGGCGCTGTATTCTGTGACAGTATAACAGACTAGGTAACAATTGAATTCAGAATCATACAAACACACACACACACACATACACACATGCAGATAATCTTGGACAAGCTGCTGGTTTGCCTAGCAATGCAACTGGTAATGAATGTGTGAGGAGTATCAGCTATTGATATGATCTGGAATGAGCAGGTACAGCTGTAATTACATTGTAGGTACACAGCAGCCTGAATTTGTTGTTATAGAACACTTGAGTGGATAATTATAGTCGAGCTGTTTGCTAGCATTTAATGTTGAAAGAAGATTCGAGCCACCCACCATTAAAACAAATCAATCAAAGCAAGGTCCAGTGGAGACAAACACTGAAATGAACTAATAAGCCTCATGGGTTTCTGTGATGTGGAATAAATATGTATCAAAACAACCAGTGGGAGGAAAACACGTCTGATATTTGCTCTTTTGACCTCAAGATAAAAAGCTGAATGTATTAGAACAATGTCTTGTGCTCACACCTGCTGATTTACCCACACTATACAAGCAAGGCAAGGGGGTGCGGTGCTTTAGTAAATATGGAACATTCAGGGTGTTCAGCCAGCAAAAGTTCATACCAAAATAGTCAAACTATGCAATGGATTTTATGTGTCTGAGCACTGATTAACGAAATGTTGATCGTGTAACAAATGGAGGATCAGATCATCTTTACAAACTAGAAGTCGACAACGAATCACCTTTTCGTTTGTGTCTGAACATATGGTGACCATAGAATGATGTAACTGGGCAAGGCTTGACATGAGCACATGAAAGGTGACCTTAAAGGGATCGTATAGTTTTGGTTGAGACCTAATTTCAGGTTTCTAACATTTTTGGTGAGATAATGAGAAACCTCTGATGAAATATGAAAGAACATGTAATTCTATGAGGAATTCAACGTTTATTTGATGAAAATTGGTTTTGAAATGGCTGAGATATCCAAAAAGGGCGATTCTAATAAACTGTGGGACCCACACTTTATTACCATCGCTTTATTTCACTTTGTTTTTGGATGTCTCTGTCATTTTAAGCCTGATTTTCATCAAATCAACTTTAAATTCCTCTTAAAATGGTATTTTCTGTACTATATCATAAGTGTTTTCTTGGTATCTCGCAAAAAGTTAAAAGCCCAAATCTCATCTCCACCTATACTGTATCATCCCTTTAACTCTTATGTGACTTGCTCATTGGAAAGCATGTTGTGTGCGCTCCATTGCTGAGTGCCTTGAAGGAGCTAGCGATCACCATAACAACATGCACCTTGGAAAACTGCACATCTATAATTTTTTGTTTCTACTCGGTCAATAAATGTGTCTGAACAGTATGTATAGGCTATATGATGAAAATTTTGTACAATACTTCATGGTCGAGTTTCGGTATAGATAAGTTGTGTCTGAGCATGTCATATTGAGCTTTTTGGAGTTTTAAATCAGAGATGTCGTCTTTCTATCTCCACATGTTCAAATTAGAGTTTGGGCTTGACTAAATCAAAACACATCACAGATCAAAGTCAAGAAGCATTTCTTTTATATAACATGGACACACTACTTTGGTCAAGTTTGAGTTGATTTTTGTCATGCTATCCTGAGGAACAGAATATAAAGTTGTAGCCTTTATAGTTGTGGTAAGGTTTGTTTTCTTTTTTTAAGTAAAGGAAGTTTTAAAATAAAAGTCCTATTTACCTTTGGGAGCAGTGATTTAAGAAATGTTCAAGATATCACATTTGATGCATATGTTTAGGTCTGTTGTATAACAAAACATCCTACCATATACAATTTTTGCAATAAAGCCTAAAATATAAGGAGATATCATTATTTTTCTCAATAAACCATAACTGTAGATGGTTTATTGCCTGGAAACATTGTTATTACAACTATTGTTCACATTCTGTGTATTTAACAATACTTAACAACAACTATATGGATTCAAATTTTTACAGTGGTTGTTTCTATCCCTAACTCACATTTAAGAACTATTTTAAAGCACTAATGCTGGGTTTTTGTTTCATCGGCAAATAGTAAATTATGCCTTTAAATGTGTCCTATCTTTGTCTACTTTCAAGGTAGGGTGAAGTTTTGTGTTTGTGGTTTTGGTTTTGGTTCTGTGTGAAATGATAATACCTGAGAGAGGGGGCTGTCATGTTGATGTAGTTATAGTCAAGTTTAATTTTGTCCAGTGTTTCATATCAAGGGAAACAGCGCTGGCACACAAGACAAATGTGTGTTAATTTCTATCCATGATACAGATAACAATTTGTGCATTGCTTTGAATGGTCCATAATGTAAAGTCTGTTTGTTACTACAATTAGAGCCATGCAAATTCATTAAAGGGGAAAATCCAGTCCAAAAATAAGTTAGTCTGATAAAAAAAAGAATAAAATCTTACGAGTTCAACTGTAAAAATTTGACTGAAATCAGAGGAAAAATAAGGAAGTTATGACATTTTGAAGTTTTGCTAATTTCTGCAAAACAGTTCTTGTACAGTGGATATGAATATGCAAATGAGTGAGCTAACCATGTCATACCCTCACAATTTTCTATTGATCGTGTAAAAAAAAAATGATGAAAATTCAATGTTTCTGTCGTTGAAGTAAAAAACATGATGTTATTCCTGGTTGAATGACTTCAGAATAGTGATCACTTTGATGTACCAGGATTTATGCCTCAGGCATAATTGTGTTTTAGTGAAAAACTAGAAATTTCAAAATGTTATGTACAAACTATATGGCAAGTTATGAGGGGATGACATGCTCACTTTGCCATTTGCATATAATCATATTGACTGTTCAAGAACAATTTCCTGAAAACTTAGCAAAACTTCAAAATGTCATAACTTTCGATTTTGATCAAAATTTCACTGGTGAACTCGTAATAATTTACTCTTTCTTATCAGACTAACTTATATTTTGACTGGATTTTCCCCTTTAAGGAAATTTCTAGCATTTACTTTTGAGAGACATATTTATGATTCTGTATTTTACATTATAGACTACTGATGTGTGCAACATTAGTCATTGTAGTGTGCCCTATTCAAAAATATTTGCACAGATGTTGTGCCTAGATATGAAGTTATGACATGCCCATCAAAGTACAGTGACCTCTCTTTGCCACCTCCTCCTCACTCATTTCAACTCCAAACTGATAATGTGCATGTGTAAGGAATGTAAAAGCATGCTAGTCTGCTACGTCTACTCGCACACACACACACACACACACACACACACACGCACACATTTTTTCAGAAGATGTTTCCACCAGGAATATGATAGTTTGCTCAAGATAACTGGGCATATTCCATAATTTCTTTCTGAACAAAAATCCTTTTTCCCCTTTTTTTCCAATAAATTAATAAATTGTGATTATAAACCATAAAAATTGATACTTAACCCATTGAGGATGGGCTGATTTTGCTACACACAACACGCATTTCCCATAAATCCCTGCTCGAGTATACTCGCGACTCGTCCTCAAGGGGTTAAATTAGATTTAAGTTTAAGTGTGTGCAGGTGTGTCACACACAAACACACTGCTATAGCTTCTGACCATTCGAGCATTGGGTTTCTGGAATGAACACTGAACTAGGGCTTTTTATAGCTCAGTCGGTAGAGCACCAGGCTAGCTCCAGAGGTCTCAGGTTCAAATCCCGATTTTCCACAAATAGATTAAATTTAGTAAGTAAAAGATCAGACTTCATGTAGTGTATAGGTGCATGCACAACAACCAAGGATATGTGTAAATGTGAATAGTTTGAAAACTATTTGCCTGCATAAAGGTCCTAGTATGCAAAATGGGCATGTGCATTAATTATCAAAGATAGTAGAGAGTAGAGGAAGATAGGAAGGCGCATGATAATAATGGAAACAAAATGGCTACCCTACATGACAATACAAAAGAGAGCTAGTAAGTACAAACTCAATACACCTAGAAACATCATTCATTTCCAAAGGTAGTGGTATTTTTATTATCTTAAAAAGATGAAATTATAGTCGTAGCTTTTTTTTTATTAAGGGGATTATTTTGAGGAACAAGATTTTAAAGTAATAAGGATTATTTCGTGGAGGTAAAAATTTGGCAACAACATGATCAAAGATGCTTGATAATAAAAACAACTTCAAAGACAACGTATCTCAGGCAAAGACGCATATCACCTGAGACGCGCTGTCTTTGAAGTTGTTGTTATTTATCAAGTGTCTGTGAGTGGTCTCAGGTGATGTGCATAATAAACTTGAGGACCGCGCGCTGTTCATTTTTTTTTTTGTACAGGATTAGCGCACACTTTCGTATCTTTTCAGTTAAGCGCCTTTTGTGCATTATATACCCCAAAGGTACCCCTAGGGCCTGAAGAGGGCACTTTTTCCGTTTCTTTAAAATACTCTGCACAAACGGACCAGTGAAATGTATCCCCAGTTGCCTGTCGAATGAAATACTACAATATGTGCAATTGAAGCTGTTTACGAGAACACATGCACACACACACACACACTTCCCCACACACACATACTGTACGAGCTGAAATTTTCGCGGTGGTTTTATTTTTGCGAATTTCGCGAATCGCCTTTGAACCACGAAAATAACAACACGCGAAAATAACAACGTGCGAACAGATAAGCACAGTTAGACCTCGCAACCGCGAAATTAACAACACGTGAAAATGTTCTCCTAGTAGCAATTCGCGAAAATATCTGTACGCGAAAATTTCAGCTCATACAGTACACAGTGCTCTAGCTGTCTCTAAGTGTACAGCTCACTTTCATATCATTGCTGGGATCAATTTTTTGGGTAAATGGTTCATTATACAGATATCAATGCCTCGAATGTGCTTCTTCAAGTCAAAAAGGATTCCAAGAAGATATTCCAACTGTTGTCTAGCAATAGATATCTCTAGGCATGCATGTACAATGTAACTTCAGATTTATCCAACAAACTCTAATACATTTTTTTTACTTTATCTTTCCGTCCATCTCCCCTTCTTCTCCCCTTTTTTTTATTCTCTTTCATTTGAATTCTGATGATAGGAACTTTCACCGGCTGATGTCATTCTGACATTGAGCCCACACCGCCAAAAGCAACCGGTACAGGTCATCTTTAATCAACGCTTGCATATTATATAGAGTTGTTGCGCATGATACTCATATATCACATGCACCATGCAAACACAATAACTCCCCTCAAGCACAGATTTGTTGATTTGACATTGGAATGTGTTCCCCATTATATAATGGTCTGTGAGAAATATAATTCAAGAGATGTGTACTGTAAGAATATAAGTACTGGCAAATTATTTACTTTCATATTCAATGGCAGATTACAATGAAGGTTACCATATTGCCAGAGTTCAAGGTATTTTATTAGTGCATATGGTATTTGTGTTCTGCCTGTTGTATATGCATGTTGCTCTTTCAAACTTTTTATTTGTCTTTTTACATTGAATTTTAAAAAAAGATAACTGAATAAATTCTATATGTTGTATGTGTAATTGACAGGTTTCTTTTCAATAAGTACTGATGTCATAAACAGTATGTTCTCAACTCTTCAAAAGTTTCCTTGAACTTTATCAAGTGAAACATGACAATGACTCTGAAGCCTAGTTCATCAAAGTGGCTTATAGCAAAAGGCCTTATGAAACAATTGCTGCTTATATGGCTGTGTTTCACTGGTTGGATTTATCAAATTAAAAATCATCACTCCTACAGTGTATTAAAATTTCCCCCATAGCTTCAACCAATCCGCCAGCCTCCTCCCCCTCAATTTGAAGTCTGTTATCATTGATGATAGTACAGTAGCGTCAGGGAATGAATTGACTCAACCATGACCCCTGGTTAGTGGAGCATTCTGTGCATTTTTGCATTACACCATAGGAAGCAACCGTGTGTGAATGCTGCTATTATCAAAAACAGACAAAAATACCAGATGCCGTGTCTGCAGACCGTACCAGAGTTATTGTGTTTGCTTATAATCACGTTGCCTGGACATGCATGCATTCCTATTCAGTCCAGACGAGCACGTATAATTTTCATTTGTTCATTAAAGTTCGTTTTCTGTGTGCGTGCATGTGTGTGTTTGTGTGTGTGTGTGTGTGTGTGTGTGTGTGTGTGTTTGCATGTGTGTTTGCATAAGATGTTGATGATGATGTCTGTGCATGTTTGTCGCCATTAACCATATCAGACATATGCATGCCGAATATTGCCAGATATAATCCTGAACGTTAGATCGCATACAGTTACTGTACCTTCCAGCACCGTGCCCGATCGAGTTGTATTTTGTCACCCTCTTACTATGACAAATGTGATCATGTGTTATCATTACTGTTGATGTTACTAATAAAGAAGTCGACAAATGTAATGAAAGCAAGGGTGATGAAGAAAATGATAATAGAGATCACGACAGCGCCTGTTAGCATACTGTTGATAAAAAGATCATCTATTTCAACTTTTTATTTTCAGTGCTGTATATCATATTCATTGCTTTCTTGTAAATCTTCACTATCACAGATTTTGATTGAACAAATGGCTTCTGTGCATGAAAATTTTTTGCCTGCTATCATATTCACTCACAAAGAGATTATTATTTTCTTATCTTTTTTTGTCTCAGTTTGTACAATGTGCTATCAAACAGGTCTTTCTTGAGTATTGCATGAGCATAAGATATAGTTATACAGATGACAATCCAGAGGTGAATATTAATGGGTTGCAAAACATCAAAAACATTAGATATCTTTGAGGGGGGAGGCTGGTACAGCTTCAGTAAATTATGTTGGTATAGAGATGATGTGACGATGCGCAAAGCAAAACTCACACACAGTCTTACTGGCCAGTTTCACAGTAGGCCTAAAGATAAGTGTTTCAGGTCAAAGATTTCCATTTTATGTAAGGGTGGCCACCTACTACATCTGAAGTCAAGAAACAATGAAGTGCTAATACCCAAGACTGTTTTGAAAAACAGTGCTTCTTCCCATATGACACTAATTTGCTCTATCTTCTACTTAAGAATTACATGGCTGTATATATCAAACAGCCTTTTCAGAACTATTCCTTTCTGCAAATGAGAGCATTTGGAAATAATCCGAGATCCTAGATGAAATGTACTTTATGACTGTGCCAAGTTTTAGAATTATTTGATAATCTCTTCAAAACCAGTTGCCATGGAGATTTAAATCCCCTTGTTGTATGCACACAATAAGGATTGAGTCAGGGCCGCAGACTGCATCGCTTGATAGCCCTTTCTCAAATGTTTCATTTACTCGGCTCCGATTTCTATCACTTATTTCAGATGCATGGCTGCACCCACCACGGCATACTATTTTTGTCATTGCTATTCCAAGCATATCTTTCTTTCTTTTTTGTGCTGATATACATTAAGCCTATCAGAACCTCCACCTAAAAAATGGCAAATCAATTATATACCGCCTGAATGCCTATAGCAGTGAGACGATTAACACATAAAGTGCCATGTTGACCGATATTCGCTGGACATAATAGGCCTCACTTCCTCCTTTTTTGTTTACATTTAAAAGAAAAAATAGAATAGAATTGACATATTTGACCACCATTGTTGATCCTGTAACAAACTGAAAACAGTTCTGTAGAACCATTGCTCTATAGAACATCCCAAAATATGAGGGAATGGGAAGTACCAAACTAAAAGGTTTTTGTGTATTTGGGGGGTTTTATTTTGTTGTTGTTGTTGTTTTTTTCTGAAACCATGATGCACATTAAGTGCCTGCACTGCATCGCCCATGTATGACTTCAGTCCCACTATACAGGCTGTGTGACGTATGTTACTATATTGAGTTCATTTTGAACACCTTTTATAGAAGTAAACAAAGAACAAATTTAGAATATATATGGGAGTGACACTGTGGCATAGTGGTTGACTTTCAATTGGAAGTCCCAAGTTCAAATCCCATTCAGTTCCTATGTCCTTATATGCAAGATTTTTTGTGCCCATGCAAGATTTTTTGTGCCTTCCATGTCCGACCCAGGTGTATAAGTGGGTACCTGGCAATTCTTGGGTTATGATTATTAATGGCAGGGTCCTCTGGTAGAGAGGTGGCAACAATAAAGAGGCTACTCGATGAACAAGACCATATCATCATCATTACAGTGTAATTTTCATTTACTAGTACCAGATGACTAAAGAATAGACATAAAGGCAGCTTCATTTCCAATTACTGTACATTCAATTTTCTTCAAGTCACCAAAATTCTTTTTTCATCTTTGACTCGTCAAATTTCACTCTGTGAAGTATTGGAAGGAGTAGGCAGGATTGAGATAAAGTAGAAATTGTTGACAACGCGACTACCTGCAACTGCTCCCATGCACATCTTCATAAACCTCGCAGACAAATATACCACCATCAGTGACATATTTGTCCACTGTTTTCAGTAGCATATACCTTAACAACTCCAACTGAGTGGAAGCTGTAAAGTGTAAGTCCCAACACCCCACCCATATGGCAAGTTTCCATGAAATTCCTTCAAATTCTTAACGGCAAAATCTACCACCCCTCCCTCCCCCACCCCCGTGCAAGCTCAAATTAAGGACAAATTCACCTCTTTTCTCCACAAAGTGCATGTCTTCATCTATGGAGAGAGTAACTTTTTTTCTCTCTGCCTCATGTCATCAAAGCATATTACAGTAAATTCAGATAACATTAGATAAAGATACTGTCATTTAGTTTTGGATGCTATTTTCTCTACTCTAGGAACACTGCTTAGACACATGTTATACCATCTCTCTTCTGAGAGAAAAACTTCATAAAACTGCTCATTGTAAAACATCTCAACCTCCAGCCGTGTTTCCCCAAGATGCATTTTATGAACATCTCCTGATAATGCCATGATTAGCCTGAATATTAAACCCACCAGATCATTTATAATCTCCTAACCAACTGGAGTTGTAACATATGCGTAAATTGAACAATATGTGGACTTATTAGAGAAATGCATGATATAAGTCACAATTTGAAAAGATGAAATTATTTCATCTAAATACAACTGTAAAATGTGCCATCAGTTGGTTTTGTCTTTGTGCAACACCATTTCTATCTGGCATTTTATTCATTTTTTTTTTCTTCATCATAAGAAACTTTGACTAGATGAAGAAAGCAAAGATTTTGAATCATGGCTGCAAAATAATTGCTTTGTGGGTGAGACGTAATTTTTTTTACAGTTTGTGACATTTTATGTCTTTGTGTGGAAATGAAGATTAATATTGAGCTTCCATACTGAGATGTTTCAGGTGTGTAAACATCTGACATGGGAGAAAGATAGTCTCCTCCTATATGATGTAATTAACCCTTTCAATCTGAAACATTGCCTACAAAATTATAAAAACAATACTAACAAACAAAACTTAGCATTGCATTTGTGAGAAAAGTATACATTGACATGTTTGCAATAAAGGTCAAAAATATAGAATTTGATGATGGCTGTAAAGTATTTATGATTATGTAATATGATCCCATTACCTTAAATTCATTCTGGTGTCAGTGTTTCCTAGCTTATAATTAAGGTTAATCTAGCATTTTATCAAATAATCTGAGTAAAAGTTGAGTTTTACAGTCATTATGCACATGTTTTAAGAACCGTAATTCTTATATATTCTAAGGGTGCACTCTACTGTAGGAACCAACCAGTATTTACAAACATTGCCTTAAGTTGATTCCATTATTCATTTAGAAATAAACCTGGTGCACTTTACCTTTCATGTAGCATTGCATCTACCTCTGCAGTTAATTTGAATGCTTTGAGCTTTATTTTCTTGTGAAATATGAAAAATAATGATTAATGCCTATAGATGAAGCCATATTGGGATTGGTAAAAATAGTGATATTAGCTGTATTCAAAAACAGAAATAACTAGTGCAGTATTTTAAGACACCCCCAAGAAATGTAGTCATTTAAGAAAATGATATCAAGACTCATATTACACAGGTCTCTGTGTCTTCTGTGGGTAAACTATTGAGCCATACTAGAGAAAGAAAAAACCTTGAGTATTGTTTGCATTCAGCCCATATGTGAAATGCTCAAAATTCTTTCTTGTCGTGCTTTTCGTTATGGATGGGGTCGCCCAATTTCCATACATCAGTAATCTATTGTGAGTTTGCTGCATTTTGTCTTGTGACTAGAGGCAACCTTGGGTATGTGGCCATTGTATCGAACATTTTGCCTTGTTGAAGGAACTAGGAAACTGCTGTCTTTCCAGTACATAGTCTGTTTTGTGATGCAAGAAAAAGAAGATGAGACTGTGTAGGTTAAAAGACTTTTGTTTTTTTCTCTAATGAATAGCAAATAACCCAAACACCTCTTGCATGGAATAGAAGCATTCCTTTCTAAATCTCAGACCAAGGATGATGAAAAGAATGTCCACTGAAGATGTTGTATGGTATTAGAAAAGATATGAAGCATGTTGATTCCTAAAGGGCTTGTATACTACTGCATCCGCTGTGTACTTTCTGGTGGCTTTATTTTAGCAAATTTTGCCAGATGGATACTATTTGCAAATATATCAATACAAAAATATATCAGCTCTAAGCCCGACGTAAATATGACATGCATGGGCACTTTTTCCTGTTCAGTACTACGCTCCAAGATCACAAACTTACCACCACTCGCAAAATTTGTGGAAGTCCTTATTTGTGAAAAATTAGACTTATAAATAGATGGTGTATACTGTATATCATGCTGATGGCATGCTGTCAAGTAATCTGCACCATATAAGCCAACCCCTGCCACACCCCAAATCAGACAAATGAAGGAGATATTTCATGTGTTGTGCCGAGACATCCACAGAAATATCTGATATTTGCTAACTATTAACCCGTTGAGGACGAGTCCCGAGTATGCTCAGGCAGGTGTCTATGGGAAATGCCTGTTGTAGCAAAATCAATCCGTCCTCAAACAGGTTAACGGAGAAAACAAAATGTCACCGACTATTCTGTATCTCCACTACAGACTAACAATCCCAGCCAACTCCTTGTGGTCAAACAGCCGGTCAGTCGGGTCAAGTCACTGCCAGACAACTTCCAACTTTGTGCCGACAAGAGCGCACAAGATCCTAACAGCGGTGAGAGAATAATTCAAATCTTTAAGTGCTTTTTTTTTCTCATTGTTTTTGTCATTTTGAACCATATTTTTTGTTCCTTTTGGTTACATTGCATCTGAAACTGACCGTTTAAACTCTTCACCCTGTCTCTAATCAAATTATTCAGATAGACGCTTTTTTCTGTCACTTGATTTGAAAGAAATCACTTTCAGTCTGGACTTCTGTTGACCCCTTTCCCTGTAAGTTTAAAACAGTCAAAGTTCAAAGGTGCTGGATAGAATTAAATTGGACCTGTTATTTTGACATTCAAAAGTATAGAATTAATATTGCTCTTGTATTTCCTGCAGGAGTTCCAGATACACAGGCTAGTGAGGAGCAAGTGGATGGGGATCAAAGCCTACTGGTTCCACAGCTGTATCTAAAGGCCTCTGAGGAGACCATAGCAGGACAGCAGACCACCTCAGCAGAGAGTATGTTGTCATCTCCAGGAGCCAAAGGAGGCACTTCTAGTCCAGCCCTCAGCAGTTCCTCCCTTGGTGCTGGTCTCCTGGTGCCCAGCAGAGACAGCGAAAGGGAAGGAAGTCCCAATCCTCAACGCAAGTTTGCAGCCGCCCAGTTGAACCCCTCCGATAGGACCAATACCTGCGGTGCTGATTCCGGCACCGCTGGTCATGATGGCCAGTCTGCAAGTGTAACCGCTGGAGGGGAAGAGGTACCGCTCCAGGAATGGCGCGTGCAACCGGTTGTGCAGGTGTCATCAACGTCGAGTGAAGATGACCTGCACAAAAATGGGGGAGTATTAAAGGTGCATCCAGACAGTCCTGTAAAGCATGCTCAGAGGATGCGGAACTCCCCTGCTCATCAGCCATCTCCAAAGAAATTAAACCACGCCGGCTTGAAAAACAGTAACGAGGAGAGCAAGAGGCAATCAGACTCACTCCTAAGTGTTGAATCAGGATGCTCCAGTGACAACGATTCCTTGGCAAGCTCACCTCAGATCAGGCAACGAAAGACTAACCGGAGAAACAGAGCATCATCGAACTCGTCCTCGGGTTCCCCAAGTCCGCAGCTGCAGCGAAACGCTGCTTGTCCTAGTAAACAGGAGGGTGGACTCCGGGCACCCGCACAAACACTGCCCAAGGGGCATAGTAATCCTTTGCTTTGGGAACCCAATGGGCAAACAAATGGTAGCCAGGGGGTGAGGAATGGTGCCCAAAATGGGAGCCCTGTCACACCCACCGTCCATGTAGAATCCTCAGACAATCAGGCCAGTCAGGATCAATGTGTATGACAGGCATTGTTCTAGTATCTTCTTGGCTACCTAGATGTCACGCATAATTTCTTTTTTATAGATTTGTATAATGTGCTTTTCACTTATCGTGTTCACTAATTCTGGTATGTGCTATGAGTGTGTGATTTCAACATAAGGCAAAAGAAACTAAAGAAATGGTTGTCTTACATCTGATTGTAATTATTTTGTGTGTTTTCACAGTTCTTTTTCAGAAAAAAGGTTGTTTTATTACAGTTACAGTATGTTTTTCTTTCCAATTTTTGATTCATGCAAAGTCAAGCAGTTATGGAAAGTATGTATTTTTGCAACATGAGTTGATAGTCTAGAATATTCATTCAGCAATGAACTTCACCAAAGTATTTTCCACTTTTCTGTTGAAATCATGTGGTAACTAAGTCAAGTGCTTCTAAAATATGAGTAAGTAGCATGGATATTTCACCTGATGTGTGTGTTTCTTTGAGTCTGTATGTAGTTGTGTCTGTGTGTCTCAGCAGGATAGAAAGAGAGAGAGAGAGAGAGAGAGAGAAAGAGAATTTGCATTATCCTTCATTCCTTGACTATGTAGATATTTCTATTGGACAACTTTTTCAATGAAAACAGCAAAAGACTCCATTTCTTCTGTTGTGTACAAAATCAAGGATGTATAAAAGGAAAACTTGCTGTACGCATTTCACGTACAGAAATGGCTAGAATAAATATGACATGTACATAATCACTGTAATGAGGTGTCTCTCTTTTTCACAAAACTCTACTTTCTAGAAGATGATGAGCTGAAGAAAAAGGGGTTCTTTTTGTAAACAGGGTTATATGCTATACTCACTGGATGTCAGGTTTGCCCAGTATTGCAGCCTTGCCTCACTCTACAATTTACATCAGAGAATCGCAAACTTTCTATTTTCCAGGAGAATCGGCCATTTTTTCCATCATCATGCAGAGATATGTATTTTCAGAGAGCTTCGATGTAGCATTTTCAAGAGTAAAATCAGGAAGAGGAAAGATATGTAGGTACATCAATTATGTAACTGACAATGATTCTCAAAGTGCCAATCATGTATTGTCTTTGTTGTCATTTACAGGTGAAATGACATTCTAAAACCAATGATATTTCTCATTCAATGCCCACGTATAGACTTAGGTATGACATCTTTTTTTTTTTTTCCAGGAAAAACCAGCAATATTCCCAATGATTTGTTGCATATATTTTCCATTTTACTTTCCTGATATTGTCTGGATTAGCAGACATGTGACCAATTTGCACAAATTTGCTTTACAGTCCATAAAAAAAAAGTAACCAGTTATCGTTTTGATTAGTTAAAGAGGTGTGTATGTGTACAAGACTGGTCAAGTTTGATGTTGACAAGGGTCTCTTGTTTGAATCATACATCCAATGCAAAATTTCATTATTGTATGCTCGATGTGGCGTATCGTTTAATTCATTGAGAAATGAGAGAAAACCTAGACTTGAGCCTGACACTATTTTTCCTCGATTTAGTCATTCAGAATTAATGAGTTTCTCACTAGTTCTAGTTATAATCTCCCACAAGTTTTTTAACCAGAAATTTGCTCTGTCAGGACAAGACCAACAGTAAAAAGTGATACAATGCCTTATATAATACACATTATTGAAGGGAAGGCCATAACATATTACCTTTTGATTTACCTGTATATTGTTCATCGTATTCACCACCTTTAGGAAGTCTCTGCTTCAATGGTTTCTAGGAATGTTGTGAATTCACAGTCACCTTCAATAAACTCATCAAGAAGATCAATGAGCTTCAAAATTTTGCCTTGTACACATTAACATTTTTAGGTCATTATGCATTATTTTGGTAGATCTATTGAAGACCCCTCACTGTCACTGTCAATATCTGTGATTATCTTATTTTCTACAAGATGAAGTTGTAGTGGCAAGTATGCAGATTGTAAATTTAATGACATTCAGTCCTAATATTACTCCCCATTTTTATTTTACTGAAGTACAATGTAAACAATCTTATGTAAGGCAGATATGAAATTATACAAATACTGAAGTTTACAAACAGCAATAAAGATATGTATGGCATATCTTGAGTTAGTGTGAATAGCTTTATGGTATATGTTGCAAACTTTAACTTATTGTGGGGACTTCTTAGGAATGTTTGTATTCTGTATAAAGCTTCCCAAGTTAGCTTCTGCATGCAGTTTGATGTGTCTCTGTGAGTCTGTGTGTTTGAATGATAGTATAAATTACAGAATGAGTTATCTGGTAATTTATAGAGAAAAGAAAAAAGTGGCCAGGTGCCATAGATTACTTTATTTATCTGATGTGCAGAAGAAAATGAAATGATAATGATCATTATAGTTTAAATGGATGACATGTATCAATGATGTTTGACTATGTCAATATATTTTGAAACATACCTTTTACCTGTTGAACAGAATGTGTATATTCCTTGAATTCACCATGTAGGAAATAGAATCTAGTTGAATGATCAAGGTATACAGTTGACCTGTTGTGAAAAAAAAAAGAAGAATATCTTGCTCTTTTGATTTTGTGGTTTGTTGTACATCGTGTTACTCATTCTTCCTACATCTCTGCACACTTTATTCCATATTATCTAAATTGTTATCACAAAAGGTTTCAATTTGTGCCTAGCAATGAGCTATTAGCAGTAACATGTGTTAGTCAAACTAATTACGTGTGAGCTACATCCACCGCATTTTGATTTTGTAATTGCATTTCAAAAAGCAGGTTGTCTGATCTTGTGCATTTTCACTCTGTAATTTTGTTTTTTAATCACAAATGTGCTTTACTAAGCTTTCTATGTAATTTGTAGGTGCTTTTTATACCAATGTATGCATATTTTGTACTGCTTCTGATTAATAGAAACAGTTGTAATAAGTGACTTCAGTGTTAACTTGTATAAGGGAAAGCATGCGCAAGCAACGACGAAGTGGGATTAGGTCCGATTCCGTGTATTTTTGTACCTGAATTTAGGATCTACAAGGTGTGATAAAATTTAGTTTGAGAATAACATGAACAGCTAGACATAATATTGTAATATACATTTTCTCCATAGTAAAAAAAAAAAAAAAAAACTCTCTTTGTGCAGCGGTTTTTACTCAGAATATAACAGTACATCAGGATGCTGTACAATTGCCAATTCTTGTATTTCAATGTCGTACATTACCCACACATTTTGTGCACCATCTTCAGTCCTTGCAGCACATTCCTTGCCAGCAATCAGTGTAAATGCATCTAGATTAAAATACATGGTTCTATTTTGCTCTATGGTGTGTAAAAGCATTGTGTATAAAAAAGTTGAATTGAAACTTACAGGATCTCCTCATCAACTCAATTCTTTGTTTTCAACTGTAATGGATACCATTTATGGAATAGATGTTACATTTTTTAGTGATGCCCACTTCAGTGCATCGATCCCGAGTGGGTAATGCCTCCAACGTGATGTTTACATGCATGGATTCTTGTACAACACACATAAAAAGAGACAAACAGCAGTGGAAACCTTCACTCCAGACTACATGAGACTACAGGTGGAAATTTTCTCCCTGACTAAAATCACAAATTTTGACATCTTTTGATAAAATATACTTCACATCGTCATGGTAACAGATATCCTCTGTCTGCACAAAAGCATGTCTAAGTTAGACTTAAATTGCTACGACAACTCGTGAAGAGGCTACACAACTCCAAATACTAATAATTTGCCCAGTAATTGCCACAATAGCCATGATCACATGAAATTTATTAAACACACTAACTGTGCATGTCTCTTGTGTTGTCATGTACAATTTGAGTTTCTAGCAGGTCAGATTTTCCTCAATGTTTTTCAGCTCAGTGGTAAGACTGTGAGAAATTTGTGCATTAAAGATTAAAGTCTCAGTGCAATATTTGTAATGCTGTCAATTTGTATATTTCATAGGTAAAATGGTACAAAAATGTCAAAGGTATATATATATGCTGCAAATTCACAATTAATTCAAGGGATAGTTGATAGTTTCCAAACTGCTATCTGAAACAAAAGGGATACAAGAGAACAGAGATTTCATTTTCGTGATGAGGTAAATCATGCCAAAATAAAAGACAAAAAACCCTAGGGGTTGGGAAAGTAAAGGGGGGAAAAAATATGCATAATTAGACTTCAGTATGATTTTCCATGAAGGAATCTTGATGAATTTAGATCAACTTTACAATCATAAAATAAAAGATTGTCAAAATTTTCCAAAGATTATTTTTGTCTATATTCTGTGTGAACTGTTCTTATTCTGTTTTGATAGAGCCTCAATGATTTCTGCAGCAATTCTTGTCGCAAGTAGATATTGGCACTCCTGAAGGTTTTTGGGTTGATAGATATTAGAGAACTTCAGATTCTAGAGCTGTGTCGACACTGAGCCTTAACTTGACCAAATATTAAAATCAGCTTTTCTGTTAGCACAATTTTAAGTGTGTTGTTTTGGAAGTCTAACACGTGCAAATAGAAGAGTAAAGTTTGCCAGCCCCAAAGTGTAAAACACTCTGAGGGAGGGAACGCCTCGACGTGAAATCAAACTCCATGACACATTTTGTGCACAGTGCACTGAACGAGAGATACATACACCTTCACTTATGATAAAGAAGCACCCAAGTTAGCTGTACGAAGCATACATCTATGCAGGCATAAATGTTTCTCGCACAGTAGAACATACGATTGTCAAGTTGAGTGACTGGAAAAAAAAAGATGGCATGCATTCTTTATTTCACAGTGGACAATGATAATATTCTGTCCATTATCCCACTACTGTCATGTGATATTTTCAATTCACACATAAACAACTCATCACACAGTGTAATAACTATCATGCAACTCTTTGTTATGTTGGTACTTCACTAGAAGAATGTGAATATTTTGACATTCATGTACATGTCCCTGCTGTCTTGTGTGTTGAAATTAAGAGATGCTGATCTCAGTCAGTCCTTCTTGTTCTCATTTGTTTTTGTTTAAATTTAGCTTTTTGTAACATGCATACTTGCAGATTATGGATTGCATGAGTGTAGAGTTATCATTTCACTTTCATCCTTGCAGTAAGAAAGTTTGATGTCCATTTATTCATCTAACACTCTGCTCATCTCTCAGCACTGTACCAATATGATATACTTCTTTCCAAAGAGATATGATTAATTATAAAATTGCCAGGTTTTCCTACAAGATAATGCCAATATGGAATAGGTAAAAAACAACAAGGCAGATGTCTTTTTGGTTCTCCCAGGGGCTTTAATCATTTTCCTTTTAGTGATACCATCTGTTCATCATGTTTTTATGGAATACATTTTTTTTTGCCAGAAGCTTTGTTTCCGCCATAGAAGAAATGGAAATGAAATAATGTTTTCTGAATATTTCCTATCACCAGCCAGCTCAATTACATGGACAATAGCCATTAGTCGCTAGTCTGAGTACTTCGATGATGATCCCTAAGTACTTTTTTCTGTCTGATCAATTGGAAGTAACAATTGCTTTTGGTCTGCAATTCATCGTAATATTTGGCGTTATGTCCTTTTTGCTTTTGCTGATACACAGACTCCCATACTATGTATAAATGAAGAGATGGGTTGTATAGGGTTAAAGCTCAATTTTTTGACTTTGTGCCCATGAATGTGCTTTTTCACTTTGCTTTGCATTTATTTTTGTCTCTTTTCTGAGACGAATATCAAAAGATCTGTTTTTTCTGTCCTCACATTTTTGTAAAGGATTTAATCGACCATGTTCCAGTCATAATCAAAGGAGTTCTAATTCGCTCCATGTTATAGGCTCTTATCAATTGTGCTATGTGCAGCCTTCAAAGAAAACATGCTGTAACAGAGCTGAATGCATACCTCTTTCTACCGCAAATCACAGTACAGGAGTCATGTAAATTTCACAGATTCGTCTCTTTTGTAGAAAAAAAAATGTGTGAAAATGTACTAGCAGTGGTTCCTATGACAGGGGAAAAAGAATAAGATATGTATCTTAAATGTATAATAGGGATGATTTGCGATTCTAATATTGTAAAATCTGATAGTCTATTTTCATCTCTTTGTACCACAGTTAACTGCATACCAATCTAGTGTCATGCAGTCCACATTTTCACAAAACGTGCTGTGTTTATGGGTATAGGCTTCAGTTACTGAATCATGGGAAAGGATGTACAATAATGTCAGTTGTATGAAAATTCATTTTAATGCCTGGATTGTAGAAAATCTAATATATTGTGTAAATGTTTCTGTAAATTTGTTGTACAAGGAGAACATAAAAAGACTTGAAAAATAAAATGACAACAGTGAAAGCTTTTTGTAACGAAAAGTCACATGGAAAATTTTGTCTGGTGTTACATCATTTGGGTCACTGGTATTGAGCAGTACATGGTGTGGTATGACATGTGTGATGATGTCTCTGAGAACTCAGGAATACAACAGGGCAAATGCATAAAAATTGGATTATACCTATAAACCACACTCTCATTGAGCCACTTCATAAAGAAAGAAAAAACTCAAAAACATTATCAAAAGTTAAACACGCACATTATGCTTTCACAAATTTCAAACTGTAAAAGTACTTTTACGTAGCATGGGTTA
This sequence comes from Diadema setosum, assembly GCA_033980235.1. NCBI lineage: Eukaryota > Metazoa > Echinodermata > Echinoidea > Diadematoida > Diadematidae > Diadema > Diadema setosum. The sequence goes on from CM067064.1 coordinate 2,939,178, forward strand.
AAAATTCATTTTCTGGAATGCAGAGTACATTCAGTATTACTCTGTGAGGCATTGTGCCAGAACATGTTTTTAGGCCTACTGCTAGTTGCCGCAATTAGAGGACCACATGTTAAAGTATGACAATATTATTAGACTTTGCGCATTTCACTGTTTTATGAGAAGAAAAAAAAAAGGAAGGAGATGTACTTTGAAGTGTAATTTCAAGACCTTGTGTCACAGTCAGTCAAGGAAAAAAAAGGAAGAAGAAGTTAGTTTCCCTACTCCAAGCAATAACTGAAGATGCTATTTATAAGAATGAGAGTAAATTCTGATGGAGCCATTTATAGGTTCACTTACGGTGCTAAAAGCCCAAATTCAAATTCTGAATTCAGAATTATATGATGTATGGTCAACCAAATGAAAATTTAGACCCAACCCCTTCCTAAAAACGAGTTTGTTATCATGAAAATCTGTATCAGTACATTTCAATTCATTTATTGGTTTTTGCAATTTTTTCATGAACAAAATTTGGCACAAAAACAGTTACCAAAACATGAAATTCAGGTGTATTTTTACATTCAGATACAAATTATTACTGTGTATTGAAAGCTTATCATAATCAATGAGAAATATTTTTTTCAACAACAACAACAAATATGTCTGGAGTTTAAAATTCTGGGATAATTTAAGTGTATATTGTTGCATGTACGTGTTAGGTAAAGAGGGTTGCTATTATATGAGTAAAATAAACAGTGAATTGTAAGGAAAGTATTTCATAATGATATTTAAATATAACACTATTGTACTTTTTGTAGAGTATTCATATCCGTAATCATACAATTTC